>JASAOG010000334.1:0-331979 GCA_030265305.1 Biomphalaria pfeifferi | reverse complement strand
TCTTTCTCTCTCTCTTTCTCTTTCTTTATCTCTCTCTTTCTCTTTCTTTATCTCTCTCTCTCTCTCTCTTTCTCTCTCTCTTTCTCTCTCTTCTCTCTTCTCTCTCTTTCTCTCTTCTTTCTCTCTTTCTCTCTCTTTCTCTCTCTCTTTCTCTCTCTCTCTCTTTCTCTCTTTCTTTCTCTTTCTTTATCTCTCTCTCTTTCTCTCTTCTCTCTTTCTCTCTCTCTTTCTCTCTCTTTCTCTCTCTTTCTCCTCTCTCTCTCTTTCTCATTTTCTTTCTCTTTCTCTTTCTCTCTCTCTTTCTCTCTTTTCTCTCTCTCTTTCTCTCTCTTATTCTCTCTCTCTCTTTCTCTCTCTCTCTCTCTCTTTCTCTCTCTCTTTCTCTCTTTCTCTCTCTTTCTCTCTCTCTTACTGTATAAAAACGTAAAATGGATCTTAGAAATTGTAAACAAAGATCAAAGTACTGTGTTTAACTATTAGGATTGAAATTCTAAATTTATTGACGACGAATATATTTTAAACATGACATTAAAGAGAAAGCTCATCTTTTTTATATAGCATATTTTGTATATTGTCAGTGTGCTATGGTCCTATCCCTTGTTATAAACCAGACTTTAAAAAGTCTTGACACAAATTAAGTGCTTTCTTAACGAAATATAAATGAATATAATTTGTTAGAATCACATTTCTTTGTTAAGTATAATAAAAAAAATTCCTTTTTGTTTTTCAGAGTATGTTATGTACAGCAGAAGTGACCTCCCTGGTCAGTTTGATTACAGATGCGGACTATCGTTGTCAGGGGACGGCTGTACGGTGTCAGTGTCTGACCTGCAAGAAGCACAGGATGTCTGCGACTCCGAGAAATCTTGTCAAGGTTTTGTGTGGACGCAGTCTAAAACATGGGCAGGTAACTTAACAAGTTGCAACCTAAACTTACTAACTTGGTCTATATGACTAGACTTAGACCTAGTCGTTAGTGACTCTCTGGTTCACCATTCTGGTCGTGAAACTGATTCCGTTTAAGACATAGACCTGCTAGCTGATGTCCAGACTTCACTTAAATAAAACATTGAAAAATGCAGTGTCACATTTAAGTAACTGGAGGCCTTGGACAGGATTTTTGTTGAAGCCTCTGGGGCGCCTCCCATCTTAAAGTGTATCCACTTAATGATATCAATAAATCTATCAAAAAATAGAAGTAAAGTTCCCCTTTCAAAACTTGTGGTCTGTAGGTCATTTGTTTCTGTGGCCTACGGTTAACGAGTGTGTCATGTGGCCAGCACAACGACCAACCCCTTTACTTTTCCCCAACTGTCAGGTACCCTTTAGAGCTGGGTAAATTCAGAGGCGCCCAAAGATCCTGAAATAAATAATCTCATTTTCACCAGGATTCGAACCCGGTTCTGAAGCCAAGCTCTTTACCGCTCAGCCACCGTGCCTCTTAATAAATCCACTGTAGTGGTCCGCCATTTGTATAAAAAGAAAGTACTTGTAAATGTAATATCATTCTCCTTAATTTCTTGGTTGTCAATGTCTTGCATATTTCATTAACATTTTGATATAACGGTGGCGTCGTACTACGAGAGGCGGCACTGACTTGCATTGTTCTACATCCGGCTTCGGATAGATATGGTCTATGTGGTATCTTATTCAATGCAAGCTAAAAAGAAATAGTTCTGAGCGAGATATTTAGACTAAAATCGAATGTTGCCAATCAACACTTTAAATTAATCTGATTAGTTTCATTTTTAAAAAATCATTGAAACCGCGGAACGAACTTCATTCAATGTGTTACTTCTTTTGTGGCATAATAGCCGGGTTTATAATTTGGATCTAAATGTGCCTAATTTTTGTAATTTTTGTGGTGAATGAGTACGCCAGTCGACGTAACCAATTCAGAAAAGTTTATATTATAAAAAGACCCTTCAAAATTTCAAGTTCACACTGTATAAGCTTATTATAAATGATTAGGGGGCCAATAAATGCAGGGGCGACTGGCGATTGGGCATTCGGGCAAATGGGTCGGTAGGACCACAATAATCATCTTCTTTTTTTAAAGTCACGTCTGTATTTTATTAGATAAGGGTCGCATGGATGTCACTATGACATGTGTTGTTGAAGGTTTTACAAAAAGGGGCCCTCTGAGCGACGCATTAAAAAAATCTTGTACAGACTCTACAGTGTAATAGAGCCTACTATTTTAATCTAACACATTTTCTGAAATAATGTAATAGCCTACATCCATAGACAGTGCAACTAGTAGACTTCATTCTACATTATAAAACTTAACCGTAACTTGGATGGCTGCCTGGTCGTGCGGTTTGCGCGCTGGACTGTCGTTCAAATTTATCGATGGTCCAGGGTTCAAACCCTGCCCGCTTCCATCCCCTGTCGTCCTGCGGAAGGTTTGGACTAGGAAGTAATTATCTTCAACTCTGAAGGAACATCCGAAACATGTCAAACAAACAAACATTTTACATCTAGATTTAACTAGGATTTGGAGGACAGGACGACCTGAAAAATCCTACTAGTAGCCCTGTCTACGGGTGTAGGCTATTAGCCTACATTCTTTCGGAACATGTGATACATTAAACTAGCAATACACTGTAGAGTCTGTTAAGGTTCTTTTTTTTTTTTAAACACGACGGTCAGAGGACCTTTTTACAACAGAATACTATAAAACGTTTAACAATTTAATACTTTCTATAATGGCATTCGTGAGGCCCATTTGCCTGAAGGCCTATATAGCCAGTCGCCCCTGGGCCCTTAAATACATTTGACATAGTGTATATAGCCGTACTTGCTGTGATTAAAAATTAAATCCATATTTTGAGGCGAACATGTACATCTAGATCCAGAATAGGTATTTGTTAAATGTATACAAAAAAAATTCGATGACTTTATCTTTGGTAGAAAGATCTGATTGTTTCCCCTAGTATTATATTAAGATTAAGTTGTTAACACATTAGTCCTATTTTAGATTTTATTATTTATTTAATAGCTGACAAGATTCTCTTTGTCTGTTGTCTTTGTTATAGCTGCTTTATATTTTCTTAGAACTCGTAATTCAATGCTTTCTTACATTCTATATTTCCAGGTCGAACCATTATTCACCTCAAAAATGGATTTAATTTCACAACGAAAAATCAGAACACTGACCTATATGTGAAACACTTATAACATCCAAAGAGAAGCAACCGTGACAATATTTTTATTTTAAAAACATAGGCAGAGTTATCTGCCTTTAGCATTGCGTAACATTACTACGAAGATAGATAATCGTAATTGTTTTGTTACAAACAAAATCTTCACATGCTACTGTGATATGCTACTAAATAATATTGATTTAAAAAAAAAAAAAACTTCGATGATAGAATCTAATTTGGTTTAAAATGTTTAAGTGGTGCTGGAACATATACCGAAACTAAGTAATTCCACAAAATAGTGCCTTGATCGCCCTAATTCTAGCTGTATCAAGAGACCTGATTCTTTTTTTCTACTTACCATAAAATATTTTATGTTCCTAGTGTCAAATAATGATGAGAGTAATAAAAAAAAAGGGGGGGGGGGGTACTGGAGCATGGAGCAAACACCATTCTTCAAAAAAACCCAGACTCCGAAGACTTCTGTTTGTTCAGAAAAAAAAAAGGTTAAATATATTTAATTTACAATTTCTGTTTACAAATATCCCCTTCACCTGTATACTGAAAACATATTGGCTTCAGCGACTTGGTAACCCAAACAGCCCTTCAGAGCCTGAACAAAAAAACACGAATACCTCCTATATAAAGCGACTCGGGAAAGCTTGTAAACTTGGACGATGAATACATTCCTGCACTCGTTGAATAAGAAGGCAATGAAAAAGCAGACATACTGGATATATATATAGGCCTAGGATGGAAGAACGAACAAATGAAAATCCCTCTCTACCTTGAAGAAATGGAAAAAAAAAATGCTACAGTGTAGAATAATTGAGAAATGGAGCAGTAAAAACAATGTCTTTAAAAAAAATGTCCTCGGTCCCCATAAGTCTTTTGGTCCTTGTTTTTTCAGTTCACCGACATATTGTCCCTTTCGAGACCTAGTGAATACATTTTGTAAACTCCAAGTTAAAACGTGTTGGTGTCTTTATGGAGATGAATGTATCTTTACAATTAACAAACATCTGACAAGTCTTATAATAATAATAATTATAATCTTTATTGTCCGTAAGGAAATTTCTTACAATTTGTGCATTACACCAAACAAAAAACATTATAACTATAATTGTGGGCCAGCGAAAAGATCCTTTATCTTAGTTGTCAAAAGTGTTAGACCCATCAATTTAAAACATAAACAAGGATCATATCAACACATTGGATCCAATAATCCCGGCTGTGAAAAAAATAAGGGCACGGCATGGTCTCAATTGTGTCAGTGTGCCATCACATCATATAATCCTGTTATTGTTGGTTTCTCACTGCTGTTATTGATACGTTATCAATATTACCACTAATGTTATTGATGTGTGATTGCTTATTCTACTGCTGTGATAATGTCACAAATTAACTTTGGAATGTTTACATATTTTTTTGTTGATATTTTGAAAATGTTATGCAAATAAAAACGTGAGGCATGTAAACTTCACACGACTAGATCATTCCAATAACATCCATTTTTTTTTCACTTCTTATAATATATTTACTCTATCTATGAATTTAACTTTTTTTTTTCACGTTGTGCAATTGGTAAAATTCTGCTGATTGCTGGCATGTATTTTTATCATGACAATATTTTGATTAGGATCTATAGGCATGTAAAATATTTTAGTATTGAGCGGTATGAATAATAAAAATTAATTTATCAAAAGTATGTCTTCTTTTGTGTATAAGATTCCTTCGGTAGATTATTACGTTCTTACGTGTGAGAGAATATTGTAATTGTGTAGTTCCGATGTTATAGTATCATGTAGAGGTACTCAAGTTGTCAAATAAATAAACAGTTGTTAATATAAGATAAGATAATTTTATGGATCCAATCAAATGGAAATTCAGTTTGACTACAATTGACAACCTCAGCGTAACTACTTTACACAAACAATATGGATGAAAAATTCGAACAGCATTCACACACGAAACACATACACACTCACAACCAGGGCTTTATGAATTTGACTTCTATGTACATCTCGATGACGAGAGCTGATCTTGTAACACTCTGACCGAAAGTGGGGTAAAGGAGTTTTTAAATCTTTGTTTTAGTCCAAATGGAAAGGAGACGACCACTTCGTTCATATCTTATGTAACAGTGGTTTAATGGATGCAGGTTGTCTTTAAGAGTCGAGAGTGTTATGGAAATGCATCTTTCTTGAAAGAGCACTTCAAGAGATGGTAGCTGAATTTGAGTAATATATGATGTTTTTTTTATTTAGCCTCTATGATGAACGTTGATTTCAATATTAATACTGCCATCTTGACAGAAGGAAAAAGCAAGGAATTTTACAGCACAAAACTCAACTTTTCAGCTTGCTTTAACTGACATAGAAGAGAGCATCTGACTGCAAGAGGCTTTGGAACAAAACAGGCAGCGGGATACACATTTGAGACCAAAAGAAAAGCCACTGCCGAAGACAGACCTAGACGGCGAAAAGAGAACCTTAATCGACCACCGGCAGATAAAAGATTAGACTTTGCTCTGGATGTGGCTTAATATATGTAGGTCTGCAACATATGCGGTTGCAGTGGCCCCGCGCTAATTCTAAGTGTAAATTATTAAATTAAACTATTTTCTAACATATAACAGAGTTTCCGCGACCTCCTGATTTTTCAGGGCCTCAGGAAATCTCCTGAAAAGGCAAAATATACGAAAAAAGTTCTGAAAATCTTCTGAAATTATTAAAATCTCCTGAAAAATAGACATGAGTGTCATTTTGGGATGCTAATAAATAAAAATGGCATTGCGAGCTTTCATTTAATAAAAAATTATTGCAATAAAAATGTTTAATTTTGACACAATGCTTCTCCCTACCCAAACTAGGCCCCGCGCAATCCGTTTCGCATAGGGCCCCGCAATTGCTAGGGTCGGCCCTACCTAGCTATAGAGCTAATATTCTACAGAAAGATCTTATGTGTCACTTACCTCATCAAGAATGAAGAGATAGAAACAGGATTATTACAGCGTTGGACCCACGATGACCTGCTAACCACTGTCAACAAAGCTCAACCTCTATGACTACATCACGTGATCCTCTGGTCTCACAAAGACCTTACTTCAGGGAACAGTACCAGGAAGAATATGAAGAGGCAGACAGAGAAAGCGATGGGAAGACAAAATCAAAGAATGGACGGGCCTGTCAGTGAATGAAATTGTATTTAAGGCAAAGGACAGAGAGGAATGGAGAAAGACGGTCAACCGATCTACCGTGATGCCTCAACGATCAAACATACTTAGGGATACGTGAGAGTGCAGCGCGGGTTACTTTATCCTGACTTTTAAAAAAAATGATACATAATAAATTGTTACATGAAATTATAGAAGTAGCCAACCATAACTAAAATTTTTTTTTTTTTTTTTTTTGGAAAGGGAAGGGGGAAGTCAGGCTAGGTGTCACAGGAGAGATAACAAAAAAAAAACCTCCACAAGGCGGTGTCAAAATGTTCACCCAGATTTGAACCCGAGCCCCTCATTGTGAAAGACAAGTGCTACCACTCAGCCACCCAAAAAAAAAAAGTTAAAAAAAATATATAAAATGTTTACATCTTTGCTACTAAAAATGTAACAGGTATTGATGAAACACATTCCATATCTGCAAAGCTATTGGTTTCTTTGGAGACGGTGTGTTTGTGTGGTAAAGTGATTGGCTTATGAACCATAGGTTGCAGTGGCCTAAATTCGGCTCTGGACTCCACTATATAAATGTATAGGCTAATATGTTTAGCACTGCAGCTCTTGATTATTTCCAAAGTCTCCAGTAAATGAGTCATTTAATCATCTTATTTGTAATACTTTAGAGAAAATGTATTTCTAAAGTGAGACTACACAAGTTAGGGTTTGGAAATTAAAAAAAAACACACAAAGAAAACCTCCACAAATGAGTTGTTGATCTCGTATTTTGGTGAGGGTTATCTGAACCCATTCAATGTAACAATGATAATGAAGAAGATGAGGTTTTTTGAAAAGCTTTATTTAAAAATTCAGCTTAACATTTTAGTTTGGTGAAACCAAATACCGGTACCAGTATTGATTTAGATACTAACAAAAACTATCTCATCAAAATTACTATCCAAGCTTATTTCATTAAAACAAGACTCAGTCAATTGTTGCAACAACTTTCTATTCAATAATGTCAGAAGTTTCCCCAACTCACAGCACCTCTGTCAAGTTTAAAAAAAAAAAATGATTCTAACAACATGAAAAGTAGACTAGGGATGGTTCCAATCTGTGCGCCCAGCTATTTTAACTTCAGTCAAGGCGGGAATGTCTTTTCTCTGAGCTCCCGAATTGTGTTTGCCCTGTTTATGATAATTTCCACGGTGACGGGGCTGTTGGTTGTAGTTGGGAGCACCTCCTTGAGGTCCTGGGGGCTGGTGGGGTGGGTAAGGGGGCTGGGGATAATTTGGCATCCTCGGCGGGGGGCGGGGGGGTGTTGAGGTGGCAGGACATTTGAAGACTGAGGGTAGTAGTTAGAGTAGGGTTGAGGCTGAGAGGAGGCAGGGTAAGGATGGGAAGGAGGCTGAGAGGATGGAGGGGGAGGAGGGTATCCTGGTGGAGCGTAAGCAGGCATGGGATAGGGATCATAGGATGGGGCAGATGTGGGGGGAGGTGGATAGGTATGGGGAGGCGGTAAGGATGGTGGCGGGTAGGGTGCCTGAGGGGGTACGTACGAGTAGGGTAAATCAGACGGTGGGGCAGGAGGTGGATACTGGGAGCTTTCTGAGGTTGGGGGGTGGTGGCCGTGGTGCTCTACATAGGATGGCGCCACTGGCTGAGGTGGAGCCACCGTACCAGCCAGAATGGACTGAATATTTTGAGATCCTTCCTGCGACATGAAAGAAGAAGTATACATCTGAGAAGACACGTAAGGATTGTATGATGAATATTCTATTCCACTTGCATCGTAATTAGAGTGACTTCCAGTCGACGGTGTTATATGTTGTGCTACTGGGATAGGTGCTCCTAGGGAAAAAAAAAAGTAGATCTGTCAGTGACCCTGTTTCATTTATATTAAAAAGTTTGATAAGTATTTCTGTACCAATTAAAATTGTTCAATAGACTTCAAATGAAAACTAAAAATTAAAGCTAATTTAAAGTTTATAAGCTTCTTATCTTACACCCTCATAAAATAAATATTACATTTGTTTTTCTAATCAATTTTTTCAAAATGAATCCATTACGTTAAACAAACAAAAATTGATGCATGATAAATGTGATAGTTATTGTTTAAACTATTTGGGAAAGTACAAAACAAAAAAAAATCTGAAATAATTTATCAAACAGGAATTTTATTTTATTTCCCAATTTTCAATAAGCTATAAAAAGTAATAAACTAATGTTCTTATATAAACTAAGATTAATTGATTAAAAAAAATGCATAGATCTAAGATGCTCACAAATTGAAGATAGTTCTATGTACTATAAGGCTTAGAGATATCCTTGCTAACAAATTGAAGATAGTTCTATGTGCTATAAGGCTTACAGATATCCTTGATAACTAATTGAAGATGTACTATATGGCAACATGTTAAGCTGGAGTTGCTCAAGCTCAAGTACTGCCACAACTTTGAATGACTGTGCTGGTTTCCAGAATGCGTGTGAACATTATGCGATGGATGCTGTATTTACAATTAGGCCCTTAAATGGAACAGCAAGATTATCATAAGGATAATAAATGTCAACACGGTCAATTACCTGCAGTGCTGGTAGAGCTACTGTGAGATGTTGGAGGTTTGACCTCTTTTTCTACTTTCACTGCCTTAGATACAGGTTCGGCTTCTGATGGCGTATCCTGAATGAGATGGCAATTTCATAAATTAATTATGCCGGTGTCACGAAATGAAATGTATATATGAATAATGTAGTTTACTTGTATAGGTTAGTAGGAAGGAAAGAAAGAATGACCTTATTTTGGTGATTTCATTTAGTTACAAGAACCCAAGGACAACAGTGGTGTTTTAGAGAAGCTGGAACAATTGGCTCTAGTTTGAATAGATTCTTAACCCAACAGACACTATTTCTAGTTTTAACTAATTGTGTCTAACTCCTAAGCAAAAAGAGGTTACACTAGAAACAATAAATAAATAAAATGTATATTATTTACAATTATTATAATACAACATTAAACTAAAGCATCTGGTTTTTAATTAAAAAAAAAACAAAAAAACTTTTTGTTTCTTCTTGTTCTTATACGAACAGCTCTTTTTTGTCTTCTACGAAGTTTAAAAACTGCTTGTAACTTCTTATCGCATTATACTACATTTGTAGTCTAGTGTAAACACAGCATCCTGTCACTACATGTGCTATTAGGTTAAAATAATCTTTCCCTGAGATGAAGTACAAGGCACATGAAACTATTGTGACTTCACTATAGTTGTATTTACACTATGAAATATCAAGATACACAATCAAGTATCATAAAGTAAGCTTCTATTGTAAAAAAAAATCTTAGTAAATACTTTTGACAAAGTTATCTTAAAATGTTATTAAATATTTTACTCTTGTGGTAAAACAATTTGTACAATTGTTTTACATTTATGACAGTGCTTTAAAAGAGGGTGATTCCCAGTTATGTTCACTCACCTCTCTACTCCTCTTCCCTGGTGTTCTGTCCGGTGGAGGGGGTGGAGGTGGAGAACTGGGCTGCTTGATGGGTTTGGCTGGACTCTGTGGTGGTGAGTCAGCATCAAGTTTTTTTTGTTTTGCAGAATACAGATCCAAGACTTGATGGCAGATATCTGGAGAATTAGATTCAATGTACAAGAAGTCAAGAGGATAGTTTAAACAACTGAGTACTCAGTAACAGCAACAACGTCTTTATATGCACAGGCCAGTAACAGAAGAATCAACAACAGCTCAGATAGGGGTATCATACTAACATCATAGGTGACTGCTAAGCATGCAACACAACTAACATAAGCTAAAACTAGGCAATGATAACAATTTTGACCAAGTATAAAAACACATTAAGGGAAAGTCTCAACTCACAATTTTCAAGATTTTTTTCCTTTTAGATTATTAATAAAAAAAAAAAAACAACATTTTTCAAATCCCTATCTTCAAGCTCTTTTTCAAATTGTGTATATTCAGCTCAGATAATTAATTATTATGAATACCTAAACGTAAAACCTAAATGCAAATTATAAAAAGTCTAGAAGACACAAAAGTTAAAGCAAGAACTAACCTTCCATCAGCTCCATGGACATGCCTTCCACAAAGTCCTCCCACCATTTGGCTTTGCTGCTGGACCTTCCTGTCCAGTCAGTGGGCTCGAACTTGGTCAGCCTGGAGGCGAGATACATCAGAGACACGGCCACAATCTCTGGCTCCCATTGGAGACACAAAGTTGTGCACAGGCTGAGAAAAAAAAGAAGACGGATGAGAGATAATTACAAATACATAAACATTTCTTAAGGTCCTACATTTTTTTTTTTTCAATTCATTAGTTAATTAATAAAAGTAAGCATAAGATGTATCTAACTATCCAACTCAAGAGGTAACCCAGGGAGATTACTTTTATGTACTAAATGTGTTTAATAAGAGACTAAAAGCAGACCTCTCCTATGACCCCTCTTCCCAAACACACACTTAAAATATCTCTACAAAATAGAGTGGCGCATGACACAAGAATCATATGATGGCAGCAACAAGATGCACATTAGAAACTACAAAATAAAATCTGACCTATCATTAATAAATGTCCAAGCCATCTGAGCCATTTTCTGGGTTTTTTCTTTGTCACCTGAAGAATGAATAAATATGATGAAACTTGAAAAATACTCAGATATCACAAAAACTGTGCTTCTCAAGATACCTATATAAAATGTGAATTTAAATGCTAAAATAACTAATAATATTACCTGTGTAAAGGCTAGGGACCACATTTTATTGAGAGGAAATAGTGAACTAAGTATGGCAACATAAATGAACAGTCCTGACCAGGCATCCTCTGATTCGACAGCTCCACCTATCAGCAACACTATACCAGGCGAACAAACCATCTGATCTACTTATCATACAGACAGCTTATCTGTGAGTGTTATAGATTTAACACTTTTAGGCTTACAATTCAAAAATAGAACAAAAATAACCTTTAAATATTTTGGCAAATTTGAGCATCATGCTGTATGGATGTTCCACTTGTAGGTCAAACTTAATAGTTTTCAACAAGATTCTTTCCATGGTCATCACTTCTTCCTAAAAATACAAATGAAACCATTTAGTGCTTAGCATTTTAATTACAAACTTCAACATATACTAATGTAAACTAATAATTATAATAATAATAATAAGGCTTGTCTTCGAGCCCGAAGATAAATGAGGAATTCAGTATTTCCTGTGGCTATGAGATGTAATGTAAAAATAATGTAAACTATATAGCTGTAAAAAAAAAGTAATTAAACATTGTCTTATTAGGCAAATCATTAGTCGTTTATATTAACTCTTTCTCTCTTAATCGACGATACCATCGTTGATTTGACCTCATGTTTAATTTTATAAACATGTCTTTGTGTAATATAGAAAGGGCATTATCCTTTAATTCTATCCCAAATACAACATTTTCTGATGACAAACAACGCTATTGAATCTTTATCATAACAGGGTAGTGAATTAGCAATGTGCAGAATGTAGAATTCCTTCAAAACGTGGAAAAATAATAACAGAGAGAAAGAGTTAATGAATTGTTGCACATCAATAAGGTAGAGTAATATAAACTCCTTTTAATTTAGTGGATGTAAATAAAACTAAGGGGAATAACTGCATCAATATTTGTGACTGACATCCCACATTTAAGTATTCATTCACAATAGCATGAGACAAGATATGATTTGGTTCATTCAATGCTGATTGACATGACTGCCTTTGTCATGAAAGTCTACCATTTTCAACAATCGTAGACACAAATTTAAGCTAACAGTACTCACAGCAATGCGACCTTACACAACATGAACAGATGATCACGTAGTTTTCACCATGAGACCATAATGTACATTCCCCTATTAGTTTCATATAACAATACAAGACACTTCAAATTATAACATACTCTGGGATCTTCACCGAATCTTAGAAAGGAGGTAGGTGATAGCAAAGTTTGTGCAATTTTGATAATATCTTTACACTTCTTGGGTGTCTCTTCCACTTTGCCAGCCAGAAACAGACAGCAAGCGCCAGTTACCTGAGAAATACATAATTAATAGTATAAGAAATTTTACTTAAGCTGTTTTCAGCATATGACGTGGTGTTTTTGCCTTAAAAAATCCATTAGAATCAAATAAAAAAACGTAGTTCTTAAAACCAGAAAATAATTTGTTACACAATTCTATTGAGGAAGAGCATGATTATTACTTATAGATAGTAAAGTTCCCCTTTTGGACCTTGTGGTCTATAAGACAGATGATAAAAAGTCACCTGTGTCTGTGGCCTATGGTTAACGAGAGTGTCATGTGGCCTTAACTTTTTCCCAGCTAATGTCAGGTACCCATTAAAGCTAAGTGGACTCAGAGGTGCCTGAAGATCCCGAAATTAAAAATGCCTGATTATTTATAGATGCTGAATAATAAAAAATTCTTCTATGTGTGATAATAATCCAAACAACCAATGAAACCAACAGAGAATTTACTAAATAAACAAAGAAGTTTGACATTTCCTAAAGTTTAGATCTCAATGTTTTATAATAAAATTATTTTAAACAAACATAGTAGCTTTTGTTCAGCTAATGCTTATGTATGCAATGATAATTATTGTCTCTTATTTGTTTATTTGTATTCTGACTTTAAAAAAATAAACAAAATTTCAATAAGATACATATATTTTTTTCCCCATTATTTCTTTAACATTATTTTTTTTCAGCATCACTTCCAAGGGTAGAACTAAGAAAACTTCTAAACAGTGAAGCATTAGTAAAGTCTTTGTTTCTAAGGGAGGACCAGTAACATCTTTAAGAGGACACATACCAGTTTCAACTTTAAAATAAACTTTTCCAACTTACATAACGATAAAATTCTTTGAATGAGTGAAACATGTAGAACCTGTGGAAATAGACCACACCTGTTGCACAGGTATCATAGCGTCTTTAAATAGTCAAGAATTATTTGCAGACACAAAGAAATTTTGTATGAACACTGCCTAAAATAATATCTGTTGGTAGGAAGATTGACAAGTTATCCCACATCCTCATGCTTCTAAATATAATTACAGAATTTGTTACCTTAGAATGAGAGTCTTATCAGACTTAAAATGGCATCTAAAATGTTTGTTTGTTTGACATGTTTCGGATGTTCCTTCTGAGTTGAAGATAATTACTTCCTAGTCCAAACCTTCCATAGGACAACGGGGGATGGGAGTGGGCAGGGTTTGAACCCAGGACCATCGATAAGTCCTAACCACAGTCCAGCGCACAAACCCCACAACCAGACAGCAGCCATCTTCCTGGGCTAGCAGATGTGGAGTTAAGTTAATGACAGATACATAAACTTTTAGCTATGGGCTGAACTAAACTTCATCTGCTCTTTAAAGTAAAAAATGTTACCTTTGCATTAATAATTAATAGTAAATTTTGATAGTAAACCAACTTTTTTAAAGCAATGTTTCTGATTAAAAGAAAAGATTAAGGCAATATCTGAAAACTAAATGAAAGGATACAGTCCCATCTTGGTTCCAGCATCAATAATAAACCGTGCTCCTTCTCGTCTGTATCGATTTTCTGTTGCAGTATCAATGCCATCTCTAAAAGAAGGAGAATTTTTAATCTCTTTCCTTTCAAAGTACCAACAAGGCATCCTAGAGTTCAAAATAAATAAATTTAGTAGGAATGTTATCCCTTTTCATAAATGAAAGTTCTTAGATGAGTCACAGAAAATTGCATCTATTTTTTTTTTTTATGGATAGCCTGATACATTTTATTACTAAATATAGATCTCTAGATTCATATTTTTAGCTAGAATGACTAGATCTAGATCTATCATGAACTATTACATTATAACGGCGCTTTGCTTCCAGCCGGTAGTAGCTTTATGACCCTATGGATAGACAGCGCACAGCAACTTGCGTAACATGCTGCAAAGAGGGCCTACTATGTAAACAGGACAAAATTTTAGGAGGTTTTTAAGGATGAATGTTCAGTCCGTTTTTGTGTTACATTGTAAAACATACACAGAACTATGCATTTATCAAATTAATTATTGTTACGCAGAACAGAAACAATGTCATCAGATGTGGTATGCCCACAGAAAATATAATGAAAGTTGTCTTTTAATCATGTAACAACTTGACTGTCATCCCAAAACCTCAAACCATTTTTTTTTCAAGATTTATTAAAGGAACATTACAAATGGTTGCTATTCCATTTTTTTAAAATAAGAAACATTCTTAGAGATGCCTTCATAATGTGTATTATAAATCTGTGGTGGAAATGTACATTTTTAGTTACTATGTGTGTATTCTTACAATAGGAGTGTCATGGTGTGCATTTGAGGTAATGTTTTATTCTTTTATTAACTGTGCTTAATTCCTCCTCATAAACAGAGCAGGCCTGAAATATACAGGCCTATTTGTATGTTTAGTTGAGATTTGCTTACAACTAAATAATGTTTTTTGGATTTGGGAAGGGGAGAGATTGGACATATTAAATTAGCATTTTTTAAGCACAATTTCTTATTTCAACTATATTTATATAGTAACCTAGCTTCCCTGGCTTTTACAACCAAAATAACTTTTGACACTGACGTTTAACAGCTGTGTGTAAAATATTTTTGTTAAATCTACAATAGATCTAGACTCTAGATCTAAGTCAATAATATTTGCTGACTTTTCAAAGCTGTGAGAGAATTATCTTTACTAGATTCTAAAACTTTAGCGATTCTAAGACACTAAACTAAATTTACAGACTTTTCATGGCTGTGAGAGAAGTATCTTCACTAGATGCTAGTGATTTAGCGTAATTCTAGACTCTAGATCTAAGTAACAGTAAGTCACTAAAATTCACAGACTTCCCATGGTTCTGTAAGAATTTTATCTTCACTAGATTCTATTGGTTTATCATAAATCTAGAGTCTAGATCTAAGTCACACGGCTGTGTGCAAATTATCTAGCCCGTAAATTAAAAGACTCTAGATCAAAGTCACTAAAATTCGCTGACTTTTCACGGCTGTGTGTGTATTATCTTCACTAGATTAGAGAGATTTAGCGTACACATTAAAATAAAGGAGTTATATTGATAATAATAGATCTAGGTGGTGTGCTTGGATAGCCTTACAAAACGTTGGTGTTTGTTAACTCTGTTGTGTTTTACCTATACTAAGTAATAGTCCCTATAATAGTATATAATCATAATGCTAATGTAAATTTAAATATATTATATGCATGTCAACATTGTAAACAAAGCCTAGATCCATATAATAATATAACTTTAGTAAAGTCTGTCAACTTTTTTTTTTTGAGGATCTTAAGTTTGTTTAAGGGCTAAAATACATACACTACGATCTAAGTTAGTATAGTACCCAAGGAACATTTCTGTCAAGTGGAAGTTTTATCAAGATCGGTCAAACGGTTTTGAATTCTATACGGGGACATACATACGCCTTACTTTCTACTTACTTAAGTACTTCATATATTAGATTATAGAATATTTATAATTATATAATAGCCAGAGGAAATACTGCGTTCCTCATTAATCTTCGGCCAGATTAAAGTCAGACAGATGACACTTGACAGATCTAATAATTTAATTCTAAAGAGTAAGAGACTGTCTATATTCTATATACATCTACAGATCTAGATCTAACAGCTAGATTCTAGCTAGACTATTCTAGACTTGATCTACTTTTCTAGTCATCTCGCTAATCTGAATCTAGGCCGTCTAGGGTTAACAACCAACCTAAGGCGGCCTAAAGAGGCTAAGGCTAAGCCGACTTAGAGTAAGTGTAACTCATGTAACTTCACTTGTAAGGCTAACCTAAAAGTCCTAGGGCTAAGAACTAAAGATCTGAGTATTCTGAGACAAACAAATGAAACTTCACTTTAACAAAGACGTCAAATTCTACAGTTTTCTACAGTAAGTAGATCTAACTTACGTGAATACTGAATAGCAGATCTATAATATAGACTAGATTTATTGAATGTTCTATTTTCAACACTTAAAACTAAATTCTTTAAGTCTAATTCGCATAATAACAGAAATTTAACGTGTTAACATCTTGTCTAGCGATTCTAAATCCATCTCAAGTATTTTATTTTAGTCTAACGGTTTGTCTACTTGTCGATAGAAATATATTTTTAATGTCACTAGCATATAAATATTTTGTCACTCTTAATCTATTTACCAAACCAAACCAAAAAAATACTTTAAAATAATTGTAAATCAATTTATTTAATAATAATAATAATAATAATCTTTATTATTCATAAGGAAATTAGTCTTACAATGTGTGTATTACACCAAACAAAAATATTATATTTATAGAAATATACATTCACACCAGACTCACTCATAATTTACATGTGAAAAGTTTATATCAGATTGCCGGGGAACAAAAGAGTTTTTGTGTCTGTTTGTCTTTGCCATTGGCGTTTTGTATCTCTTTTATGATGGTAAAATCACAAAATTCTGACCCAAATGGTGATTTTTTATTTCTAGAATCTTTTTAGCTTTTTTATGAATGTTTGTCCCAAATTTATTTATTTATTTATTTTATTCTTTTGCCAATGATTTTACCAGCAGCATTTAGGATTCTATGAAGTTTATTTTTAGCAGCCCCCGAAATGGGAAAAAGACGCTATTAGTTGTGTGTGAAATGTCTGTCCATCTGTCCGTCCGTCCCGTTTAGATCTCGAAAACTACAATAGATATTGAAAATCCGACATCACAATATTTTAGACCATTCAAAGTTCTGATGCAACGGCTACTTTTTTTTTTTCTGAAAGCGAAAAATCTAATTTTTAAAATCACTTATGCAAGCAGTTTTTTAAAGAGAAAAAGGTAATTAGTATGCATTATAAGTTAGACCTAATTTAGAACGAATAGTAATCTTGTAAACTTTATTTCCCTTCTATTATTTTTTATACTATATTGTTATGGTATTTTTTTATATTTGAGGATTCGATTAAGAGATTGAGCCTTTTCAAAACAATTAGATCAATTAATATACATCAGATAGGACAGGGGAGGCGCGGTGGCTGAGCGGTAAAGCGGGGGTCCCGGGTTCGAATCCTGGTGAAGACTGGGATTTTTAACTTTGGAATCTTTGGACGCCTCTGAGTCCACCCACCTGCAAAGGGTACCTGACATTAGTTGGGTAAAAGTAAAGGCGGTTTGACGTTGCGCTGGCTACATGACACCCTCGTTAACCTTAGGCCACAAAAACAGATGAACTTTACATCGTCTGCCCTATAGATCACAAGGTCTGAAAGGGGAAATAGTTAGGCCAGGTTCACATCTAACTTTACATTCACTTTCACCTATCCTTTGATCTGCTGGACCGTTGGGGACACTACACAAGATCTGTCAACCTTCTTTCTCCATTCTTATCTTTCATTTGTCTTTGATATAATTTCATTCGGATGTCCTTTCTGAAAACACTGAAGCCTGCCTGAGTGGACCTTGGTAACGCTGTGAACGCCTCTAACAGCGGCCAACGGGGATCCCCTCTGTCCACGGTTTTAAAGGCCAAGTGGATAGAGCTCGTAAAATCCAGGATGTCCAACCCAATAGGTGGGTGCCTGGTTAAAAGCTGGATTTGGGTGCGCCGGAATGTGAGGCGCGCCCCATAAACGCCGTAGGCTCTAGAAGGTACTTTCCCAGATGCACGACATTGCATTCAGTCGCCTCACTAATGGCGAACTTTCTGGCGGTGGTAGAAACGAGTCTAGACAATCTCTCATTATACCATAAGGTATTCGCGGCAAGCGTGACATTGGAAGCTAGCTCAGCGAACACGAGTTCCTGGATAGGTAGCATTGATCCCACCTGAGGAGATCGAATCCAACAGTCTAACATGCAGCCAGTTTCGCCCGCACTCGGGTAATTTCACTCATATGGCTTCACAAAATTTATCTATTAACCCGAGTATGGGCATTACTCATCGGATAGGCCCCGTTCTACCAATCCTGACGACGGGTTGGTGTTCGATAAATTAGCTACCGTCGTTGATCTTCAAGATGTCCGCCCACTAAGTTCACCGATATTGACAGCTAAAACTAACCCAGGGTTGTTGCTGGGTGGCCAACGCCCCTCGATGCAAGTCGAGCCAAGCTACCCTACTAAAACCACGGACGGGGAAGTCGTGACACCCACACCAAATGTGACCACGAAAAGCTCCCAAAGTACACTCAGGAGGGACGATCCTTCCAGGCCCAAACATGGTAATGGTTTTGGGCAACTCAGAATCATATCATTTAATGCGAACAGGCAACTGAGACTCAAGAAGCCTGAATTTGTAAGACTGTTGTCGGAACTCGAGGTCGATGTGTTATTGGTGCAGGAAGCTGGCAAAGCTGGTAGGAAACGGAGTTGTGTGCCCTCGCTCTCGGGCTTTACGGCCTTTACCTGTTCCTGTGTAAAATGTCAGAAGTTAGTCACTTTTGTCAGGAATCCTTTGCTTGCTCGTGTGAAGGAAACCGCTTCACGGGGATGTGGTGAGACCGACACACTCTTGGTTGAAATATTTAAGGATGGACAGAGATTTGAATGCCTAAATGTCTATAATCCACCGCGAAGTGTCCTTACACTCGATAGCAAAAACCTCTCCAGCACCAGAAC
Source organism: Biomphalaria pfeifferi (assembly GCA_030265305.1). Lineage (NCBI taxonomy): Eukaryota > Metazoa > Mollusca > Gastropoda > Planorbidae > Biomphalaria > Biomphalaria pfeifferi. The sequence continues at coordinate 313,033 of JASAOG010000334.1, read as the reverse complement.
AATAGTGGCGGGCGATTTCAATGCCAAAATCCAGGTCATAGGCTGTAAAACAACCAATCTCTCGGGACAGAAGGTAATTGAGATGTGCGACGAAACAAATTTGGTTCTTCTCAATGGCGTTGATTCCGGGCATGGAGGGGAATCGAAACCAGATTTGTGCCTGGTGTCTGCGGACATAGTTGCGAAGTGTCGACTGGATGTCCTGGGAGACTTGGGATCGGATCATCTACCACTAATGGTCTCTATTGATCTCGGTACGACAAAACGACCAGCCTGCCCTAGACGTAAGTGGGTGTACGCCAAGGCTGACTTTCAACTTTTCAGGAGTTCATCGGATGCGCTCATGGAAAAACTTGATATTGATTTTGAAAACATTGACGCAACTTACAGTCTCTTTGTGAAGGCTCTTTTATCGGCGGCTCGTAGGGCCATTCCGCGAACCAGTGGTAAGCGCAGGTACCGATCCTTTTGGTCTCGAAAGTTGGCACGTCTTGTCCGGCAACAAAAAGCAGCACGAAGAAAGCATGCTCGACAAAGAACCGAAGAGACGAGACCAGCCTACAATAAACTTACGGCATTGGTGAGGGATACAGTGTCGGAAGAATCGCTTAAAAAGTGGTCGGATGTTTGTGCGAACCTGGACCTTGCGGATGGACGGCAGGCATGGAAGTTATTAAACAATTTGGCTGGAGTGGGGGAACCGAGGGTAGCGGAACCCCTGCAAACGCCAGATGGCCCTGTTACTACTGACAAAAAGAGAGCGGAGGCTTTGAACAAACACTTTGCTGGAGTCTCTAAAGCTCACAAAAAATCTTCCGTGTCGATGGCCCTTGACCGTGTTAGAAGAGCCAATGAAAAACGCAAATGGGTCGACGGCAAGGCTGGGACGGAAACATTCTCGGAGCCCTTTACTATGATGGAGGTGGCTTTCGCTATCAAAAAGGCTAGGCTACATAAGGCAGTGGGGCCAGACGGCATCAGCGCTGAGATGCTCAAAAATCTCGTAAGGTTGGCCTCCTAAAACTGCACGACTTACTAAATCGGACATGGATTCAAGGGGATTTCCCAAAGGCATGGAGATTGGCTACCATTGTTCCTATTCTAAAAAAAGGGCAAGAATGCGAACAGCTCTGAGAGCTACAGACCAATTTCCCTCACATCGTGTGTGGGAAAGGTTGCGGAGAGAATCATTAACCGACGGCTTACGTGGTACCTTGAGTCCCACAACCTAATTTGCCAGGAGCAGGGTGGTTTCAGACAGCGGCGTAGTGCAATGGACCAGGTAACAGTCTTTATGCAGGAGGTGGCAGACGGTTTCCAGAGAGGCGGAGGGGAGAAGAAGGGTGAGTCGACACTTGCGGTCTTTCTAGATTTGAAGCAGGCGTACGATAGAGTCTGGAGGCAAGGATTGTTGCTAAAGTTGATGGACTTGGGGTAAACTCCAATATGTACCGGTGGATCAAAAGCTTCCTAACGAACAGGTTAGTTCAGACACGTTATGGCGAGCAACTATCAAATAAGAAGGTACTTGAACAGGGATTGCCTCAGGGCTCGTCACTGTCGTGCACACTTTTTCTGGTATTTATCAACGATTTGACCAAACGCCTAGGGTGTCGCTCACTACTTTTTGCAGACGATCTGTTTATCTGGAAGTCGCAGTCGCTCTAGCTGCGGAGATCCAACGTGACCTAGTCACGATTTCTTGCTACATACGATTGTGGAATATGGAGGTAAATTGTGCGAAAACAGTCTGGACCCTCTTCACTCTTAGCAAAAATGTCCACAAAGAAAAGATTTCTCTCTCAATCAATGGTACCGAATTAAAGATGGAAACCAAGCCGAAATACCTGGGAGTAACCCTGGACCCTAAAATGGGTTTGTCCGATCATGTGAGACTGGTACGAGAACAAGCCTCGGAGAGCCTTAAGGTAGTCAAGCGATTAGCCACGACCAAATGGGGAGCCAAAGCGAACGTGTTACGGGCCCTCTATATGGGAGCAGTAAGGGCAAGAATGGAGTACTCGTCTCTTGCACAAGTCTATGCCTCACAAACGTCTCTAGCGGGGCTGGACTCAGTGCAGAACCAAGCAATTAGACTCATTTGTGGTGCATTTCGTACAACGCCAACTGCGGCATGCGAGGTCATGACAAATCTCTCACCACTGAGACTAAGAAGGGAGCGAGCCGTTATGATTGCTTACGAAAAATTGAAACGGCTGGAAGAAGGCTGCCCGGTCAGAAGTCTGGTCGACTACTGGCAGGGCGGAAGTCGGCTGAAGCGAACTCTTTCGTGCACTCGGTGCGGGTATTGTCCGAAGAAGTCGATTTACCTCAGAACAGAGCTGCTCTCGCTCTGCATGGGGCTTCTTCTCCGGCGCATGCTCCTGGAATCCCGGAGGTGAGAAAATCGCTGATTGACCCAGAAATTAACAAGAAATGCACAAAAACTGTTCTACGAAATACAGCCAGGAAAACTGTCTCCCAATACCTAGCAATGACGTATCTGAAATGGTAGCAATTCAAAATGCAGTAGAGTACATTGATGAACGACTAAACGAGAAAACAGCACAACCCAGTCCTATTGTGCTATTTACAGACTCTCTGTCGAGCCTACAGGCCATTGAAAGCTCCGCCTATACGCTCCCGGAACCACTGGATAAATACTGGCGTGCGTGGGACGCCTCCAAGAAAAACACGGAATTCGGACGACATTACAGTTCATACCAGGGCATGTAGGAATCGAAGGCAACGAAAAGGCTGACTTATTAGCCAAGCTCGGCACTAAGCTGGATCCTGTGGACGAGCCACAGACTTTTGAGCAGGCGCGTGCGATAGTGGACGAATGGGCAAGAAATAAATGGAGCAAAAGCTGGGAAAACGGTAATACGGGTAGGGAAGTCTGGCAAAACTTAAAAGGGCCCTCAAAATCGGACGAATGGTGGCAGCTAAATAGAGAAGAACAGGTGACAATCGCTAGGTACAGAACGGGACACTGTCCAATTGGTGCCTATTTTGCTAAATTTAAACCAAACTTCGATTCTCGCTGCAGGCATTGTCAGGACGACGTCGAAACAGTCAACTACATCCTATACGAGTGCGCAACACTACACCCTAAACATGGCCATATGATTGAAGCAAAAACTGGTTTGCATGAAGAACTGGCTCTGTACGGAGACAGAGAGGTTCTGAGAAGAACTGCCGCTTTCCTTGTCCGTGTTATCAGAGAATAGCGTTCTCAACACGGTACCCTAGTGCGATGAGACTCTGCAGAAGTACCGCCCTCTGACAAGCAAAGAGAATCTTCTTATGGATGTTAAAGTTTTTGAAGGTGAGGTCAGTTATCATTTTTATTGCTCTTATTATTTGCGATAGAAACGTTTAAGGCGCACAGATGGACATTCAAAACATGCAAATGTAATACACTACGGGGGTAGCTGTAATACAAATAATAAATGATTATTGAAGACTTTCTAGGGACTGATACAGTGCTACAAAAAATCGTACGAAATCCGCAGTCTAAGAGCTCGATTTGAGAAAATGTGTGTAGCATTTACATGCCATTACATTCTTAGTTTTTTCTAAACAAAGTACAAGCAATTTCTGATAACCTTCAGTAGCTATAATGAACAAGAAAACACACAATTAATAAGAGTTTATTATTATTTGATTTTTTTTTTTTCACATTTTACAAATATATATATATGAATGTTGGAGAAGCAAAATATACTCACACACAAACATCTTTCTTTTTAACATAATCTCCCTTATATTTGTGTTGTGTTTTAGAAGTGGTGAATTTGTATGAACAAAAAAATAGCTTGCTTAATTAATTTGGAAACAAAATGTGGCCGTTGCATCTAAACTTTGCATTCTTAAAAATAGTTTTGTTGTTTTTTTCAATAGCTTTGATGAGATTTGAGTGGGACAGATGGGCGGATGGACAGACAGACAGGCAACATAAAACTATTAGCGGCTTCTCCTATTTCAGGGGCCGCAAAAAACGAATCAGAATGTGAATAAGTATAAAAAGAAGAGCCTTTTAATAATAGGCCAATTATTTTATTCTATCTATTAATTATGAATGTTGTGTGTATGTGTCAAATACAAGCAGTAGCTAAGGCGATTCATTTTATGAAATCGTTACACAGTTCTAGGGCTATATGTAGGACCAGATTGGTTAAACATTTTAAGATAGACTTATACAGTGCTCTGATAGTTGCCCGCCGACTTCCTCGTGGTGACCTCTGGTAACTGGAGTAAGTTCACCCCCCTTGCTCTCAGGGTGTTCCGAAAAGGGCTAACGTTGCGGGAGCTCCAACTTTCCTGGCAGGCTCTCACGCTTTCATGGTGCAGAGTTCTGCTGGTGAGGTTTGGGGAAAATGCTAAGCTCTAACTGACAGATCCTACACGCTCGTCTGGTGTAGAGACTGTACCTGTCGGGGTCTATAACTTTCGCTGAACTGATCAACCGTGGACTTGGAGTCTAATGAAAAGTCAAGCCATTAAAATCTGCAGGCTCTAAACTGTGGTTAAAGATACGTCTTCTGCCTCTCTCCACTTTCGTGGATTAAGCACTGATGATGATGGTTTCTTATGAGTAATTATTTTTGTAACTAGCCGGACATTTTTTTTTAAATAACAAAATAAACAAATAGATTAACGTGAGCAAAGGTACGTGAAAAAAAAATAATTTATTGAATCTTTGTCTTTCCACATTACATTACACCGATTAGTAAAGCGCTAGGCTTCCGTATTCAATGATTTCAAGTTTGAATCCCGGTGAAGAGTGGGCTTTTGAGCCTCTGAATTTTTAATCACCATATTGAGTCTTTATATCATCTGCCTCCAGGTCTGAGGGTAAAAGGAAACTTACAAGCTGTAGTCCCGACAGCGCAATTGAACATAAAAAAAAAAGTTATTCCCTTTTTAAACCTTGTGGTCTATAGCCCAGATGATTTAAAGGTCATCTGTTTCTGTGGCCCACGGTTATCGAGGCCGTCACGTTGCCAGCGCAATGGCCAAACACCTTTACTTTCCCCCAACTAATGTCAGGTACCCATTAGACTCAAGGTACCCTCAAGATCCCGAAATTAAAAATCCTACTCTTCACCAGGATTTGAACCCGGGACCAAAGGTTCGGAAGCCAAGTGCTTTACAACTAAGCCACCGCGACATGGGTAATACATGAGCTACATTCGGAGTCTACAGTTCATTGATTTGGTTACAATAACACAATTTTTTGACATAAGTAACTGGGGTATCTCGTTCTTGGTTTTGGGAGTGATCCAAAACGCATAATAAACAGAAAAATACAAGTAAGAAAAAATCCGAGATCTACTCTCGTTAAGAACAGCAGTGCTAACCCTCCTCCTCTCTCTTTCTCCAGAGCCCCGAACCATTAAAAACAAAATATATAAAAAAAACGACAGGAGACACGGACGACCCACGGATCACGTGACTAGCAACGCGCATAGAAGATTTGCAGACAATGAGACATGAACGATGCGCTGCAAACGCGTCATAGAACTTTGGAGAATGCTGGGGCTGACACACGGTTCGTATTGGATGAAGTAAAACATCCGTCCAGTGAAGATTTGCTTAGTTCACAACAAGTAAAACGTCATGTGAAAAGCTATAAACACATTTTCTGTTCATTACATTGTTATATTGTCCTGCATGTGCCTCGTTTTGGGTCATACGCAGAAGTTTCACGCTTTCTATGTATGCATTTTCTTGCAATAGCAAAATGGTTTCTTCCTAGGATCTCTGATACAATCCCCTTGGCCCTCGTACTTACTCATTCTGTCTATGAAGTGACCAACTTTGATTTGAGATACCATAGAGCGCTCCAGACCCAACCAGCGCACGATTGAATTCAAAACGGAATGACCCAGATCAAGAATAACTGCTGACACTGTGGCCTCGTAGATACCCTGTCCAGGCTTGGTTCGAATTCTCACTTTAAACAGTGAATTTCGACGTTTTTCTTTGCGAATATTTTCAGGAAAGTCAATGTGGAAAACGTCCAAAATCGTGTCGAGTTCCAACTCTTCGCAAATGTCTAGCTCCCTTTTCTTATTTATAGACGCCACCACTGTTTCTGCTAGAAGTTTTGAAATCTCCGAGTTAACGCCAATAGAGCTCACTCCCTTTTGCCCACACAGACAAAATTCTTGGGCAATTGGCACATCAGTACAGCTTCTATTTTTGGGAATCTCTTTAAATAAACTGATCCCGTGTTTTGGTTTACGTAAAGGAATTTTACCGCTCGAGTGGAAATATAGTAGATCTTGAAGAGTCGCGTGAGTATCGAAATGCGTTGTTAATCGACCACTGTTTATCTTAAGATTCCTTGCAGCTTCCGGATATTTCTCCAGAAACCATGGCGGTAACGTGAGTATGGTGAAAGGTGCCTTGCTTTCAAAGATTCCGTTAAAAGTCGATCTTATTGGCCCCCATCTCGGACCGTGGTCAGAGAATGTAATTAGTAGTGTGTTGTTAAGAATGCCGCTTGTGCTCAAGTAGTGGTAGAAGTCAAAGAAATGCTCATCCACCATTTTTATATAGGTCATGTCGTCATGTGTGATTTTGGTAAGCATAGTCATAGCGTACAGCGGTTTTCCAGGAAAGGTTTCAAATAAGCGCTTAATGTAATCGAAATGAAAGTTAATTTCTGGTTGAGAGCCTACACAATGTTTCCCATGGGTGAACATGCGTTTGTCCCTTTCTATAGCAAGTGCTATTGGGTGACTGTGGTGGACCGTGGGGGGTCTCAGAAATCCAGCTTTTGAATAATAAAAACCTCCAACCGAAGGAAAATCTTCCGTGAACAGGGTTCGGTAACCAGCGTTTTGAAAATCTTTCCAGATTAGATCAAAACCGTCGGAATATTGTGTTGGGTCCCACCACGAATTTAATTCGTCCTCAGGCTTGTCGTTCAACAGGGCCAATAGATTTGTAAACGTGTTTGGGCCAACCTGGTTGAACATGGTCATGTCGAAAGAGTTGAAATCTTTCATTAAAAGTCCATAGGTTTTGTTCATGGCTCTCAGGAACTGGTATCTAGACACTCCGTCGAGTGCAATCATTAGGACGTTCAACGTCTCCTTTGGATTAGTCTCCCCTTTGCGCTTATTTAACAGCACCCTCTCCAGATTGATTAATTGTTTATGCTTGGGAATCAAGGCAAAGTACTTCACCAATAATGTCTCTGGTGGTTTCTGCAAAGAACTACTTTTTCTAAAAGCGGACGACTTGTCCCTCGACGCGTAGGAATTTAATTCGCCTTTGCATTCTACCGCAACGAATTCGGCCTCGGTTGAAAGCTGCAGCGAATCATTGAATGGAGTCGAGAAGTTGCTGAACTTGATTAAACTATCATTATTGTCTTTTCTCGTGATGTTCCGATACTTACACAGGACTGAAGCATTCCCGTACTTTTCACGAGCCAAAGCTGTGTTGAAAACTAAAGAGTTGTCTTTAAGGAAGACCAAATCAACCATGTCTGTCCTACATTCGAGTTTTGTGTAATGTAAACCTGCCATCTTCATAATGTTTTTATCAAACGGGTCAATGTGAGGAAACACGCAGGTGGTCAAGGAAACGTCTTCGTCAACCATCGCATTGTCAGAGCGAGTTTGCAACAATGTCGTACTTGTTGGCGACACTGTTGTATTTGTGGGCGACACTGTCGTATTTCTGGGCGACACTTCCGTATTTCTGTCCACTTTGTGAACACCAGCTTGCAGTTTTTCAGTTTTTTGTAAGCTTAAAACACGATTGTTTACATAATAAGCGCCTCTCATGACACCGATCAAGTCTTTAGAGCTATCAGTCTGCGTGGATACACCATCGTCCACCAACATTCCATTTACATTCAACGGCGATTTCTTCAAGTTCCCCTTAAAGTACTTCTCGATAGCTAACACGGTGGCTGTTTGGAAGCAGTACAGAACTCCAAATATGACCAGAATGACAAGAAAAGCAAAGAACTTTGTCTGCTTCCACGGCCGAAACACCGAGAAGAACTCTGAAAGAAGACAACAAAACAATGACTCAATATTCCTTGATCATGTCATTGATTAAATGAATTGGGACTTAACAAATTTAAATAGTGCTCAAGATACAAAATTGTGGTAATCAAATTGTTTTAATGTTTTAACGTATTAAATGAAAGGTTTATAAGGTCTAAAAGGGGTCAATGAGAGGTTTATCAGTGGTCTATGAGAGGTCTGTAAGTGGTCTATGAAAGGTCTATAAGTGGTCTATGAGAGGTCTATAAGTGGTCTATGATAGGTCTATAAGTGGTCTATGCGAGGTCTATAAGTGGTCTGTGAGAGGTCTATAAGTGGTCTATGAAAGGTCTATAAGAGGTCTATGAGAGGTCTCTAATAAGTCTATGCAAAGTTCCATAAGTTAACTCGGTAATTTCGTTTTTAATCAATAGCATTTACTTTGAGAAATTACTACACCCATTGTTGAAAATATTTTTTGTGGGCAATAAATTTATATAAAAGGGGATAATTATTTGAAAAAAAAAAGAGTGGCCCCTCGTCTTTGTTGCTCAAGCCTCCAGACCTCCCAAATGCCGACCCTGGCTAACTCGCTGGTTGACGTCGCACGAAATCATCGTATCATGAATTTAATGTAAAGTCCAAGAAATTCCAAATTAACTTTGTTATATTCAAGCTATAACATAAGATTACTATGAAGAAAATCGATTTTAGAATCTGATCAAATCAGGGTCGGATGTAAGTATCTGGAGGACATATAAAAGGATTTTTGAGGATCCCCCCCCCCCCCTTACAATTTTTCGAAAGCTTTAATTTATGAATGAAAATACCTAGATCTAGATCTTATACATTTAGATCTCACTTCTTTTTAGCGACTCCCGAAAGGGGAAAAGACGCTATTAGTTTTGTGCGAAATGTCTGTCCGTCTGTCCGTCCGTCCCGTTTAGATCTCGTAAACTAGGAAAGATATTGAAAATCCGACATCACAATATTTTAGACCATTCAAAGTTCTGTAGCTTAATTATAGTTTCTGAATACTGGAATCTTGTTTGGGCTAGCTGGCTCAAAGCTCTTCATGATAATAAGGTGTTTGATCCTAATCACTTAGAATTGACATTTAGAAAAATAATGGATTTTAGGGGAGAGAATTATCTAGTTTGATTTTCATATACTTGTACAATGCTCAGGTAGTTTTCCAGAAATGGGGTGTTGGGGGTTAGGGATATCTGATATTGTGTTGATTGTTCTGGAGTAGAGGATACTTGTATCATTTTTCTGTCTTTAGTGGGTTCAATGGTTAGGATGGTTAGGTAGTATGTCTTTGATATTAAATAATATTTCTATCACTATTATTATATTTTTAGGTTAATCACTTTTCAATTGTTTATGATTTAATACTTGTGAATTATGAGAACTTACAAATAAAAAACATATTAATAAAAAAAAATCCACAAAAGAGGCAAGATGGCCCATAAAAGAGGCACATTAGACGTAAAGGGGAGGGGAGACGAAACCATTGTGTTATTATGATCCTTAACAAGTAAAAATGGGGGCCGGATTGGGGTCGCTAGAAGAATAGGTGGGGATTCAAGGCGGTATAAATGCCTGGGCTCTAATTTTAGAGGCTCGGGTCGTAGCGTGAAGTCTTCCGCGACATTACGAGCCGTGAAACAATATGTGGGCATTAACAAAACCAAAGCTTGCTTTTCATAAGACAGGATATTTTTGGGGCCTCATATGTGTATGCAACATAAATGACAACAAAATTGTGACAATCAACACACTGTGGCTTTTATTCAATCATTCAAAGTGCATAATATTTATAAAAGCCACTTTGTTGTTTTTTTTATAGCAGACATCTTTGTTTATTCTTTATATATTTATAGCGAAATAAAAAGTCATTATTGCAAAAAAAAAAAAAAAAATAAGCCTTTTCAAAACAATTACGTTATGTAAAGACCAGGAGAGGCTCGGTAAAGCGCTTAGCTTCCGAACCGAGGGTCCCGGGTTCGAATCCTGGTGAAGACTGGGATTTTCAACTTCGGAATCCTTGGGCGCCCCTGAGTCTACCCAGCTCTAATGGGTACCTGACATTAGTTGGGGAAAAGAAAAGGCGGTTGGTCGTTGTGCTGGCTACATGACACCCTCGTTAACCGTAGGCCACAAAAACAGATGAACTTTACATCATCTGCCCTATAGACCACAAGGTCTGAAAGGGGAACTAATTAGGCCAGGTTCAAATCTAACTTTGCATTCACATGCACCTATCCTTTGATCTGCAGCACCATTGGGGCACAACCTTCTTTCTCCATTCTTATCTATCATTTGTCTTTGATATAATTTCATTTGGATGTTCTTTCTGAAAATATTGAAGCCTGCCTGGGTGGACCACTTCGGGGGCCGATTATAATTTTTTGTCTCAACACAAACTGTCTTTGTAACCTTGTTTTTTTTTTAAATTCAATATGTATACTTTTATTTGAGTTTGTGGAAGGTAAGGCCCATGGTTGACGCACTGTGTTCTAAATCCGGAGCTGTATTTACTTATTCCAAGCATGCTATAAGAGTACACTTCTTAATCATGACATTTTTGTCAACTGTAAACATGCGAAAAAAATGTTAGGAAAAAAAACAACTTCTGACCAGTCGTAATTCGGATATTTTTTTAAATCTATTTTGTGCAGGCCCATTTCTTGTGAAGTCCCCGGGGCTGTAGCTACGCATGCGCTCACTTAAATCCGGCCCTGCATCATATGGAAGCTTGTAGGCATCAATTGATTACATTTATTTTTTTTTCACTTTATCATTTTCAGTTTAAAGCTGTCTAGACTATATGGCAGCGGTTCTCAACCTTTTATGCTTGGTGACCCCTTTTTACAATCCCCAACTCTGCGGCGACCCCCCCCCCCCCTCCACAGCAATAGAAGAATAGACAATAACAATCCATATTTTCGATGGTCTTAGGCGACCCCTGCCAATCGTCAATCGACCCCCAAGGGGGTCGCGACCCAGAGGTTGAGAACTCCTGCTATATGGTCTATGTTCCGTAACAGAACTTATTGACTTCATGGTCTAGATTTTCAATTCTATTCTATATTCCTGAACAGATATTAATGACTTCATCATCTAGATCTAGATTTTTAATAATATTCGAGTTTAGAATAGATGGTCCTCTTGGTATAGATCTAGATTATTCTAGATGTACGATTTATCCAGATCTAGATCATTCAGATCAGAAGCCTATCAACTAGAATTAAAAAGATCCATATCTATAACAGCTTATTTCTATTTATTGGTTTTTCAATGTTTTATTTGTCCCACTAATATTGTGTGCTAAAATTGTCGGATGTTGTGTCAGTTCTAGATCTAGGTGTTCTACAGCTGCGCAGCTCTTTGTTTGGCGGCAAGTTTATTAGTATTAGAGATTTACATACAAGACGGTGTAAAAAAAATATTAAGAAAGTATTTATAATTCTTGTACATTTTTTAGCACTGCAGAATCAAATGTTTTCAAGCTCAACCAATTGTAAATTTTATTTAGTTTAGTAATTTTGAAGTTGAATTTAGCTTCGTTGAGATTATTTAGTTGGACGTGAAAATCTCCCATACCGTAGGAACCAATACCGACATCAACCAAGTTATACTTTCTATAGAATATATACATCTACTAGGGCTGAAATGCCGCTGAAATAACATTTTATTTCATAAACTACAACTTATTTTTGTCATTATCTAGTGTTAATAGTTATATACATTTTTTAAGGGGAAAAAATAGATGTAATATGAACGTACTTAGCCTCATACTCTCTAGTCTATCTAACAGTAATTTCAACAAACTTTTACTGTCAAAGAGTCAACCAAAAATAACGCGACTTCAAGCTGGTGCTTCGACTTCCGTTTACTCCTAGGCATAAATAGTTTTGAACACGCTTCCGTGTGACATCTTATCGAACATATTACAGACGTTACTTCAAAAAAAAAGAAAGAAAATAATTGCGTCCTAGGCATTTCATGTCAAACTAGTCTTGCATGTTAATTAATAACTTAAACTCTGCTCATTGGTTTTCCTGGCTGATTCAGGCAACCCATTTCAATCTCTTATGGCTCTAGGGAAAAAGGAGCACTTGTATGAATTTTTTCTAGCGTATGGAATAGGAAGTATTAACAATGAACTTGGTGAAACTATTGATTAAAATTATTTTGTAAAGAGAAGATTGAGAGTTCCCTCCCATTTTTTTTCTACAGCGGAAAGCTATTGAGTTAGTTTAGTAATTAATTAGAGCTAGGCCAGCCTCTCGTTTGATATCGTGCTAAGAACAGCTGCTGACTGGGAAAATTAGACCAATTTGTCACGCGAACTGTCACAGCACCCCCAACGACGAAAGTCAAGGGACAGATGAGATGAGAGAGAGCTGAGCAATGGCAGACCCCGCCACCCTGCTGATCCCAAGATGTATCAGCTGTTTGCCGTTCTTTTGGACTTAACAGCTGCGTAGAAGGAAGGGCGAACTGCCGCATGGGCGACAAAGTTCCAATATTAAAGCCCTGGGTTTGATCAGGTTCATAGTTCTACACCCGAAGGGGCCCAAGAGTGTAGTGAAGTCTCTTCAAAAAGGGCGCCAGCTATAATTGCATACCCAGTTTGCACCCTCACATTCAAGGCTCGAACGGACCCCAACAGCAACACGAAAACAGAGCCAACTATTATCTGGACGAGGTCACAACCCACTACATTGCTTACGTGTGGATGGCAATTTAACACTCGGTCCGTTTCTTCTCTTTAAAAAAAAATGTAGTTCACTTTGACCAAATCTGTTCTTGTTTTCCGCAGTGGCGTAGCAACCATGACGCGAAAGGGTTTCATTGGGCCAGGGCCCCATAACGAATAGGAGCCCACAGAAGTCATTCTAAGATATATTGTTTAAATTACAAGAAAACGCATGGGCGTAGCCAGGATTTGTTTGGGGGGGGGGGTTTAGGGTGGATTTTTTTTCTCCCCCCCCCCCCCCGATTTTAAAAAAAATATGTATTTATGTGTGTGTGTACATAATCTTTATTACATTCTGACCCTTCATTCTTTCGGAAGACGTTTATTGTGCCCTAGAATAGGTTCTTCAATGAGTTAGTGGAAAATTTGTAGATTCCCCGCCATTACTAGCAAGGGGGCCCCGCCGCCAAGCACTATTTCTGATATTAAAAGCCAATAAAATGCATATTCTAAGGTATCTACAGTGCATTTTCGTGCCATTATTCTATTTCAAAAACCTAATGTGCTATTCTTACTGACTTAGACCCTCCCACGCCGTTCGGCGCATTTGACGTCAAGCTGTTTCCATAACAATCTGTTACTGGTAATGTCTGAAGCCTCTTCCCACCTGCCATGAGGACCTCCATGAATGAGTGGCGTCAAGTTGTACTAGGATATCATTGCAATTCTTCCAATGTGTAATTCATTTTGTCAGAGAACATATCCCACAAACCTCATGCGTCGCTCTCTCACAATCTTACTAAGGGGTCGACTCCCAGTTCGACATAGGATTTCCTTGATTTAGTCCCGATCTCTATAACTGACTCCTAAAATCTGTCTTTGTTGAGCCACATTTAGTGTTTTTCAATTTCGGCAGATGACTATTCACTGCAGTTTATTAATGGAGCCCTGTCACTGGTAAAAATGTGTAACATCTCTTGAATACGCTCTTGGAATTAAGTGACTGTAGTTTGCTTTAGATTTTATATCGAAAAGAGAAGTTTTATCGTCAAAATCATCTGTAGGGGGTTTTCCACCTCAAAATGCTCTGTAGGGGGATCTTACACTCAAAACCATCTGGAAGGGTTTTAAACTTTAAAAAAAGCCATCTGTAGAAGAGGGGTTTAAACTCAAAACCCCGATTGCATTGGCTACGCTCAAATAATTTTAGTGTGTAATTTGCTTTTTTTTTATATTGAAGAGGTATTTTTAGCATCAAATTCCTCTGAATGGGGGTTTAAACTCAGAACCCCTTTTGGCAACGCTCATAGCATTTTGAGTGCGTAATTTGCTTTTTTTCTTACACTGAAGATGTACTTTTTAGCCTCAATCCCCACTGGCGGGAGTTTAAACTCAAAACCCCTTTGACTACACTCATAACATTTTGAATGTATAATTTGCTTTGTTTTTATTATTAAAGAGGTATTTTTTACCTTCAAACCCCGCTGAAGGGGGGTTTAAACTCAAAACTGAGTCAAAACCCATTTAGCTACGCTCATAACATTTTGAGTGCGTAATTAGCTTTTTTTTTATATTGAAGAGGGGGTTTATCGTAAATTTTAGAGGGGGGTTTTAAAATCAAAATCTTCCTGAACTGTGCTCTTGGAATTAGGGGATTTTCGTTTGCATTTTTTTGTATTGTTTTATAGAAGAGGGGGAGTTAACTGCAAAAACCCCAGATAGGGGATTTAAAACTCAAAACCCCTGGTAGGGGTTTTAAACTCGAACCCCCCCCCCCCCCCGGTAGGGGTTTTTAAACTCAAATCCCCTTTTGTTTGTGCTGGGCAAGTGATGGTTTAGTATTAAAATCTCACCTAAAATAAACAAAATCAAAACAAAAATCAGTCACTAAATTCCGATCGGGGGGGGGGGGGGGGGGATTTCCTTTAGGGGGGGGGGGAGTTTGAACCCCCAACCCCCCCCCCCCCCCCCCCCCGGCTACTCCCATGAGAAGACGTATTAACATTATGCATTGTAATAACTGTTCCTTGTAAGTAGTTGTTACTGAATTGATTGTAATGACAATATTATTACTTGTAAAGATAGTACACAAATTTGAGATGCCTTTTTTAAATAATACATCTAAGTCCAGTAGGCCAAGATAAAAAAATTTAAATGCATTGATACATACTGTTATAACTCCGCCATGCGCACCGACATCTAAGATAGATGGTGCGCACTGCGATAAAATTGACTGAAAAGGATGTCAAAAGGATGAGGAGAGCGATTTCCGCCCAAGTAAAGAGCCAATATGGAGAGATTGTGCCTAAGATAGATGTTGTTTTGTGTACCTGTGATGTCGTGTGAATAAACGTCTATGTCTCGTTGAGTTGCCTCACTTACGTTATTACAATACAATCGGAGGATTCCAGCACCTTTAGCCTCAGTATGGCACCTCGGTGGAAACGTGTTGTAGAACGAGATAGGCGAATAACTAATAGCATTGAATTACCCTGGCTGAGATTTTTGTGCTATTTTTTTTTTTATCTCTTCCGACAACCAAGTCCAACGAGACAACTACCAGTGGCGTTGCTATAGTATTGGGGGATGGGGGAGAAATCGAAAATCACCAGGGCACCCACTTAAACCCCCACTCACAAATGAGTGTGTTGTTTTTTTTCATTAAATATCAAATATTACGCTGTTATCTCATGTCATGTTGTCTAATGTCCCCTAAGAGGTCAAGTCCCCCCGGGCCCCCAAATGATGTCATATTCCTAGCTACGTCACTGTCCACTACGCCGTTCAATGCAGAGGGCTGTCAGCGGTGAACCCATGGCTGGGGAGACAGCCTTAACACGGTATTGTAGCGGTTACATTATAGGAATATGAAGAATTTCACCATGGTGAGGGCTGCCTTCGGCCACTTTTAGCGAACGGACCTAGGACTGGAGAGCGGTGAGCTACGTATATGGCACGACCCAATCTTAGTAATGGACGCTGCCATTGTGGAACCTTCAGACAGGACTTGGTGTGAAAAACTCGCACTCCACTACTAGATTTCCAACGGTCAATGAATAATAACGCTTTGGCGCCGATTCCCTGTTGGACTTTACGATTAGAAACATGCAAGCGAATTTAATTGGCTGCCTACCATCACAGTCTTGAACCGGGGCCCGCGATTACCTTTCTATGCCTTTGTTGTTAGGCCCTCTGACGTATTGCGCCAACTGTACATGCATTAAGATCATTTTTATAGTAACTTAGTAACATGTCTGGCATTACTCTTACGAGAATCAAGTTTTATTGTGAGGCATTTCCAAGTGTATCTAGGACCGGACATAAGTTAGCCTGCAGGCTTAATGCCTGTTAATGTATGCATTTTTTGTGTAACCACTTTTACTTACTATTAAAAGACTGATATATAACTTTGTTAAATAGTTATCTCTTCTTCGAAAATTCAAAAATTCATTTCTCTATTCTGAACGACGTTAACCTTAATTGTTGTGAAAACATGGAGCTTACGCTTTTGTGTTTTTGCCAATGTAATCTTCTACCGAATTAAAAAATCGATATTATCTCTTTTGTTTCTCATCTATACTATAGATCTTCTCTTTCTCTTATGTCTTGTGGCCAGCACAACGACCAACCGCATTTACTTCTTTCCCCATATAAAGTCAGGTACCCATTAGAGTTGGGTGGACTCAGGGGCGCCCCAAAAATCCTGGAATTCAAAATCAGTCTTCACCGAGATTCGAACCCAGGAGCCCCAGGTTCGGAAGCCAAGCACTTAACCACTCAGCCACCGCGCCCCCCGACACCTTATGGACCACCCTACTATCATTCTGTTCAGCATTTTGTACATCTAAAAAAGAAGACCCTATGTAAAGAGTGGTTGCTTATCAAGAAGCTTTTTAAACAAATATTTGGTTCTTTGTATTTGTAAAGTGGAGGTTGGACTAAATAACGAAATATCTAAAAGACAATGAAACACTTATTTCGGGGAAAAAATCAACATTTAATAATTAAAATTAATTTGTAAGAAATGAATTACAATTCAATGTATACAATGGCATAGCAACAATCACAACGATATAGGGCTGTATTGATAATCTTTCGTATTTAATATATTCTTCAAATATTTTATACCTTATTTGGAAAAAAAAAATCAACATTAAAATATTTAAATATTTATTTTTACACAACGATGCAATCTTTTGTCCGAAAAAAAAAGTATTAGACCTACATATATTATATTTAGACTGGACATGGAGATCTCATAACACTACACAGAAATGTGAAAAACTTTTAAAAAGCTGAAATAAAGCGTTGTTTTGTAAAGTAGTTAATAGAAGTAAAGTTGTTTTGTTTTTTTTCAACCCTCGCCTATTATTGAAAATCGAAAATAAGAGAACTCTCGTCTCATAATTACTATTTTACAATTTTTAAATACACAATCTAGATCTAGAAAGATCTAAGTAATCAATCTAATGAAATGTACAGCCTAAAATCATAAGATAACAAATATCAAAAGGCTTTAATTATTTCGATCTAAGATTTTCGAGACATTATCTCAATGGAAACTAACAGGAAATGGCTTTATATCAAAGATTGTGTAAATATATAGTTCTGTTAGTAATATTAATAATAGCCCATTCTATTTAAAATCTGCAAATGGTATTGCAATATTCTAAAGATCATTACTTTTCTACGACGAAAAAGATCGATTTCCCTAGATTCGGGGCGACTTTCCTTACAGCTTGAAAAAGAGTTACGTACATAATAATCTATATATATAGGTATGTGATCTGATCATTATCGGATAAGAATTTGTTTCCGTTTTCCAGTCTAGGTATAATATGCATAGGTCAGTGAGTATCAACTTTATCAAATGTGCTAAACGATCTATAAGTGTACAGAAATAAAAATCCCCCTTTCAATGTTTTTTTTTTTTGGTTGTTTTTTGGCGTACCGTTCTGTGAAGTATTCATAAACAGTTCTCTGAATAAGAGAAAAACAGTCCCTCACACAACACAATAAATACTTTTTAATAGTACACAACCTTACTAAGGGAAAAGTGAAGTACAATGTACACAGATTATGTCAACAACAAAATGTACGCATTCATTATAACTTTCACAAACAATGTTTATAATATTTGACGGCTGTTGTGTTTGTAGAACCGACAATAGATTCTATGTACATTATGTCATAGAACGAAATAAAATCAAATTGAATATCAACTTTTTAGCTGTAAAATGTACATCAATTTATAGCACATATAACACAATCTCGAAACCTAGAAGTGATATTTAAAAGAGTAGTTGTATAACATTTAATAAGCATTGATATGATTAATAATTTAATCACGTATGGGTACCATTATTCACTTTTAAACATCAATATGATTATATCAGTACAAATACATATTCTTTATAAATAACTATAATAACACGCAGAGTGCATTTAAAAAATAGCCCCAGAATTAGTGAAATAAAAATATGACTAAAATATCCATAAATTGTTTCAATGTTGATTTCGATTTATAAATAATAATCTGTTCAACTAGTAAAACATTGTTTCATTAGAAGTAGAAAGTATTTGGAGCGTCAAGTTAATACTGTATTGATTGAAGCTGATAAGGATCCAATGACTTGAAGCCATAGTTAATTCACAATGGTGATGACCTAATGTTGACCTTTGATCTCCAGTCAGCAGACCAGATACTCTTATGTTTCGCTGGTAAATAATTACCGAGTACTCAAAACAACTTTCTAGACTTTCCCGAACTGATCTACACACGGGGAAAGTTTGATCCGCTTAATCTAGATCCGAACTGAAAATATTAGGTTGACTGAAGCGTGCTCAAATACCCAACCACACGTATTTCAGTAAATACACATCTCGGCAAATCACATGAATATAAAGATATTTACTCTTTGAACCATACGACACTATATATATGCAATCAATTTTATTTCCCACCAATTTATATATATATATATATATATATATTGTTATAAACCTGGTGGTTGCACAGATGGGGGTAGTGGTGTGAGTGTAGTCAGCCGACGCAAATCGCCCCAGGCCAGCGCTAGACGAGCGGTCAACCGTGACGAGTTACGACGGTCAGCCGAGTCGAGTGTCAAAAGGACGGTTCGGGAAGGATCGTCGTCGTGAACAGAGGTCAGGGGCGTCACGAGAGATGTAGTCATGTGACGAAGCTAGAAACGTCGAGCGATGTTCCGTCCGGTTCTAGAAGGCCAGTAGGGACCCTATATAAAGAGCGGAGGTGTCCAGTCAAGGCGGTTCAGATCCCGGTTCACTACAGTCCGGTCGACTACAGCACAGTTCAGCGGAGTGGTTCTGTACGGAGCATTACGACGGTTCAGTGCGGAGTACTGTCAAGTACAATTGAGACGACTGGCGTCTTGATCTTGGTCTGTGATCGAGTCTGACACAACGAGCCTAGTGTGTGAAGTCAGTCCTGAACTGTTGAACCCAGTGCAAGCCCGAAACGAGACGGAGAGGCCAGTGCAAGAGTTGATACGGTGTTATCGGAGAGATATTTGTACAGTGTACGTGTTGCCAATTGTACAGTATTGGCTGTTATATATTCAACTATTAAAGTGTTACGTTACTCTGGCGCCCTGAGTTGTCAAGTTCTTTAAGTTGGTGGTGTATGATGCAGTTTGCAGAGAGCATGGATAGCGAGATTCGTAACATTATATAGAATATATATATATAAGTAAAACAAACAAATTTTATTGATGGCCTTAAATTTTGTCGCAAAAATTTAATGAATACAAGTACATGAAAATATGTCATGGAATAAGTGAACAATCCTAAACTTCTATTTAGAACCAAATAAAAAATTAACAACGCAGATCGATATTGTTAAGTATTCAGTTACCTAGTGAAAACTAAGGCATGAACATTTTTAAGTTGACCTTAAGACAGCATCCTCCCACCCCCCACTCCTCTTTTTTTTCTTAATTATCTAGGCAAGAGTGTAAATAATACTGTACATTTTACAATTAGGATATTGGCATCAAAGTTTTAAATAATGATAACTTTAAATATAAGAAGAGCGGTGACCACTGCCCAGTACTAAAAGGACTTCCTCAAATGATGCTGGTCTAAGGCAATGTAACAAATTACAACGACAATTAATTATGATTGGAATGTATTTACTGTGACGATATGCCATTCATGTCAAAATCTACGTTTTGCTAATTCTTTTAGCTTCTATTAGACGGACGTATTTTCGACTATTGATCTAGAATGCAATGTAATCTGATCTCTACAATTTGATCATAAATATGACATTTAAAAAAGTCTAGTTCAAATCGCTTGTACTTTATAAAATCAACATCTACTTAAACAAACTGACCTCCCTCCCCCCTCTCTGTCTCTCTCTGTGGCATCTATGACGTCATCTCAATTTACGTCACGCGATATATCCACAATCTGACCTTGAACTGAAAAAAAAACTGTTTCCTTCAGACTTATGCATTTTGTGTGTGAGCTGTGACATCTGAACACAAAGACGTCATCACTCATTCACGCACACTTAAACCTAGTAGTCTATATCACACACACACAAATACTACATCACACACCTAAAACCTAGTAGTCTATATCACGCACACTTAAACCTAAACTTAAAGTAAATCACAAGCAAATATCAACATTACAGGATTTCTCTACACTCCATTCTCTAAGCTTCACTGAAACTCCCCTCTCTTTCTCTCTCTCTCTCTCTCTCTCTCTCTCTCTCTCTCTCTCTCTCTCTCAATCTCATTTTCTGTGACTTTAAAGATAGCCGCGGGGTCGATCTTCGCTCATTAAAAAAAACCCAACATATTCAAGGCTCTTCAATTACAAACAAACAAACACACAAATAAACAAACACACAAATAAACAAACACACAAATAAACAAACACACAAATAAACAAACACACAAATAAACAAACACACAAATAAACAAACACACAAATAAACAAACACACAAACAAACAAACACACAAACAAACACACAAACAAACACACAAACAAACAAACACACAAACAAACAAACACACAAACAAACACACAAAACTAGAAGATCAATGATAAGTTTGTTTGCTTGTTATTTTGAGACGTTTAGGATGTTTCTTCAGAATTGGAACTTATTACATCATAGTCCAAACCTCCCGCAGGACGACGGGAGATGGCAGCGGGCAGGGCTCGAACCAGGAACCAACGAGACGACAGAGCGAGAGTTCATACCGCATACCACACGACCAGGCAGCCAACCCCAAAACTTTTTTTTTTTCATTTCTATTATCCCTCAAGACCAGGGGCGCCTTTGCACAAGACGCCTCAAGACCAGGGGCGCTCTTGCTCAAGACGACCTAGTTTTACTTCTATAACAGAAATAGTCCATGTCTCACAGCTCAAGATGACATTTAATTAATACTCTTGTATGTAATCACACTTGAAATATGTTATTTACAAAGATCATTACAATAACAAAACCAATGCAACACATCCAACAAAAAAAACAAAACAAAAAAAAACTGATTGTCAAAAGGGCAATACTGGAGTGACAATGAACTTACAATTTGTATGAAATCACAAAGAATAGGGTGAGAATAGCTACTGGTGGATAGACGTGAATTGTGGATGATATCCATAGCAATCATTAAATCGTCAGTTGAATGAACAGTTTTTGTTCATAAACAAGGTGAATGATGGGGTTGGTGAATGATGGGGTTGGTGAATGATGGGGTTGGTGAATGATGGGATTGGTGAATGATGGGATTGGTGAATGATGGGATTGGTAAATGATGTGATTGGTGAATGATGAGGTAGCAAAGGAAAAATACATTTATTATGGACTGACATACTAGGTCAATGATGGTGTCATGAAAAACACAAATTACTTAGGGCTTGCCAACTATAAAAACTTTCTATTGACTTGTGATCAACCCTTGCCGGGGTCCCCCCCCACCCCCCCCCCCAAAAAAAAAAACAACAAACGATGAGAGCTATTGCAATGAATAGCGCACAGAGCTTCCAGTCCTACTGAAGTGTAAGTAATGGAACATTACTATCAAGCAAATAACGTATTCTAGTACTAGAAGAATTTGATGCATAGCTTTGCGCTACAAATATTTGTTTACATAAGTGTATGTGTTTAATGCTGTCAAACGTTACAATACAATTGAATATCCTGAAACTATCCTATAAGGATAAGCATTTTTTTTAAACACATTTAAACGTAGACAGCATAAACACTCATTGAACAGAAATATAAATGTAGACCACATAGATGAAAGCATAAATACAATCCAATAGTTTCAACAAAGTGCTCAGTGTGTGATTAATGAAGACAACAGGATTCCTACATTTGGCTGATTCAAGACTGTTCATTAACGCACAAAAAAGTAGTTCCATCTAATTTTACTTTCTTAATACGCTTGAAAAAAAAAAAAAATGCACAAGATTTACTTTTAGTTTTTTTTAGTTGTATTAAATAGCAGGAAACATCTGGAAACATGGCCACATTTTGGAGATTGAAGAGTTCAGTCTTCCAGAATTTTCGATAACGAACCCGAATGTAACATTAAAATGTTTAGTTATTTTTTTTATATGCATATGTTATATGTCTTTTTTCTCCAGGACTGAAGGATGTTCATTATTGCAATACCCATTATTGTAATGGTTTGTTCCGAGACTACGCCGCAGCTGAGCTTAAGTCACAGTTACTTCTAGACATCACTAACCCCGTAAGTCTCAATACAGGGCGTTTGGGGGCGGGTCGCAGTTCCTGGTGCACAGCTGCGCAGAGCCAGCTGAAGTGAGTAGATGTTACAAGCAAAGAACGAACGTCTGCTCCTCAGTTGGGGCTGTACCTGTTGCACGTCTGGCAGCAGTATTGTCTGACAGCCCGGCGCCTGCAACCACCGGGGTTCACCTGGAGTAGCCCTTGACAATAGATGTCGTTCTTGTCTCCCCTGCAGCGGTCTGTGGAAGACAATACGACAGTCTGGTTAGTCTGTTTTGTTTGCTAAGTCATTGCAGTCGGAAGACTAGGATACGCCTATGTGTGTAACATTCAGAGGCATACATTGGTAGAGACAGTAATGGGTAACTATTACCGATAATTGTTAGCGAGATTTTAAAAATCCTTACTAGCAACTACTCAGGTGAATGCCCTTTAGTGTCAGAAAACTCGGGACATTTTTTAAAATATTTTTTTTATTCTAATTTGTCAATGTGATCGATTAAATTTTAATTTGGTGTTTCTCAAATTTGAAATAAAGAAAAAAAATAGCACAAAAAGAAAATGGTATATAATTTTCGATTCATTAAAAACAATATTTTTCACATAAAAGGCCGGTAATCAATATGTAATCCTTTTTTTTCCCATCAGGTGTGCAGTGGTCTTCCTTTGATTGGTGGAAAGTGTCATCTAGCTAGAAGTGTTGTTTAGGAAAGCTGATTTGATTGTAATATGTGTGGTGATGATTTGTGTGTGGTGATGATGTGTGTGTGGTGATGATGTTTGTGTGGTGATGATGGTTATGTGTGTATGGTGATAATGATTACGTGATAATGGCACGCGATGTGAGATAATCATAATAGTGTGTGATGATGGCGTTGCATGTGGTGGTGTGTGCATGGTGAGGATGTTGGTTTGTGTAATGACGGCAGTGTGTATATGAGGATGGTGCTGTGTGTGGTGATGATGGTGGTGTGTGTGTGGAGATGATGGTGGTGTGTGTGGAGATGATGGTGGTGTGTGTGGAGATGATGGTTATGTGTGTGGAGTTATGACGGTGATGTGCGTATGGTGATGATTGTGGTGTGTATGATGGTGATGGTGGTGATGGCGCTGCATAAGGTGGTGTTCGTGTAGGATGATGCTAGTGATCTGTTTAATGACGGCAGTGAGTGTGTGTGAGAATGGTGCTGTGTGTGGTGATGGGGTGACATGAGTGAAGTGATGGTGTGTGATGATGGTTGTGTGTTTATCATAGTGGTGTGTGATAATGATGGTGGAGTGTCTGTGATCATGATGGTGTGTCTATAGTGGTGGTGGTGTGTGATCATCGGGGTGGAATCAGAGTGGTGATGGTGTTATATGTAGTAATGGTGTTGTTAGGCAATGATACTGTTTGCAGTGATGATCTAGTGTGTGACGATGATAGTGTGAGTGTGTTGAACTGTATGTGGCGTGTGGTGATGTCTGATAATGTGTTGTGTGTATTGATGTATGTGAGTGGTCATGGTAGTGTAGTCGAGGTTATCAATCACATTATATTTACTAAAAAGATGGCATCTATTTTTTATTCCAGGACATCAATGATATCTTACAGGTGAAGGTCATAAAGTGATACGTAATAACGCTCTTCACATTTTCAACAAAAGACCCTGCGATCTATAGATCAGATGATGTTAAGGTCATCTGTTTCTGTGGCCAAGGGTTAACGAGCTGGGTGTCTTGTGGCCAGCACAACGACCAACCAACTTTACCTCCCGCAACTAAAGTCAGGTACCCATTAGAGTTGGGTGCACTCAATGGCGCTTTAAAAATTCAGAAATTCATAATCCCAGTCTTCACAGAGACTCGAACCCTGGACCCCAAGTTCAGAGGCCGAGCACTTAACCATTGAACCACCACGCCCCCTGAAAGCTTCATGGATGCATATTATTTCAATAATATCCCTTGTCCCTAAAGGTGCCTTAACTCTTTCTCTCCTAACTGACGATACCAACGTTGATTCCACTAGAATGTGGTAAACAATTACGGGGAGAAAGAGTTAATCAAATAAATAAATTTGTGTTTACCTTGCCGAGCACTCGTGCGGTTCCGCTTCTCTTGAGCTTTGTGCGTTGCTGCTGGTCCTTTCATCCTGTAAGAAGGAACTTCATTGTTACGCTGACGGCTGGGAATGATGCGAATCTGTGGCACTGGTGAGTTTATAGCGTTCTTGGCTGGGTCCAGGATACACTCGCCGAGGTGGCAAATCTGTTGAAAGGGTGAATTTTTTGTTTGTTTAATATTTCAAGCTCCATTATCTAATAAAATACTTTGTCTATTTTGCGTCTTATAAACTTAAAGAAATAGTTGATAGAGAATTTTGCGTTAATTTTTTGAGAGATGTCTACGATTCAGTTTCTGCTAATATGTTTATATTGCGTCATTGTTTGTTGTGAATGTTTTGTGAGAAAGTACTTGAAAGGATGTGACGAAATAAAAAGATAGTCTTCTATGTCTACTTGTATATACACAGTCTCTGTTATTATTATTGTTATTATTAATTAATGTCTACAGAATTTTATTTATTTATCTGTGACAACAGAACATGGTGTCAGAAGTTTACAAGTGATTTAATAGCTATACAAGCACACACAGTTTATAAAAGTTTATATGAGGCCCAGCTATATGAGGCCCAGCTATATGAGGCCCAGCTATATAAAGCCTAGCTATATAAGGCCCAGCTACGTTTCTTTTAAAAGACAGTGCATCATGCTTGCTTACCCTGTTTACACCACACTCTGTACCAGGTAGGGCAGTTAGGTAAGAGTTGGTTCTGCAGCCAGAAACTTTGTGAGGATCCTTGCACCACAGCTGTCCACACATAACATCCTGAACATTGCCGTCCTGAAGACAGAGAGGAAATACACTGGTTGAATCGTGAGAGTTAAAATAGCCTCTCCCTAACTTGAGGTAAGTTAACCCTTTCAGAATTAGCAATCCATGGGGCAGATGATGTAAAACTCATCTGTTTCTGTGGCTGACGGTTAACGACAGTGGCGTAGCTAGGGTGACACGGGGGGGGGGGGCGGCGGCTTGACCTAATTAGGGGTCCTTGCATTTTGACTTTCGACATCCTTGCATGAGGTAAAGGCGTGATATTTAATGTAAAAACACATTTCGAACACTCATTTGGGGGTCCCCCTTAAGTCGGAGCCCTTGGGTTGTTATTTTTTATTTGGACCCCCCTCCTCCCAACTCTAGCCTCGCCAAAGGCTAACGACGGTTACTTTTACCCAACTAAAGTCAGGTACTCATTAGAGTTGGGTGGACTCAGAGATCGCTAGGTACGAAAGGGTTAATTTATTTGTCTTTTACTTGTACATCATCTGAACAGTTCTGCCAGGCCAAGAAAATACTTCCTACTTTTGTTCATAGTTAGGTAGTTTTACTTATGATCTGGTCCTAGGTACGAAATGACTTAGCGAATCTACGTGACCCGCAGGGTTCGCCAACAAATGATAGATGACAATAGTTCTGATAGTGACAAGTCTCTGTAGGTGACAGAGTGGTACAATGTTCTTGCAGCACGATGGAACTCCTGTCACACGCACACACACATGCATATACCCCCTCATACCAATGTTGTTTTAGTCCAAGCCTTTAATTTCTGCGTGAGACAGGTTTGCATCCTGCCTTGTTTTCAGGTGGCTGAGTGGTTAAAGCGCTCGGCTTCTGAGCCTGGAGTCCTGGGTTCGAATCTCGGTGAAGACTGGGATTTTAAATTTCAGGATTTTTAGGGCACCATAAAGCTCTAATGGGTACCTGACCTTAGTTGCTTTGTGAGATAAGTTTTTTCTAACTGATGTTATAATCAATAAAGCCTTATGTCCAAATTTTCACGCACCTAACCAAATCCACTTTATTTCATAAGAAAAAACAAATAAAAAGAAAGTGCAGTGTCAGGAAACAAGGGCAGCAAATCAGCGACATCTCGTCAAGTCAGCTCATCGGTAACTTGAAACGTCTTTGCGTAAGTAGATTGATGGCTCTGAAGGAACACATTTTTTTAATGACCCCCCCCCCCTTCCCATTTTTTTTGTTTCTTTTTTTTTTTCAATTGTCTTCGCTCTTACACCTCCGTATTCAAGGTTGGTGGCGTAGTTGTAGAGTGAGTCGATATATGTCTTAGTAGCACTTTGAAATAAATTAGAGAGACAGAGAGAGAGAGACACACAGTGAGAGAGAGAGAGTGAGTGAGAGAGAGAGAGAGAGCAAAAGAAAGAGTCAAAGATCAAATCCCATTGTATGATTTATTCAGTTCATTTACTTTTTAATGAATGGAAAAAAATGAAATTCATTTACTAGAAACCTTAATTCAAACCTAATTTTTTCATGTATCTCGAAATTGTATTCTCTTCATGGAGAGACGCGAGATGTTTCGGGATTAAAAATCCCAGTCTTTATCAAAATTGAGCACGGACCTCCCCCCCCCCCCCCCTCCGGTTTGGAAACCAAACGCCCTACCGCTCAGCTGATTTGAAGTAGAAAACTCCGGAGGCTTTTGTATCAGCTAATCAGAAGAAATGGTGGTGTTCTTTGTTATGTGATAATTTTTAAGAATCTATATGCCTTCTATTTTTCTAACAGACCTTTATTGGCGTGTTATCTTCCTTCTGTTTAGGACTGTTTAACATCAAGTTTACTCATCCTAAATCCACACAGATCTAGTCCTAAATCCACACAGATCTAGTCCTAAATCCACACAGATCTAGTCCTAAATCCACACAGATCTAGTCCTAAATCACAAACGAAAAAAAAGCCACATCAACAGCAGACGATACAAAAATTTTCCTCCGTCAGCGGGATGAGAGGCGGCGATGACGTCATCTTCTTTACGCAATCGACTACCAAGAGAGTAAGGTATAAGTCAATAGGGAGGGGGAGGCGGCGTGAGAGAAACAAAACACACACAAAAGCCTTTCATTTCTGTAAATAAACAAAGTGGATTCTTCGCCTAGTCCCTCCCACCTCCCCCCACTTCATCCAACACCACACACGTCGGCGCCCGTAACACCTGCTATAACGTCTGAGGGCGCCTGTCTTTGAAGAGCGCCCTAGGAACCACTCATAGTTTCCACCCCCACACGCCTGAACTTAAAGGTAGAAGAAACTGGACCAGAAACTTCTGTGGAACTCTGGGAACGGGTTGGCTGAGGGGGGGGGGGGGGGCGAGAAGTAAACCAAATCAGCCAATCGAATTTGTTCATTGAACTGTTGCTAGATAAATGCTCAAAACTAAAACTGAACAAAAATATATTCGACTCCAGAGAAGGAAAAAACGACCAAATACTATTGATAAAAAAGAACATGTCAATGGATTTGCTTTCAATTTTTTTTTCTGTTACCCGTATGATCGTTAAACGTCTTTGAGCACCAATACTGACTCTGTAACAATCTAACGCCTTCTGTTTGATTCCATCTTTTGCTGTTCTCGATAAGACGGATCTGTTTTACTTCAAGATGACCACAAGAGATCTAATGTAGTTGTTGTTGTTTGTTGTTTTATATTACTTTCATTTTGGCTATGCTAGTGTTTTTTATTTTTATTTTATTATCAATTTATTAAACTTTTTGATCTGATAAAAAAAAAAGTCTATTTTACTCAATTTTTTTTTGTTTTATAATTCTGAGAAAATAACCTAAGCATTTTATTTTCTTGTAACTAGAGCTCTTATAGGATTTGGTATCAAGGAACTGGTATCAAGGAATTTGTATCAAGGAATATCTAGGCTCAAGAAGGAGTTCATTGGACCTAAAACACCACCGACTTTGACCTCTCCCCGCGACAACAAAACCACCAGAGGGACCAATTCTAGAATATATTTTCATTTTCGTCCAAATTGGAACCTTCAGTTCTCTCTCCCTCATTTTCTCTCTTTCTCTCTCTTTCTCTCTCTCTCTCTTTCTCTCTCTTTCTTTCTTTCTCTCTCTCATTCTCCCTCATTCTTTCTCTCTTTCTTTCTTTCTATCTCTTATTCTCCCTCTCTCTCTCCCCGTTTCATACTTGTAATTTACTGTTTAATATCAGCCTCAATCCTTCTATCACTTTCTCGCTCTGTTTACCTCTGTCAGAGTCATGCTCACGTGATCTAACTCAAAGGATGTGTGTACGTTTTCAAAATCTGTTCTATGCAAGTAGAACAACATTGAGTGATTGCCTGATGCAACAATACAAAGATTAAGGCCACTAGAAAGAATGCATTTTGACAACAACAAACAAAACACCAATTTACTCACACAACCTCCCGATATACTCGCCTCGTCGCCCCCCCCCCCCATCTCCTCCTTCAACTTTCTCCCTCTCAAAAGTAAAATATTAAAAAATACTATTTGAAAAAAAACAAAAAACAAAGCTTCTACTGAGTGACAGTGCCTCGGTTATTTTGAATCAATCATGTAATTATTTTTCAATAGCGCTAGAGTCTAGACTAACAAAAGTATGCGATTGGATATATTTTTATTTATTATTTTTGTATAGCGCAACTTTCATACGTATAGCACGCTCAGTGCGTGATGAACAATCACGCTTGAGGATCAGTTGAAAGGGGTGGGGAGGGGAAGGGGGTATCTGGGAGAAGGCTTCCATGCTGCCTTTTCTATAGCTATTTTTAAAAAAAACACAAAAAAACTGCTCGAGTTAAATTTCAAACTCGAGATCTCAAGCCTCCACGATGGAAGGCCTACGCCTTAGCTTCTGTGCTATTCAAGTATTTATAAAAGTAAAATGTGTTATTGTCTAAAAGAGTCTATAGTTTAAAATGTGTAGCAAACAACCTAATTCTCTACTGAAGGCTTATCTCCGCTTAGCTAAGTCACATTATATAAAACATAATTAATTAATTATTAACTAATTAGTTAATTATTTTATGGATTCATATGTTGTCATCAACAATGCGTAATTTTCCAAAATTTAAACTTGATCAGAGAATGCAAAGTGGGAGAAATGAATGATAACGTGTAAAGGATTCTACCCAGACAGACAGACAGACACTTGGGGTGAGTTAATATAAGTTTCGCAAAAGAAAAAAAAAAGAGGAATAAAAAAATTTAATGAAACTTACCGTGCAGAAGGCCGACTTCTTGCCGAAGATTAGTTTACATTGCATGTCGGCTGTGTACAGGTGGCCCGGCGGTAGCCGTTTCAGATCATAGCTGTAGTAAACTGGGGGGTCATCGTTCACACAGGCCGAGGAAGACTTGCTGTGGGGGGAACGAGACAGAATAACAAGCATTAAAAAAAAAGAAAAGATTATGATGAAAAGGTCAGAGGTTAGCAAAATGGCGCGCATCAAGGGAAGAGTAGCATATCGACAAGTGTTCTGTATAAAAGGTTGTTATAGCATCGCCGTGAGGAAAAAGGGGGGGGGGGGCACGGGGGACTTAGTTGTGACTGGGGCGTTGAGAAGGAACGTATAACGGGACGGAGGAGACCGAGGGTGCCATGGAGTGCTGTGGCTACACTTTTATAGGTGAGAAAAAAAATGTAATTAGATGATGCTCGACAGATATCGCACCTAGCTACCCCATAACCTATATACAAGAATGTCTACCTGCTAGATCATAATTACACCTATGTGTACGACTATAGATGTATTGGTATGGTGTTTAATAGTATAAGCTAATGACCAGTGTATGCTAACATTGACATAATTAATAAATGATACTGTCGAAGTATTTGTTAAATATAAAACTAAAGTTTTTATATATTGTTTTTTTTTAAGTGATTCATGTATGGAGTACAGAGCAGAGCAGTGGACAATCTATTCAAATGTTTCTTGTCCAAAACCTGTCCAACATTTTATATCCGAATTCTAGAACGATCTCGAATCCCCAAGTTTT
Organism: Biomphalaria pfeifferi; assembly: GCA_030265305.1. Lineage (NCBI taxonomy): Eukaryota > Metazoa > Mollusca > Gastropoda > Planorbidae > Biomphalaria > Biomphalaria pfeifferi. The sequence goes on along the minus strand of JASAOG010000334.1, from coordinate 282,683 downwards.
GTTGCAGAAATAAAAGAGTTATCCTTCCATGACTTTTTCATCGAGGGTTAGAGAGTCGGCGTGCGTGCGTCTTGCCCCGCATGGTTGGGCGACGTAGAGAAGAATATACACAGTTAGCACCCACCAAGGAGCTAAACTCTTTGCTCAGAACAAAATATAAGCTGCGGCTCAAGCCGGTGCGTGTCAAAGTATGGACAGGCTTCATGTTTTTCCCAATGTTTTGAGGATGTCATATATTTTCACTCTAAAAAAAGATAGAAACAAGAAAAACAAACAAACAAAAAAAAAAAAAATTCAAGCCAAAGCCCAAGCTGAGTGAAGGAGAGTGTACTTGTGATGGGTGTTAGATGCATGTCACTTATGGCAGGCTATACTTTCATTGTCAGGCCAAGCGAGTGTTGGAACAAATGACAACAGGAACCGTCATCAGCTGTGCGTGTGGTTCTCTGGTGGGGGGGGGGGGGGGAATCTGGGTAATTGGTCAATCAGCTGTGAGAGGGGCGAGTAGAATGAGGAGCAGACCACACTAGTTGTCACACAATGGGGCCCTAGGGCAAGTGGCATATATCCTCACCATCCATCACCCCCCCCCCCTTTTCACGCTATCATTTGTTTTTCATGACCAGAGTTCTAAAGGCGTATGGTATACCAGGGCAGATGATATACCAAGGCAGATGATATACAAGGACAGTGAGCCAATACCAAAACGTATTTTAAAACATAAAATGAACGGATTGAGATTTTCTTTGTCAATCTTTATTGTTCCCTCCTTCATCGCTTCTCTTTTTTCGTATCTCTTTTTATTTCTAAGTTAATATTTCTTCCTTTATCTCAATCTTTCTATTTCTTTCTCTTTTGTGTAATCCTCCACTTCTCTGTCTCCATCTCTATTTCTATTTCTCTCTCTGTGTTTCTTTCTCTGTATCCCCCTCTCTCTCTCTCTCTTTCTGTCTCTTTATCTCTCCCTCTCTCTTTCTCTCTATCTCCTTTTTGTTATCATTGCTCTATTTCTCGATTTAATAATTTGTCTCTTTCTCTCTAAGTCATTATTTCTCTCTCTCTTTCTCTGCATCATTAATTCCCTCTCTTCTTCTTTCTGCTGCTAATTCTCGTCACTATATCTTTTTTTTTTCCATCAATGTTTCATTATTTTTTTCTCTCTCTCTCTCATCTCAAGGTTGTTAGCTGAACCTGGATAGTCCACACGATGTTTCGATATTTCTATGTTTTGATCCCAGCTCTTCACCGCTCATGACTTCATGGACCATAAGACAATTTATTAGTAGGGACTAACTGTAGCTTTTTCCTTGCTTACATGCCCAGCTTCTTACAAATCGATAACTAGATGTCTATACAGGTAGGTAGACGGATTTCAAGGTCATTAACATACCTGAGGTGTATTAGCATGTCCCGGACGGAACACGGAGAAAAGTAGAATGCGTTCCTCAGCACGTGCCTCTCGTGTGAAGGTTGTGGAGACATGACGTAATTTCCGCTTGGGGGACAACTCTTGCTCTGCTTGTCTCCATCATGGTTGGCACCCAAACTGAAACAACCAACCATTTCATGTTTAATTCAAAGTGGTCGAAGTCTAAATTGAGATTATTAAACAACATATCTAATAGCTCAGTTACTTAACTTTGATTTCGCATATAATTATTAATCATATTGTTTTTATGCAACGTATCTTTCATGTTCCTATTGTAGGGTCAGGGGCTCTTTTGCAATTTTGAAAATAACGAGAGTACACAGACTGGAGTGGTTATTGATGTACCAGAGTAAAGACCAAAGTCATAAGGCCAAAGGCGAATACTATCTCTGATCAAGACTAAATGGCCAACACCATTACCAAACCAATTCTTTTAAACAAAGAAACTCTCGAGAACGTTTTCCTGTAATAAGAACATCTGGGTTAGAGATTATTTTTACTAAAACGATCTTTACAAAATTGAGTCAAGAGTTCAAGGACAGCTGCTTCAGATTCCTAAATCTTAACTTACGGAATCATTTTTACATTCTACACTATTCTATCAAAGTTGGTTCTAGAGGTAGTTTAAAATAATAGCAACAATATATCAATATCCTTGTGGACCATCTTTACCTGTGCGCCAGCTCGTGGGTAGCCACCTTCACACACTGAAAGTCGCCCCTATCGGCCACGATGGATACAGATGATGATGTTTGACAGATAGCATTCAGATAAGCCATACCTGTTGAAACAAAAATACTCACATTGTATTCAGATAAGCCATACTTGTTGAAACCAAGATGCACACATAGTACATAGACTTACAGATAGATTTGATTTTGTGTATGTGTTTCTCCTGGACCCGATACATTAACAAATCGAATGATCTGGGGACTAGAATCAAAGGCCCAAAACTGCAGACTTAACTTTATCAACCTTACGTGGAGAACTGCAAACATACCACAGGAATGGAGAAATGCAAACATAATACCCATTTTAAAGAAAAATCCACCAGAAGACCCAACAAGTTATAGGCCCATATCTCTAACATCTAACATTGGCAAAATAGCAGAAAAAAATAACCGACTTTAACACCAATCGTTATAATAGGCCTAAGCACACTGACCTGCGACGTCGCAACCTGTGGGCAGTTTAGACCACTAGCTCGTTGCCGCGTCACAAGTTTGACCTCGACATGCTTCGTGGCGACGAGCAATTGGTCTAAACTTCCCTCAAGATGCGACGTCGCAAGTCAGTGTTCAGGCCTATTATAACGATTAGTCTCGGCACTTTCTAAAAATCCCAAAATTCGACCTAAAAAAAAAAACCTCGATCAGGAAGCCCCCCCCCCCCCTCTTCCCCAATAAGAAGTCATGTTCCGATTTTCAGAAAACTGAATGTTCTGATTTAAATTTTTATCAACTTCCTCTCCCTCTTCCACACTTGTAGAATCCCTCAAATATTGGATTAAAATGCAAGCTTCTATCAAGAATCAAACCCGGGACTTTCGGTTCAAGATCCAAACGTCTTTATCTCTTTGTCAGCACGACCTTTCTAATTTGATACTCGTGTAGTTAAAAATACACGTATAGTTAAATCTTACTCATTTAATGCCTAATTAAAACTAAGCGAATGATGAATAGCTAACAACAAAGTGTCTAACCTGTCTTATACTGTCTTAAGACTGTCTTACGTAGGTGAGCGAAATAAAATAAATTGCCACGATTAAAAAAAAATGTTAGCGCTTCCTTCCAGATAGCCACTCACTAAAACATGGCGTGACCTTTGATACACCCACAACTTCTGTTACCTCGCAATGAACAATACAATAAAATATGTACCCAGTTTATATGACAGGCCAATAAAACGTATTCACTATATACATACATACACAAACTCCAAGAAACTCACGCTAACAAACCCAGATTTAAAACCCAGATAAAACTTAAAAATGCTGGTGTTGTCCACATTCATCAACACGGTAGTTGAAATTCGGATAACAAATCCAGTTTATTGCAAGCTATCTTGAACTTTTATCTATTAACGCAGGCTTGCCTTAAGAAAAGCTGAACTTTTATTTGTTTTTTGTTTAGATTTTTGTCGCAGTTTAAAATTATATGTTTCGTAGATTTAAATCCTTGAAGTCAAAAATTTAATAATTTTCTATCTGGCCATATTTTAAAACCAAGTTTTAAAAATAGCAAAAGGTCTAGATCTAAGTGTTGATTTCTGTAAGATAACCAAGTAGACATGTACGTTCACGTCAAATGTACGAGCAAAAGTGAGCTATATGTAGCAGAAGGGAGCATTCATTAAAATATTTCTTTGCCGCCGAAAATAGATTTGTGCACTTGGCCTCCATATTGCATTATATAACACGTCATAATAGTGACCTTTCTATACAGCGCCCTTGACATTGTTTATTTTGTCTATTAGTTTCATCATCTCTTCAAATATTTCTCTATTCATTTTCTTTTTTTTTCTTTAGGTTCCATTTTATCATCTTAACATTTCTAGTTATCGCTTTCTCATCTTTTTCTTTCTTACTGAATTGTTTTGCTTATAGAATGTAAAAATCGAAATTAAAGTGTAGACAAAGAGCAGATTACTGTGATCAACTTTTGGTGTTAAGAATTTTCTCTAAAGAGACTTACCTCCCAGACCAATGCCTTGTTTTATAGTCAGTCTGTATCTGAAACATTAGAGAGTACTAATTACGTAAAATACAGTATGAACCATAGTAAACAAAAAACTAAAGTGCCCCTTTCAGACCTTGTGGTCTATAGGGCAGATGATGTAAAGGTCATCTGATTCTGTGGCCTACGGTTTACGAGGGTGTCATGTGGCCAGCACAACGACCAACCGCCTTTACTTTTCCCAAACTAATGGCAGGTACCCATTAGAGATGGGTGGGCGCCCAAAGATCCCGAAATTAAAAATCCCAGTCTTCACCAGGATTCTAACCCGGGGCCCTCGGTTCAGATGTCAAGCGCGTTACCGCTCAGCCACCGCGCCTCCTAGTATGAACCATGCTTTGGGATTTTCTTTTCATTGTGCTTTTGCATTATTCGAGGTTAATATACATAAATACACCATGTTAATGGGTAATACATATCTCTGAAGTAAAAGTAGAAGTGCTTTGTGCGGGTAAATTATAGATCTAGAACTAGTTGCAAATCTATGTTCAGCGAGCTCTATGTGGGTCCTAGTTTTGTTTTGTTTTAAATGGAAAGTATCATGTATTGTTTTAAAAGTCATGAAACACATTCATAAAGTGCTTGGTTGTATTCATTTTGTGGGGGGGGGGGGGGGGGGGGGGAGGGGGGAAATTCTAAGTTACTAACGAGCAATGACGTGTGTCATGTGACTAAAGTACTCACGCGGTGAAGATCATGGCGTGGTCAAACTCTGGCAGGTGTCGACGCCCGCCGAGCCATTTGGTGAATTTCTTCAGCGCCCTGTCAGTGTAGATGGACGCCATCCCGTGCGTGGGTACCGTGCCCCAGTCCACAAGCTGTTCCAGCCAGCCGGAATCCTCCCGCCTCTGTGGAGAACAAATACATTTTGAGAAAAAAAAACACAAGTCGCTGGCGTATCCAAGGGAGGGACACATCCATATCTTCACAGTCCAATACTATGGGGTTGTTCCTAATCTTTGACCTACTTTGAAATTAGTAACGTCTTAATACATGACAATAATGGCGATGTCTTCCTATGATGACTTGTAGATGTAGTCCTTTCTAATACAGCCTAGATGTAGTGGATCTACTAAAAACTAAATAATCATATCAATTAGTGAACTATTGTAAGGTAACATACTTTTTATTACTGAAAGACGTCTAGATCTTGGCTATATATTAAAGTTACAATAAAAATCGATGAGGCCATTAATATAAACAACACTACCACGTGACATGGAAGAAATAAGGAAGGATAACATTGTGCTCCATTCACTGTCATATAAATACGTCGAGGTTTGTTTACACTAGTTACTTGATTGCTCAGTTTTAATGGATGTATCATTGTTTCTCCAACAGATGAGACATCCTTATTCTTGACAGCTTTGAAAAGGGTCAAACGACTAGGCTTGTATGTGAGATGTACGTGTATCTGTTTTGTGTAGGTTTCTGTGATGCACTTGCCTCTGTGATAAACTTGCCTCTATGATGTACTCGCTTATATGACGTACTTGCCTTATAGATGTACTTGCCTCATAGAAGTATCTGTCACTTTAAAATATCTGTTTCAGTGATGTATCTATCGGTGATGTATCTGCATTTGTGATGTCTATGTGTTGTATCTGTGATGTCTATGAGTTGTATCTATGATATAGTCCTACCTATACTATTTCTGTATAAACGATGCATCTGTATAAGCTCGAATGGGTATCTGTATACTACTACTCTATATCTGTGAAGACCTGTAACTCTGATGAATTGTGCAATTATTTTCCAGATTATTCAGTTTGTCTTTGATGGGGAGGGGCAGTGCCTCAATTTCGCCTTTATCTAAATAAAACACAAATAACAGATCTCTCTCTCTCTCCCCCTTGCCAATACTAACTGTACAGTAAAGGTCTTACCTCGGCGACCAGTATTCCAGATATCTTTACGCTGATGCTTAAATCTGGGTCAGTAATTGTGGCGTACCTCTGATCAATCTACAGAATCAAAAGGAAAATGCCAGGTGCTATATGAATTCTAAAGATGGCCAAATTTAAAGGCAAAAAGAAAAAAAAGTGTGTGTGTGTGAGAGAGAGGGAGGGACTTTTTCCGAAGATTAAATGTCGAATGGATGAAAAATTCGAACAACATTCACACACGAAACACATACACATTCACAACCAGCGCTCTATGAATTTGACTTCTATGTACTTCTCGATGATGACAGCTGATCTTGTAACACTCTGTCCGAAAGTGGGATAAAGGAGTTTTTAAATCTTTCAGTTTTAGCACGGTTCATTTGAGGTGAACTGCAAACAGGCAGAGCTGGGAATAGATGGATAAATATACAGCAGGGGTACAACGTATTGGAAGAATTATACTAGCAGAAAAAAAAAGTATTTTCCAAAATGTATCAATCCATATAGTGAGCATTGTTTGTAATTGTGTAATAAGACTGAAGTCGAGAAAACTGAATCCACGTTCTGTTGGAAAGTTGATTTTATTTACGTGTCCCGTTATGAATTAAATACAAAATAAAAATAGCTTCTATTTATACATCCGTACATATATATTTTTTTTAAAGTTGCTAGTGCAATAAGCTTACAATCGTACACACAGAGATAGACAGAGGGTGTGTGTGTGTGTGAGAGAGAGAGAGAGAGAGAGACACTTAAACACAAATACAGCCAAAAACTCCAGTCTTTGAAAGTCTCAATCAACCACGACGAGATTTTTTTTTTTTTTGGGGGGGGGGGGATTTCGCCCAGTCTGTAGTTGTACCAGGTTTACAAAAACAAAAAGGGGGGGGGGAAAAACAACAACATATTTTCGCGTATTTTTTTATTTTTTTTGTCAAATTTTTAACTTTTTTTTAAAGTCCACATTTTTTAGCTTCTTGCTTCAAGGTCACACTTCAGACTTACCAGTTTGAGTTAGAATGCACTAGTCGAGAAGTAAGCAGACATGAAAACCCCTCGCAACTGTGGGGCAACGAATTCATCACTACATGTAGTTACTTTGATCAATAATCGTATTGTGCTATGTATCTTGTTCTTCTTGCGGTATGCGCGTGGACTGTCGATCGGTGCTCCCGAGTTCAAACCCACCCGCTGCCCTCCCACGACGATATCTTCGTCTCTGAAGGAATATCCCAAACACGTGAAACATTTAACAAACATTTTATTCTAAGGCATTGTCTTTGATTCAGAATATTAAGGATGAGTGCATTAAGTCCAAAACTTTTTAAATAAATACAAAAACAAGAAAAATAGTTTTAAAATCTTTAAAAAACAAACAGAAAGCTTATATTAAGTGTAATTGTATCAATTACCAATACACTAACCACTTCGCCTTTGAATCTTTTATGAAAATAAAAGGTTTCATAGCTATCTATTGTAAGTTTCAAACTTTAAAGCGGCAACCTATAAAGGGGGCTAATTCAACTTATACCACCACATCAGTCTACTACAATTTCTTTCCCTTGTTCGAGATACCAAACAAAATAATTAATTACCAACAGTTATTTAACAAACTGGTAAATATTTTTTATTGATTATTGTATTGTCAGGTAAAAGAAATAATTGTACACAATTTCAGCTTGTTCCGATATTGGGTGTGGGAGAAATAACGTATATATTAAAAACTATTTACCAAACAGACAGACAGACAGACAGTCAGAGTGAGTTGATATAAGCGTTGTGAAAAGGTAAGGGAATAGAAAGGCGTTCGATCGTTGTGTGAACTACATGATATTTTCGTAAATTGTGACTACAAGATCTTAATAGCCTTTAAGTCTGAAAACAAAAGTTTGGTGCACAGACAGACAACATAAAAACATACATATGTATTAGGTATTTAAACAGATATAGAATGTGATACTAAACACAAAATATGTTTTCTAACTTCTGATTCTTATTCTTCAATTACCAAACTTACAACTTCGTAGTTTATTAAATCACTAAAAACACAAGTATTTTTGATCAGTTATTAAGTAAAAAAAAACAACATACCCATTCTAGAACAGTCTCGTGGATAACTATTTATTCCAGTATCATGTGCTCAGTACAACGATCAACCGATACCACTAGGTGCTAAGCTTATACCACTAAGTGCTAAGCTTATACCACTAGGTGCTAAGCTTAACATCTATAAACCAGAAAAATTTAGAAAAAAAAAACTGACCTATAAAAGAATTTGAATTCAAAACCCGTCCATGCGCCCTCTGCCACTAGGCTAGGGTCCTTCAAAGCCTTACTGAAAAATCCTTAACAAAAAACTTCAAAGAAAATTTGTTTTCTCTGCTTTCTAATGTGAACACCTTTTGACTTTCCCATAGTATGAGAACCCCTCTTGAGATTAAAAGGTGAGAATTAGGTCAAACAAAATAAGATGCCCGCGATAAAGGTCAAGCAATTTCAACTGCTCGGGTTTCCTATTACCCACACAATCCACCTGTCGGTGTTGGCTCACAGCTTGCACACTTACCATGGCGAACACCATGCCGTAGTACCTCCTGATTCGGGCCAGCGCCACCTTGTGGTCGCCCCCGTTATCTAGCAGATATTGCCGGAAGACGGAGTTGTCGACCACCACAAGTACGCCGACCTTTGCGCTCACCCGCTGTCGCTTGCGGATGATTAAGGGCCTGGAGGGGCCTGGGCCTATCTTAATTTGATGAGACATCTTGATGGGGGCCCATCGCCTGCTGCGGTCTGTCGAGAGAAGAAACGGCTGTTGATGTGGTAATCTGGTTAGGCATTTTAGCGTTAGTAAGGTTTAGTGTTATAGTATTTAAGACATGTTTTTTTTTTTTATTCAGTACTGAAGAGATTACATTGCCAAGAACACATAAGACACGACTTGGTTATGAGACAACGAGATAATAAGTGGGATGTGGAAACAAAATGTCACACATAGCAGTGAGATATACAAGAAATTTCTGTTAATATAATAGCTCTTATCCACTTGAATATTTTATAGATTCAACAGTCTTGAAATCGTTGTGTCCATTTCGTCAGTGTCATCTTATCTTCTTATCTTATTAAATACAGATGTTAATTCAAAAAATAGAAGATGATTACGTCCATCGCGTGTCCCTAGGTCAATCTAATCATGCATGTTAACCAATGACTTAGATTCTGCCAAGTCATTTGGTTTTCTTGGCTGACTCAGGTAACCCATTCCATGCTAGTGCGATAACTGCCTGATATTTTACAAGAAACAACAAAGGATAAATCAAAGACTGAACATTTAATATATCTTTGTTGACCCCCATTATATGAGGTTTGAAAAAAAGGGGGAACTCTTTAAAGCATGGCCTGACTACAGTTTAATCTATTGCCCCCGTCCGTCGCGAAGCGATTACAATAATTTTGGAACTGAAATTAGATAAGGGCCTGGGCATCGGCTATAGTCGGAACGACGTTGTCCGTAGATAAATAGGCCTATATGGGATGCTACCCTTCTCCTAGTTCTTAGTAAACGTTGTTTATCAAATATTCACAAAAAGTTTACAATAGGTGAACATAAAATGCATTCAAAGAAATTAGTGTTGGCTCATTGCTCAGAGGCGTCGTATTGAGAAACCTATTCCCTGACAACACAGACAAGAAGACAGCAATACGTTGCAAGCTTGTCCTGTCTCTGTGCTGGGCTAGCTCACCATGCGGGCCAGCAATCTCACTCACGGGGCTAGAGGCGTTTCGATGAGTCGCCACGAGGAGGCCAGGAATATCGGTGACCCACTTAGTGTTAGGCGACTTGTTCCTTAGTCCTCAGGCGCTAAAACAGTTGGCCTCTGACCGAAGCAGTGGAAAATCTTTGTCTTCACATTTCCCAAACACAAGTCAAGCAAAAGAAGTGTTCACTTCACAGTGAATAAATAAATGAGGGCTGTTGAACGCGATGATATATTTCTTTTTTAAAAAAATCAGAACACTGAGCTGAAACGAATACAGTTCCGTGGCTAGGACCTATAAAAGACCTTTGATGACTTGTCTTGATGACTGCTTCTAACCTTGATTTTAGATAAGCAAGGTGCGCTACCACTAGCGAACGGGAGCCTGCGGGCCCGGGTAAAAGAGTAGGGTACTTTGAAGACCTGCTCACAGGATGGTTGTCTGGTTGGCGCTACCTTGTGTTGTCATGGCGACCTAATGTTGTTAGTAAATAAAACTCAGACATCTTTATTTACACACATGTATCTTAATTAATTTAAGACAAATGGCTAATTGAATTCATTACTCAGACAGAGTATTAATTGCCAACGGATTGAATTAATCACCAGGGTAATCAATTATATCATCCAGGTATTGAATTAATTTCTCAGGTAGACATATAGATTTCCCAGGTACCCACTCAAAGCCATACCGCTAGCAGTTCCATGAAATACTTGAGATTCCGCATTTAATATCTTCGCTTACAAAAATACCGCAGTTGGCAGAAGAATGCATGATAAGCTTCTACAAAACCTACCTGTACATCGCCATCTAGTTAATGATGACAACTCTAGATCTAGTTTGTAAAAGTAAAAAACTTCAGAGAGTAGCGACAGTGATGCATTAATGTAATTCATGGATATATTATACAGTATTACTGAATGAAGTGGGAAGGGGGGTGGAGGTTGAGAGGTGCAAGAGTTGTAGAACGTGTGTGCTGTTTGGCACGTTGATGATTCCCCTTTGGCCCAATAGATTGTCATTATCTGCCCGTGTTTCGCCCCATTCACCTCAAGAGCGATAATGACACGGTTTTGATCTGCGGATCGTGGGGTCAGAGTGAAGCGATATGTAGCTACTTTACCTCGACCTGGCGCCGGCTAGAGGTCAATGGCGATTGGTGATGAGGACAGAATGAACTAGACCTAGAGGTTCTCACGCTGATCTGTACTCGAATTGCTTCAAAATTGTGTCGCCCCAACAGTAACGAATAGCAAATTAATAATAGATTATTTATTCATTGCGAGTTCTGTCAATCGTAACCGATAAAAAAAAAGATAGCCATAAGGATTTATTTGTAAGATTTCAGTTCCATGTAAAGTTACAAACAAATTGCATATCAAATCAAAGACGTTTACTAGGCTTGTGTTGCAATGTTTTACGACGCAAATCTTTACCTTTAATTTAACCTATCCCTTAATCTGTTGGACCGTTGGGGCACCACGCAAGATTTGTCGACCGTCTTTCTCCATTCCTCACTGTCTTTTGCCTTAGAACTTCTGTGACGGTAGGCGCGGCCCTTGGTAACCCGGGCGACGGCAAGCCGGTATGGATTTATTTAAGGTCATGATCTCATTTGGTGTAACGAGGGCTAGATATTTGCATGGCGGCGCCCATCCCTCTCCATGCTTGACCACAGTCACAAATCTAGCCTGGCGAAATGAATTCTTTTAAGACGAAACAGACCAATACTTAAATAGTGCAAGAAATCAATGAAACTAATAATAATATATTGTGACTTTGATACCAGCAACGAATCCCGAGCCTTTCCTTTGCACAAATGTACAGTACACATGCTTGTAGCATTACTATTGCTGACCTCCTTGCGTGATGTCTCGAGCTGCTTACAGAAGCTTTCGGCTTGTTCGTATGGCCAGCTACAAGTTGGAAGAGAAAAAGGAGTTTGGGTGCAGGGCCGACTGGGAATCCCCTAAAGTCCCAGTGGTCTGGAAGCAAATAAAATGCGATAAACAAGTTTCTCCCTGGTTAGGACTTTCCATATCTCCACGTGTTATTGCAGCCCAAGACAAGGAAACCCAAGACAGGATCACAATAGCAATCGGGTCTTCTCACCATTGTCAAAAAAAAACAAAAACGCAAGGCCATATCACAAGGTACACAGGACTTCGCTAAGACCTTCCTACCGGGAACAGTTCCAGTGAAAAGAAGAAAACAAAAAGAAGTAATAGGAAGACAATCGGATAATGGACATTCGGCTCTTACTTCACACGGTTCTGGCACCACGACCTGCCAGAGTTTCCGGGAAGGAAAAGGCAACAGGTTACAGTTACTTTCAAGTACACACAGAAACGATGATAAAGATGATGCTGATGATGATAATGATGAAAGAGGCAACAGGCTAGGAAACATACAGTCACTTTGAAGTACAGACAGAATTCGATGATGATGATAAAGATGATGCTGATAATGATAATGATGAACAAAAGAAAATTGTTCTTATCTTATATGTTACAGACGTTAATTCAAAAGAGAAGATAATTACGTCCTACGCATTTTATGTGTCAATCTAGTCACGCATGTTAATGCAATGACTTGAACTCCGCTGAGTCGTTGGTTTTCCTGTTTGATTCAGGCAATCTATTCAATTCTCTAATGGCGCTAGGGAAGAAGGAGCACTTGTACGAATTTGTTGTAGCGTATGGAATAAGAGATGTTTTTGTCTAATATTAATTTTTTTAATCTATCATTATTTGTTGTTACTCATGAAACTAGACCTTTTCGGTTTGTTTCTAACTGAATGGCTTACGTAAACGTTTCCCACCGTCAGGCCCTGACGTCATAGATTAGCTGCGATAAGATACCACTTCAAAGAATCTAATCCCACGTATTAGAGTGATCTTTCAAATTTGACCCTAAAGGTTAATCGCATTTGTCATTCATGGCCTGTGTTACTGTAATACTGTGTGGGTGTGGAGGTGGAGGACTATATATTTATATATATGGGTGTGTATGCATGTATGTTAAGATGTATGTGTGTGTGAATAAGGGCGTGTAACGTATTCGTTTCACGGGCTCTAACTCTCCGGTCAAACATGTGAAGAGCCCCCCCCCCCCCACCCAGAAGAATGTGAAGAAGGAGGCGTGGTATTTATGTTACACTTCCTCTTCTTCTTCTTCCTCGTTCTGTTTTTTATGTTGGAGCGTTCAGATGATTGGACCAATTTATGAGATTAACTGTTGGAGCGTTCAGATGATTGGACCAATTTATGAGATTAACTGTTGGAGCGTTCAGATGATTGGACCAATTTATGAGATTAACTGTTGGAGCGTCCAGATGATTGGACCAATTTATGAGATTAACTGTTGGAGCGTTCAGATGATTGGACCAATTTATGAGATTAACTGCTGGAGCGTTCAGATGATTGGACCAATTTATGAAATTAACTGTTGGAGCGATCAGATGATTAGACCAATTTATGAGATTAACTGTTGGAGCGTTCAGATGATTGGACCAATTTATGAGATTAACTGTTGGAGCGTTCAGATGATTGGACCAATTTATGAGATTAACTGTTGGAGCGTTCAGATGATTGGACCAATTTATGAGATTAACTGTTGGAGCGTTCAGATGATTGGACCAATTTATGAGATTAACTATTGGAGCGTTCAGATGATTGGACCAATTTATGAGATTAACTGTTGGAGCGTTCAGATGATTGGACCAATTTATGAGATTAACTGTTGGAGCGTTCAGATGATTGGACCAATTTATGAGATTAACTGTTGGAGCGTTCAGATGATTGGACCAATTTATGAGATTAACTGTTGGAGCGTTCAGATGATTGGACCAATTTATGAGATTAACTGCTGGAGCGTTCAGATGATTGGACCAATTTATGAAATTAACTGTTGGAGCGATCAGATGATTAGACCAATTTATGAGATTAACTGTTGGAGCGTTCAGATGATTGGACCAATTTATGAGATTAACTGTTGGAGCGTTCAGATGATTGGACCAATTTATGAGATTAACTGTTGGAGCGTTCAGAAGATTGGACCAATTTATGAGATTAACTGCTGGAGCGTTCAGATGATTGAACCAATTTATGAGATTAACTGCTGGAGCGTTCAGATGATTGGACCAATTTATGAGATTAACTGCTGGAGCGTTCAGATGATTGGACCAATTTATGAGATTAACTGTTGGAGCGTTCAGATGATTGGACCAATTTATGAGATTAACTGTTGGAGCGTTCAGATGATTGGACCAATTTATGAGATTAACTGTTGGAGCGTTCAGATGATTGGACCAATTTATGAGATTAACTGCTGGAGCGTTCAGATGATTGGACCAATTTATGAAATTAACTGTTGGAGCGATCAGATGATTAGACCAATTTATGAGATTAACTGTTGGAGCGTTCAGATGATTGGACCAATTTATGAGATTAACTGTTGGAGCGTTCAGATGATTGGACCAATTTATGAGATTAACTGTTGGAGCGTTCAGAAGATTGGACCAATTTATGAGATTAACTGCTGGAGCGTTCAGATGATTGAACCAATTTATGAGATTAACTGCTGGAGCGTTCAGATGATTGGACCAATTTATGAGATTAACTGCTGGAGCGTTCAGATGATTGGATCAATTTATGAGATTAACTGTTGGAGCGTTCAGATGATTGGACCAATTTATGAGATTAACTGTTGGAGCGTTCAGATGATTGGACCAATTTATGAGATTAACTGCTGGAGCGTTCAGATGATTGGACCAATTTATGAGATTAACTGTTGGAGCGTTCAGATGATTGGACCAATTTATGAGATTAACTTTTGGAGCGTTCAGATGATTGGACCAATTTATGAGATTAACTGTTGGAGCGTTCAGATGATTGGACCAATTTATGAGATTAACTGTTGGAGCGATCAGATGATTAGACCAATTTATAAGATTAACTGTTGGAGCGTTCAGATGATTGGACCAATTTATGAGATTAACTTTTGGAGCGTTCAGATGATTGGACCAATTTATGAGATTAACTGTTGGAGCGTTCAGATGATTGGACCAATTTATGAGATTAACTGTTGGAGCGATCAGATGATTGGACCAATTTATGAGATTAACTGCTGGAGCGTTCAGATGATTGGACCAATTTATGAGATTAACTGCTGGAGCGTTCAGATGATTGGACCAATTTATGAGATTAACTGCTGGAGCGTTCAGATGATTGGACCAATTTATGAGATTAACTGTTGGAGCGTTCAGATGATTAGACCAATTTATGAGATTAACTGTTGGAGCAATCAGATGATTAGACCAATTTATGAGATTAACTGTTGGAGCGTTCAGATGATTAGACCAATTTATGAGATTAACTGTTGGAGCGATCAGATGATTAGACCAATTTATGAGATTAACTGCTGGAGCGTTCAGATGATTAGACCAATTTATGAGATTAACTGTTGGAGCGTTCAGATGATTAGACCAATTTATGAGATTAACTGCTGGAGCGTTCAGATGATTGGACCAATTTATGAGATTAAGTGTTGGAGCGTTCAGATGATTAGACCAATACATGAGATTAACTGTTGGAGCGTTCAGATGATTAGACCAATACATGAGATTAACTGTTGGATCGTTCAGATAATTAGACCAATTTATGAGATTAACTGTTGGAGCGTTCAGATGATTAGACCAATACATGAGATTAACTGTTGGAGCGTTCAGATGATTAGACCAATACATGAGATTAACTGTTGGAGCGTTCAGATGATTAGATCAATACATGAGATTAACTGTGCAGTGTTTTCCAAATTAGGCAGCTTCCCATATAGTTTTCTTTCTATTTGAATGTTTTTGGGCCAGTGTCGTGTACGAGCCTCTTGGTAAAGAGAGCAGTTTTGGAGGACGTGGTCTGCATTCTCTGGTAACACTCCACATGGGCAGATTTCACTGGTTCCGATTTGGAGCTTCCCGAACATATGTTGTCTCATTCTGTTGTGTCCGGTTCTGAGGAGAAAGGCAGGACGTTGATCTTGTCGAGATAGCTGATAGTAGGCGTCATCTTTCTTGTGATTTGGATGAGAGCGTGTCCATTTCTAGTTTACATTGATTTATCAAACACACACACAAACTATTTTTATTTTTCTGGTGACCTTAAAACTATCTGCACCCCAAAGCAGTTCCGTACATTGCAAAATGTAGAAAGAGTAAAGGAAACATTGTCTTACAAGGAACCCCCATATCTCTAATAGCTAGGGCCTTATCTAGTCTAAGTTCGGCCCTGTTGTTTTGCCATATTTCTTATCCTTCTATTCTCAATAACATTGGCATTTTAGTGCTGCTGTTATTAGATGTTACATGTCACGATTGCGTATATTTTTTGTCAGCACAAAAGCTTCTAACTTTATTTATGGAATTACTGCAAAAAAATGCCGAAACCCAGTCCCTGCCAATAACAATAAATATGCCAATCGTAATCGATGCGACAGGCCTGTCATTGAATGAAATTATATGCAAAGCAAAAGACAGACAGTAATGAAGAAAGACAGTCAACGGATCTTGTGTGGTGCCCCAAAGTGTTCAACAGCCTAAGGGATAGGTGAAAGTGAATCATTGTTAACATCTCAATGAAAAATACATTAGTCTGTTAATTAATTCTCAGCTTGAGCAGAAGTGAAACAAAGTTTCAGTTACGGTTGTTTTAAACAGATCGATGGTACAGACTGATATAAAGTTTACATTTATTGTTACGATTGGTTTACAAGAGTCTTGTGCTGCCATGCCAACTTCCAACAGCTTCATCTATTTTTTTTACAAAGCTTTTATCATCTCGCTATGTCTGGTACAAATTTTGAACATGTTATTTCTCCCATCTAAACATTCTCCGATCAAGTTTAAAATTTGCACAACTATCTATTATTCCTAACAAAATATGAATTAATAAAAAAAAAATTAACAAATTAGTTAATTAAAAAGTGTAAATAAATGTTTTTTGATATTATTAATGGAAAATAAATCTAGCAATATTGAGATATGTGACTTTAAATTTGGAGTTCTTTTTTAAAAGTATACGTAATGCTGTTGGGGACATCAAGAAGATTACCGGTGTCTTCCGTTACAGTCCCAAGCGAGGAGCAATGGTACCAAATTTTGTTTGAGTCACGATGGACTGAGAAATACAAAATCTATTTCCACTTTCTGTCCCATCTTTGAGAAGATCTTTGACTGCTTGGTGAATCTTGGAATAACGTCTGCTGGTCAAAATAGACCTACTGCACGTGCTACTCAGTGCCTGTTCCTTATCTACTCTTCTGGTTTGTCTTTTCACTGCTGTGGCGGCACCCCTGGGCCCAGCTTAGGAACACGACCTTAAGCTCACTCCGATAAGTGACTGAACCCAAATTGAGCCATCTAATGTAAGAAGACATTTCCAAGAAAACATTCCATAGGACAGAAAATAGAAAAGACAGACAGTACATAACACAGACAATACACACGACAGTCAATACATAAGAAAGACAATGCAAAAGGCAGACAACATAAGACAGACAATACACAAGACAGACAACACACAAGACAGACAACACATAAGACATATAACACATAAGACAAACAATACATATGACAGACAATACATTAGACAGACAATACATAAGACTTACAATACATTAGACGAGGCGCGGTGGCTGAGCGGTAAAGCGCTTAGCTACCAACCGGGGTCCGTAGTTCGAATCCTGGTGAAGACTTGGATTTTTAACTTTAAACCCTCGTTAAAAGTAGGCCATAGAAACAGATGACATTGACATCATCTGCCCTATAGACCATAAGGTCTGAAAGGGGAACTTTACTTTTTTTTACAATACATTAGACAGACAATACATACACTAGTTCCTCATTGGTGTAAGCAAAAACATATGGGCTATTTGAAAAGTCGATGTCATTAGTCCACCATCCAACTTGCTAGGACTCCGAGCCACATTTTAAATCTTCATATAGTCTGAACTCGCACTGAGCGACACAAGTGCAGGAACCAGTAGAACAAAAACTAAAAAAATAAAAGTCCTGCAGACTTCCCAGAGCGCCATTGACTGACTGGAGGTTGACATCGACTTCTTAGGAGACAACCGATTAAGAAGCGCCTTTAAGATCGTTGCTCATCATAATCACTAGAGAGTCAATTGTAAGGTCCAGCTGCGTATCCAAAGACAATTGACTATGTTTCTGTAATTAAATGTAGTTTTGTTGTGTAGGATCGATATGCAATCATATCGATTAATATTAGA
Organism: Biomphalaria pfeifferi; assembly: GCA_030265305.1. Taxonomy (NCBI): domain Eukaryota; kingdom Metazoa; phylum Mollusca; class Gastropoda; family Planorbidae; genus Biomphalaria; species Biomphalaria pfeifferi. The sequence continues at coordinate 264,588 of JASAOG010000334.1, read as the reverse complement.
GAATGTGAAATATTAATAAAATTGGTATTCTCTGTCGCCTAATAATATTTATATATGTATTTAAATTGTCAAACACATATCGTAATATTAAAGAAACAAAATTTGAAAAAAAAAAACAAAAAAAAACAAACATAATTTTACCGAACGGAGCACTCTTACAATGTTTACAAATTTGTTATTAATAGTATTAGTAATATTTAAAAATATCTTAACACGTTAGAGTTTAATGGAACGCGGTACTTATAATTTATGAGTTATCCACCTTCACACAGACCTAGTAGGGATGATTGACATCGATTTTTAATTTTCCTTTTTCGATAATTCCCCCCCCCCCCTTTTAATTTTGCAACAGCCAGTTAGGGTACCTATTATATAGGGATTTCTTTTTTTGAAGTAACATCTACAAGGATGCCACCAGTGCGGTGTACTTCAACAATAATATTGGGGACTGGTTCAAAACCACAGTTGGAGTAAGACAAGGCTGCCTACTGTCACCAACACTCTTCAATATCTTCCTTGAAAGGATAATGGAAGATGCCCTCGAGGGCTATGAAGGTACTGTTAGCATAGGTGGAAGAAGAATTACTAAATTGCGCTTCGCAGGTGACATTGACGGCCTAGCAGGGACAGAAGAAGAACTAGCTGACCTGGTGATGCGCATTGACAAGACTTCCGCATCATATGGCATGCAAATAAATGCCGAAAAAACTCAAATTATGACCAATAGCCATCAGGGCTTTAAAAGAGGCATCTTTATTGGAGGTGAAAAGCTAACTAGGGTGAAAAGCTAACTAGTGTTAACAGCTTCAAATACCTCAGAGCTATTGTCTCAGATGAGGGAACAAAACCCGAACTATTGGCCCGAATAGCACAGTCCACAGCAGCCCTTTCAAAACTTAAAATAATATGGAAAGATAAGGGCTTAGCCCTCGGCATCAAATTCAGACTGATGCGCTCTCTGGTCATGGCCACATTTTTATATGCTTGCGAGTCGTGGATGTTGAATGCAGAGCTTGAGAGGAGGATCCTAGCAATAGAATTGAGATGCTACAGAAGGATCCTAGGCATCACATTCAAAGACCGCATCACAAACCAATAAATCAGAGACAGGGTTACTGTAGCGATCGGAGCCCATGACGACCTGCTAACCATTGTAAAAAGACGAAAATTTAAAACCTTTGGCCACATTATAAGATCTACGGGGCTCGCAAAGACCTTCCTTCAGGGAACAGTGCCAGGAAAAGAAGAAGAGGCAGACAGAAAAAGCGATGGGAGGACAACATTAAAGAATGGACGGGCCTGCCATCAGAGAGGTTCTAAACAAGGCAAAAAGGGAGAAATGGAGAAAGACGGTCGACAAATCTTGCCTGGTGCCCCAACGGTCCAACAGACTAAGGGATAGGTAAAGGTGAAGGTAAATTGTCGCCATCTTGTCCATCACGACGAGAATCAAGTCTGTGGCATTCTTTAGCATTTTACGTCTCGAGAGACAATCTTTTCCCTTTGCAACTTCTTGTGTGACTAAAGAGGCCAATCCTTGATACACATCTGCGATCGCAGGTTGGGCATATATAATCACCAGGCGCCGTTGCATTTTCACCATTCTTTCTGCTTCTGTTGTGTATGACATCTGCAATCTGTGACCCTTCGTTTATGCTCTCACTCCATGTGGATCTTCCCAGTTGCCATTGTCGATTTTGAAGAGCTTCATATCGCGTTTGCATACATCCGTATAACGTAAAAGAAGGCGACCAGCGGCTCTCCTGCCTTCTATTAGATAGCCATACAGGATGTACTGTAGAAGTCGACCTATGGCATTCTACGAACGTGGCCTACCAGCCAAGGCGTCTGCTGCTGATAACAGAGCGGATGTCCTGGCACCCTGCTCTTTGTAGTACTTCCTCATTGGTTATCTTATCTTGCCACCTTATTTTAAAGAATCAATTCATCAGTTGAGTTATTAACAGTCTCGGCAGCATCAGTCACGTTGGCAGTTTTTGTTTGATCGGCCGCACATGTAAAAAGTGTTTTAACAATCTACAGTAAATAGTTTGTTCCCTTTGTTCATGTTCTTTTCAAATTTCATGAAACAAATATTTACAGTGCACTTAATATTGCAGTTACAAACTTATAGCATTACAATTTATTTCTCCTAGTGAACTGGTCACAGTTTTACAGAGGTGACGCCAGATCTGCTTTTCTACATAGGGATTGGAGGGAAGGGGGGCAGGCACCAGCTCTTTTCTTACATATTTTTCATAACAAGAAAGTTGAGGCTACGACTTCGAGACATAGGTGGCAACTTGCACGCCACTGCAAAAATTCCTGCGAGTGACCGTTACATTATACAATGCGAGTTAAAGAGCTGAGTTATAATTATTCTTTCATGAAAATGATTTAAGATTTGCAATTGGCTGATTCGAAGATCATCACCTTGAGAGAAGAAGTTAGGAAGATCGATAGTAATTGACCCTGTCCTGCAGTTCCTCATTCGTAAAGCAATTACACAAGGTTAGACATTCTGATTTACTGAAGCCAGTAATATCTTTGGATTGAATTTCTCAGTCAGTTATTGCAAGTGCCAATTTTTCGACCAGTACAGAATTAGAGAGAAGGCTCCTGGCCCTGAAATCGAGATGCTACAGAAAAACTTCTAGATTTCATTTACGAAGACCGCACCACACATTAGAAAATCTAAGACAGGATCGCAATAGCAATCGGACCATCTCACCATTGTCAAAAAAAACATCAATAAACGAAAGGCCATATCACAAGATACACAGGACTCACTAAGACCTTCCTGCAGGGAACAGTTCCAGGTCAAAAACAAGAAGACAAAAGAAGTGATGGGAAGGCAACCAGGTAATAGACAGGCCCGTCAATGAAAGAGACTAATCCTGGCAAAAGACAGGGAAGAATGGAGACAGCGCCGGATTTTTTTGGCTACTGCAAACTATGCGGTCGCAGTGGGCCCCGCACTTTCATAGACCCCGTGCTAATTTTAGGGGTAAATTATTAAATTAAACCATTAAAACTTATATATAACAGGTTTTGAGCGCCTTCCTGATTTTCCAGGGGCTAGTGGAAATCTCATGTAATTGAAAAATATACTAAAAATTCTGGAAATCTCCTGAAATTAAAAAACCTGAAAAATAACCGTCATTCATGGGCGCCAATTCTACGCACGATAAAAAAAAACAAACACGTCATTGTCGGCTTCATTTAATTAAAAATTAAGACGAATGTATTTTCTAATACAAAATCTTGATGTTGACATTACGTCCATTCCTACCCAGACTAGGCCTCATGCAATCCGTTTCACATAGGGCCCCGTGATTGCTAGGACCGGCCCTGAATGGAGAGAGATGGTCAACAGACCATAAGTACTGCCCCAACGGTCAAAAAGACAAAGGGACAGGTGAAGGAATAGTTCTAACATCTCAAGGACTCTTCATAGAAAACTTTCTTAGAAATTTCTTCTGTGGAAATCCTCCAGAACTCTTTCATTTGAATGAACTTCATAGAACCCATAACGTTCGCATACTTCACCTTAACTCTCTCACCTGGCCAAATTATACCCGGTAGTTCCCCGTTACTCTGAAACCCTGTAACATATTCACTTCCAGAAGTACTTTCACCTCAGGTGTTCATAACTTCCGGCTTTCTTTTATCGCAGATGGCCTTTTTACCGAAACGCCTGCCGTGACCTAATTACAGGTGAAACGCGCGCGCGCTGGCCTCGCTTTGACTGCCAGGCTTAGTGATATGTCTAAATGATATCTGATGAGTAGGCAAAATGTGTCTAGACGTCCTGAGTGAGCTACTTGGGGTTGGGGGGGGGGGAACCTGCACCTCCCTCCACTTATGCTGCCCCCCTTTTTTTTTTCAGTAAATGTTTACGCTGTACTTAAAATAAATTTCCCAAAAATTTTTTAGGAATGTTAAGAGCTTCAATTTTGTGGTCCTTATCTTCAGGGGCGGCCCACGTGATTTTGAGCATCAAACCAGATTTGACCCTTAGTGCTCGAGGCATTTCGCATTAGAGCTATGCAGTAGTTAACCTGATTTAGAGATGTTGAGAACTTTTTCAGTGTTTGTAACTGACGAATGCCTCGTGGCCCAAACGTCCAGTTTTATTCCTCGCTGTAATCCTGGGTTCCACACTTTGTCATCAGTGCATTCATAACAGAGAAATTCCTTTGAACTTAAGTGAACTGATCACTAGTTGTGCCCCTGGGAGAGCCCTGCGCTCCACTGACTCAACGCTTTCAGTTGTGCCCCGTTAGTTCTTCATGCATTACGGTTTTTCAGAGCATGGACCAAAGGTCTGGAACTCACTTCCGATTGAGCTCAGACAGGCATGCTTCAGTACATTCACAAACAACATTAAGACATAGCTATTTGTTCAAAAACTTTTTTTTAGGTTAGTTTGCCATTTTAACTATCGTGTTTACATTGTAATGTTATCATACCGTCTTGAGCCTACATTATGTTTTTGACAGCGCTATATAAATTAAATTATTGCTATTATTATTATGTATGTCTTTTCGGCCTGCATATGTGATGCTGCCATTGCTAGGCTCTATAACATATAACTAAATGTTTTTCTTGATTGATTTTCTTTGGGGCGCTAAATTGTATAGTTCTTTACAAACTGACCGTACGGGCGTACGCTGTCTCCATAGAAATACCTTTGTCTGCAACTTTCCTAACTGGTGTCCACTTCCCTGAGATCCTCCATAAAGGTGCGGTGCGAAGTTAGAATAAGACGCCCCGTTTGTGTTTTCCTAGTATCAGGTCCATGTAATAAGATAAATACTACTAATAAAATATATATTTGACCCTATTCTCCTTTTTCCAGAGCAGTGTCCAATCTTTACCTACAAAATATCGCTTACCTCTGCAGCTTACGTCAAATAGCCTTGGTTTAAAAAAAATCCTACATGACACATTCCCAGTTTGAGTTATGAGAGAAAGATACGTACAAAGATTCCTGGATAAATCCAGTGGTGGACCGGTTCTATCCAATGCAGCCTTGGTACGGATATCATAGAATGAAGCAGACAGCGAGACATTATATGCCTACATTGGTGCTCTAACGACATACACGCAGAAGCACGCACGCAAAGGGTGATAAGCGATAGAGATTACGACTCCAAGTATCTTACAGTACTTTATCAACACACACACAAATCATTTTAATGCAAGATTACAAAAGGAGCTTGTGTTTTACACAAACTCTAAGACGGCCCACAATGTCCGCCCCATGATTTCCTTGTAATAATAATAATGTCAACGTCTTCCAAACCGAAGATCAAGGATGTCTGCAGCGTTTCACACGACTTCGCAAACCCCATTTTGACCTACTCAATTTGCAACCACTAAAGCACAAAAACCGTTGTCCGCAAAGGGGGTCTTTTCAAGTAATAGTAGTAATAAAGTATAAAACTGTTTTAAAATGCATTCAACTTTTTTTTTCAGGTTATAAATCCACAGACTACTTACGTTCAAACTTACATAATGAAACGTGCGCTTTGATTTTCAAACTGGCTATTTATCTGGCTTGTATTCCTGTTTCTAAAAATAAGAAAAGACTTGCCGGGATGGTCTTTTTTTTTTACTTAAATTTGTTTCCTAACTGATGAACAAAAATGTTTGAAATAGTTTTAACCTTTAACGAATTTACTTGTTTTCTTTTTCGTTTGATTTTGTTTATTTGTGTGTGCGGCAAATGCAACCTATTTATTGCGTGCAAACCTCGGTTTAACCAATGACTTAAGCCTTTGGCGTGAAGGTTCTTGTTTGTTTCGCTGTTGCGAAGGGACATAAAGAAGTCCAATCATTCCACAAGCAGAGTGGTCGTCCTCCTAAACACCTGCACGTCGAGAGATCGTAAAGCAGGTCGGTTGACGGGCCATTCTGACCAGGTGTGGTGTAACCGGTGAAAGAATCAATTAGGGCCACAGTAAAAATCACACCAGTGGAAATGTCGACCAGGGGGATCAGGCTAGCTTCAGGAAATAAAATTAAGATCACGTTTTGTTTTTTGTTTAATTTCATCATGGTGCTCATAAGACACCGAATCAATTATCTTATTATGTTGTTATATTTTTTGTGTAGCTATACACATTTAGATACGGATAGATCAACAAACGGTAAGGAGAGAAGATGGATTCAAGATGCAAACAAAGAAAAACAGAAAGAAAAACGGACGGACGGAAAGACGATCTGATAGATAGATAGATAGATAGATAGACAGACAGACAGACAGACAGATGAATGTCCTGATTATTTACAATATGAAACGTCTTCTACCAGTACATAAACTTAACTCCCAACTTACGAGAAGTCGACGAGTCAGATTGTGTCAGGTTGTAGACTTGAGAACGTCTGCCCTGTGATAGAACATCCTCTCCCTGAGATACACTGGATTGCTTCTGTGGAGTAACAAATTAATCCATTTATCATGCTGTTTCATTAAACATACTTAAATACATTGAAGTAAAAAAAATTTACTGTGCCTCTTTACACAAAGCTTAATCAACTCACTCCGTCTGTCTGTCCGTCTGTCTGTCCGGTACTAGTTTTGAACACGTTATTCTCTTTTTTCATTCTCGGATCAAGTTGAAACTTTGGACATTTATTCATAGTCAATGATTATACACGAACCAATCACAAGCTTAAAAATTAGTGGTAACTAATTAATTAATAGTCACTTATATAGATAAAGGGAGTGAAGGTTGCAGTATTGATAGATATAGGGTAGTGATTTTTGATTTTGTGGTCAATATATTTTTTAAAGTATTCTTTTCATTTGCTAGTTTAGTCGTACATTCTAGTGTACATTGTTATCGTAAGTGATTGTCCATTTGTACATGAAGAAGGAGGACTAATACAAAGTGATAACGAATAAAAGTAGACACTGTCTTAAGCTTTCATGATGCTACCTACTAGCAAAGTAGCGAATACAGTGTACATATTGCATTACATATTTCATTTTAAAAGCCAGAGTTCGCTTTCAGCAGACGATGTTGAAATTGGATTTTCCCAAAAGCGCTTTTGAGATTTTCAGATTTAAATGACAAGGACGGACAGACAGCGTAAAACGAACTGCAGCTTCCTCCTCTGAGGGCCAATAAAAATAAGAATAATAAAATCAATATTAACAATTGTTATAATTATAACAATGAATCTTTGTCTCTTTTTAGTGAATCTTGATTCTAGCAGCATCAGAAAATGTTAAACACTTTTTGTGTATATCATTAATAGTGTATACACGTTTTCATTCAAAAGATTTTAATTTTTTAAGTGGCATTTAAAAAAAAAAAATTCGAAAAAGAAACTAAATGATTTATAGGAAGGAAAAACTGAGCAGACGAGAAGTGATGCATGCTGGACTGTGTCACGTGGTCTTTTAAAGACGTATTTCATTAGCTTATCAGGGGGGGATGGTTTGTATTATGTATTGTTTTATGTGTGTATACTCTCGGCGTGTGGTGGAGTGTATGTATACTGGGAGGGGGGGGGGAGGTGGTTGAACTTTCAACGTATTTTGTACAATTGGAATAATTGAACATAATGCCAAGACCAACTCTAATTAGGGCGGTCTGCTTAGACAGACGGGGGCGCTGTATGAAAGATGAGGGAAGAAAGTGAAGAACCAGTAAGGGTAAGGCATTGACCTCCAGCCTACGGGGTAATAGGGTGGCCACGGGATAGGGCAAAGGTTGAGATGATTGACTACATTAAATTGGTAGACTCAGGAGGTCACACGTACCCAGTTGAGGAAGGTGTGTGTGTGAAGGGGGGGGGGGGGTGACATAGGTTTTAGTTAAGAACTAAACAACATGACCTAGAGGAAGACAGGGGGAGGTAAGAGTTCAGGCCTTCTGTTCCAGTCCATCTGAAGTTGTTGTTTTTTTAAACTTGTGTTTCAGGTGAAGACGGGAATCTTTAAAGTTGGACACCTGTTTAAAGTTTGCCCTCCATAAGCTAACCGTCCAGTCTCCATTCCCCCCCCCCCAACGCACTCGCCCCTTTCCATCTTGGTGGCCCAAAGATCTCCCTGAGATCCAACTTTTAACAAGTCTTGGAATCGGCCTACGTGAGAGTATGCTTTCAATGCGTTTGATCTTTCCCTCAATATCTCTCTCTTTCTTTCTGTTTCACCTTTTTTTTTCAAGATGATTGTCTTACTGTCTATGCAACTTCCGAATTCATGCTATTTGTCTGTCTCTCGGACTGTTTCTCTAGTTTTCTCTCCGTCTACAATACACCATCTGTGTGTCATACTGTCTACATGTCTCTCCTACCCACACTGTTTGTGTTTCTCTCTTTCATTCTCTCTCTCTCTCTCTCTGTCTGTCTTCTTTTCTCGCTAACTAGCTAACTGCTAGCTAACATGTCATGTTTATTCATCATCTGCGTGTTTCGGGTGTAATCGTCAACGAGTACTTTCACGTCCCTCACACATATTGGCTGTATAGATTCTGATGAAATCACGAGGTGGTCTGTCGTAACGGTGAAAGCTAAAGACGTGACACTAGCAAGAGACATGAGACAGTAAAGACGTGTACTTTTAGTAATTTATATTCTGTCTTAATTATTACTTCCCTTTTGTTTCTATATGCATGTACTTTCAATTAATTTTTTTTTATTCAGTTATGTTTTAAAAGAAGCTTCTCTATGTTAATTTCAAGCTCTACATAATGAATTTAAAACGCCAACATAGTTTTAGTTGTACTAGATGTTTGGAGCCACAACGCCCAAGTATCAACGTCCATCACGCTCCATATATGTATCATACAATATAACTAATAATAAGATACAAGTAACAAACATAGACCCCTACTAAAAAAAAACTCTACTGGACAAAGGGAAGAACAAAAAACGTTTGGGCCATGAGACCTTCGCCAGCTACAAGCAAAAAAGACAAACAATGCAACTTAAAACATAAAATGACATATACGAAAAAGGACTTGACAGATATATGGATACAGAAAAAAAGACATCCTATATTATGTAATACAGACGTTACTACAAGAAATAAGATGATTACGTCCTACGCGTCATGCATTTAGTCATGCATATTAACCAATGACTTAAATTCTGCCATTCCATGCTCTAATAGCACTAGGGAAGAAGGAGCACTTGTACAAATTTGTCCTGGCATATGGAACGAGAAATGTGACATACAGAGTGAGAGTGAACAGCAATATACAATATATGATATACCTTTGTATAACAAGTAAGTCTTTCGTATATCATTCTAATTCATTAAAAAAGGGGGAGAGGTTGAACTTTTTAAAAACAATCAGAAATATCTTTGTTGGTGCTACTGAAATGTTACCCTTTAAAAAGTCATTAAACTGATTATTAAAACTAATCTCTATGCTCGCATGGATAGATGTTTTGTTTTTTTTAATTTAATGACTATTTAATGTATGTTTTATAGTGGTAGGTGATTGCTATGTACACGAATCAATTAAACATAGGATGAGTCGTTAAAATTGACTGTAGTTCAAGGCTATGTCATAATATAGGTCAAGGTTATGATGCAATAAACAAACACTTACTCGAATAAACACACACCCACGCACACACACACACACCTACTTAGACTTAAAAGAGAATTAGAGAGGCAGTTTTATTTTACCTGTGACTTCCATCTTACCCCCCCCCCCCCCCGAACCCAACGCCATTTTTTTAAAGTGCTTACTTTTTTTAAAAAAGTGTTGATGTTGTTTTTTTACATGTCTGTAAGTTGTTTTTTTATCTCATGTGTGACACACATAACTCATCCTTTCGCATGCCGATGAAGAGCCCAAAGAAGCTCTAATCATAAGGTGCAGTCGTCACCCAAAGCCTTAGGGGGCGTTTCCCCGTCCCTCGCAGTACTTGAAGTGAAATTGTGTGCAGTTAAAACTAAAGGGTTATCTCCTCATTATTAATCTTATTCAGGACCGAATTTAGACTTGATAAGGCCCTAAGATATTAGAGACATGAGGCCCCTTGTATGGGGATTTTCACTTTTGCTCTTTCTTCAAAATAATTCAAAAGTATCCATGTAGCAATTTTTTTGGGCCCCCAGATAAGCTAATGATACCAGATATTCAGGGACCCATTAGAGCTGGGTAGACACAGAAGTGCCCAAGGATTCCGAAGTTGAAAATCCCAGTCTTCACCAGGATTCGAACCGGAACCCTCGGTTCGGAAGCTAAGCGCTTTACCGAGCCTCTCCTGGTATTACTAAAGTCTTATAAGTAATGTAATTGTTTTGAATAGGATCAATCTTTTATTTGAATCCTTCAAAATATCACATATAAAAATGTTTTAGAATATGAAATTATAAGATTACTATTCGTTTTAAATTATGTCTAATTGATAATGCATACTAATAAGCTTTTTCTTTTTAAAAAACTGCTTGCATAACTGATTTTAAAAATTAGATTTTTAGCTTTCAGGAAAAAAAAGTAGCCGTTGCACCAGAACTTTGAATGGTCTAAAATATTGTGATGTCGGATTTTCAATATCTTTTCTAGTTTACGGGATCTAAACGGGACGGACGGACAGACGGACAGACAGACATTTCGCACAAAACTAATAGCGTCTTTTCCCCTTTCGGGGGCCGCTAAAAAAAAAGACAAATTGAGAATTACAGTAGAGTCCTTGGATGAATCATCAATAAATGATGACCACCGACGGTTTAGTTCTGGCTGAATTTATATCCAACCGAATTCGCTGTTAATCGAACTTCAAAAACCCGCTAATGGCCAGGGCTTAGTTCTACTTCTTGTCTTAAGACTAATCACTTCCAACCACATTCAATGTAATGTGACATCAAAGACAGAAGTTCGAGTGCATCTACAGCATGTATTAACACGATTTACTTGGTGAAAGTACAAGAAATAAGTTATTTTCAATATGGGGAGATCCTGGACTATAATCCTACCATGCGTGAACCATAACTAAAGGTAGGTCGCCAAGAGGATCTAGATCTAGAACACCGGCTGTGACACAACATGGACATGAACGTAATATTGCGTTTTTTTTTCCAATAATAACAAGATTACAAAGACAGTTTGTGTGGAAACACAAACTCAAAATCGGCCCCCGAAGTGGTCCACCCAGGCAGGCTTCAATATTTTCAGAAAGAACATCCAAATGAAATTATATCAAAGACAAATGAGAGATAAAAAAAAATGGAGAAAGAAGGTTAACAGATCTTGTGTAGTGCCCCAACGGTGCAGCAGACCAAAGGATAGGTGCAAGTGAATGCAAAGTTAGATGTGAACTCAGAGGCGCCTAAGGATTCCGATGTTGAAAATCCCAGTCTTCACCAGGATTCGAACCTGGAGCCCCCGGTTCGGAAGCCAAGCGCGTTACCGCTCAGCTACCGCGCCTCTCCTGGCCTAACTAAAGTCTTTTAATAGATGTAATTGTTTTGAAAAGGCTCAATCTCTTATTCGAATGCTCAATTTTTTTTTTTTTTTAGGATACCTCAGCTTTTTAGCTTTCGACTTCAGTTGTCGAGCTGTTTACATCCTAGGAATCCTTGGGCCTTTGCCTCTTTTCTTTGCCTCTTTTTTGGACTATTGGCCTCTTTATTGGGCTTTTTTTTTTTTTCTTTTTTTATTTATTAACAAAACGATGCATATTTTATTAGTAAGCGTACAAATTAAGTAGTTACATTTTTAAGTACAATGACTGCAAAACATAGCAATGCATATAGTTACATTTAGGTTGTCATAATATTTTGTTTTAAATTGCTTTGTATATGGTGTTATTATTTTTTTAATATCATATAATGAATATTTTGTAAATTTAAGGTTCTTAAAATATATGTGGTGAGAATGTCAACAATAGGTAATTAAATAGAAACAATCAAAAAGGGAAAGTAGAAACTTAAATGATATTAAAACATTTTAAACATCGTAGTCACATTTTTTTCCACTTTGTCTACTTTGCTTATGGTTGTTTTCTTTGTGCTTTGCTACATTACCCCAGTTCTTTATATTAACTTCTATCAAACGTGCATACATCTATGTGTGTACACACTTATGTGAACATAGGCATTGAAACATTTATATTGGTTCTTTTGTTGTCTTTTGTTTTTTTGAGATTTGGAAAACTACTTCCTCATAATCAAGGTGGAAATCCTGTCTGCTAGAGTCAGTATATCGGAAGTTTCTTTTCAGAGACAATTTCTCTGTGGCTTTTTTTTTTTGTTTTCAGGGGCTAATATGAGTCTTACTGAAAGTTATTTTATATGTATGTTTGTTTTACATGTTTCGGATGTTCCTTCAGAGTTGAAGATAATTACTTCCTAGTCCAAACCTCCCGCAGGACGACGGGGGATGGGAGCGGGCAGGGTTTGAACCCGGGACCATCGATAAATCTGAACGACAGTCCAGCGTGCAAACCGCACGACCAGGCAGCCATCCTGTATCTATATATATATATATGTATATATGTATATATATATATATGTATATATGTATATATATATAATTTTTTTTTTGCATATTTTCCCCTCTTTTTTTAATTTTTCCTCTTCCCCTCTTTAATATATTATTTCTCTGTAGACTGCACAAGCATGCGCAATATTGACAATGGTGGTGGAGAATTTTGTTTTAACAATAGTAAAAACTTTGACATATGTAAAAAAGAAATAATAATAAAAAGGAAACTAAATACTAATTTAGTAACAATTTGATGTAGAAGCTTGTTGAGATATGAGGTTATGTTGATGCTCAATATTAGAACAACAGAAGAAGAAGAATGTCTGTACATACTGTAAACGTCTGCAAGGTAGTAAGAAATAATATATTTTTATGTAGACTGCACAGGTATGCACAATATTCGTAAAGAAGTCACTATGGACATAATTGTTAAAAAGTACAAATTTATACAAAGAATTGTTTGCTTAGATGTCATGTGGTCATGCCTGATTCTCAATACAGGAACAACAGAAGAAAAACAGTGTTTACATAAAACGTAAAGGTCTGCACTTGTTCTTGATTTCTTGGAGTTACTCTTCTTTCCCTTTTCTTGGGTTTTCACGTGTTCGCTCCTGGTTCCTTATTGTGTTTCCGTTCCGTGACTTGCCGTTCCATTTCGATATGATTCTCTGTTTTAATCGAATGAGATCTCTCGTTTTCTCCTGCCTAACTCGCTCGTCTTTGTAGATCAAAACTTTGGTTTAAGTCTTTACAGTCACAGGGTCAAGGCGTGGCCTTCGTGGTTGTGTACTGTCTTGAATTGTCTTAACCCTTGTCAGTTTCAAGGGGCGATCACTGTTTTTTTATTTGGAGTACTAGCTTTTTTAATTATATGGTTACAAGGTCTTTAAATATATAAAAGGATCATTTGGGATATATATCTATACGCACGCATTGGAATGCTCGAATATAGAAATTACGTCAGCCGTCCGTACAGTTACGTGCATGAATATTACATTTACAAGATTACTATTCGTGTTAATTTAGGTCTAACTTATAATGCATACTAATTAGCTTTTTCTCTTTAAAAAACTGCTTGCATAACTGATTTTAAAAATTAGATTTTTCGCTTTCAGAAAACAAAAAGTAGCCGTTGCATCAGAACTTTGAATGGTCTAAAATATTGTGATGTCGGATTTTCAATATCTTTTCTAGTTTACGAGATCTAAACGGGACGGACGGACAGATGGACAGACATTTCGCACAAAACTAATAGCGTCTTTTCCCCTTTCGGGGGCCGCTAAAAATGCACTATGTTTGACTTGTAGTTGACAATCGTAGACTGAAAAAAGGTTGAAATAAATGCATCATACATAAAGCAAAGAGAACATTGACTAACTGTTCCTGCCTCAAAGAGAACATTGACTAACTGTTCCTGCCTCGGATAATATTAACTAACATTTCCTGCCTTAGACAGAGAACATTGACTGTTCCTCTCTCAGAAATTATTGACAAACTGTCAGTGGCGTAGTTCGGAATCGGGGAGCCCCTGCTTTTTGCGCATCGGTAATATTTAATCTTTAAGGTAAAAACACTCATTTGAAGCCCCCCTCAAGTTGGGCCTGGGGGTAATTTTCAAATTCACCCTAGTTACGCCTTTGAAAACGGTTCTTGTCTCATAACTGTAGCATTTCAGACTCTTAGAGGAGGCTAAACACGAATATATTTAAGGGTATTATAGTTCATGCCATGTAAATAATGTTGATCGCTACATTCAACATATCAGCTTTAGAGTCTAGACATATTTTTTAATTCGAGCTTTATTAATTGTTCTAGTAAACGCCCAGACTGTTGCAGCATCAGACGTCAAGTTTATCGTCACTGAAGATCAAGTCACTTACAAGTTTAAGGTTTTTTTTTCGATAAACATTTGCAACCCCATCCTCATCAACACACACACACACACACACACTCATATTTTTTTTTGAAGTGATTGAACTTGCGGCTACAAAACAAGTTAGACGACCTTGACCTGCATACGTCATATGACGAGCAGATGGCGGGAAATGAGCTTCCACATTTACTCCTAAACATAAAAGAGCTCTAGAAAAAAAAAATTCATGTTCTCTAGAGATTTTGAATGATATATGCATGGTAAGTGGACAAAAAAATCTCATAAAAACTTGTTTATATTTTATTTTCGACAGCTCTACACTTTTTCCACTCAAATCTTATCGATTATTTTGACATAAAAATCAAGTGTGAACATAAAACGCATGATTAAAAAAGGATAATCTACTACGAAATACCCAGACAGTTGTTTTTTTTTTTTTTTGGTAGGACCTGGGACTTCTGTCTTCAAACCACTCCGCCCCTAAATAAAAGACAAATCAGCAATGGGTTTTTTTGTCCTTTAATTCAAGTTAGTGAATTTGAAAGACTAGTAAATGACTAATATTCATGATCATGGACGCCAACGTAGTTTCGGTATCACAAAAAAAAATGCCTTAAAAAATAAATTACAAATTATTCAAAAACTTCCCAAAAGTATCTAAACATAGACTTATATATACTATATCTAGACTGGACAGGAAGACTTTCGAACACTAAAAAAAATGTCGTGAAAATTTTTTAGAAAGTTGGATCAAGGAGTTGTTTTGTAAAGTAGTCAAAGGAAGTATTTATTCAACCCTGACCTATGTAACATATAATTTAATGTTTAGATCTAGATCTAGTAATTGAACATCAAAAATAAGAGTACTCTCGTCTCATAATTATTGTTTGCAATTTTTAGATACATAATCTTCTTTATCAAAAGACTGAATTGTGATTTTTTTTTTTTACTTTTGATAATCAATTACTAGATCTAGATCTAAAGAACAAAATTATATGTTACATAGGTTAGGGTTGAAAAAAAAAACTTTACTTCTTTTAACTACTTTACAAAACAACGCCTTGATCCAACTTTCTACAAAATGTTCAGTTCCATGGTTCATGATCGAGCAGTCGCGGATAAGAATTTATTTCCGGTTTCCAGTCTAGTACTGTTTAGTAGTATATAATAGGCCTATAAGTCTATGTATCTAAACAACAAATGATCGTATTTTTGCAGATTATTATGCACGCCAAAAAGTCTGATTCTATGTATTTTTTTTTCATTTTGATTTCTCTGGAATAGATGCAGTTTGTTTTTTTGTTTTCAAAGACTTTGCGAAAATGTTCTTTTTCGTTTCTCGCTATAAGAGACATATCATTGTGCTAGGCAGAGAAAGGAGAAAGAACGTGAGTAAAATTTGTAACAGACAGACAGACAGACAGAATGAATTGATATAAGCTTTATAAATATTTGACGAGACCAACGTAAAATTTAAACAAGTAATTTTAAAGAACTGCCCCTGTCCTATAGTTACTGTCATTGCCATATTGTTAACTCCCTTGACCATGTCGTACTGTTAATTCCTCAGCCCATGTCATACAGAAATCTACCTTGCCCATGTTATAAAGTTACTGCCCTTGCCACATAGTTCACTCACATCCCATGCTGGTTTTTTTTTTTTTACTGAAAATGAGAAACATGAGAAACCATCAGCACTCTTTTGGTGACCTTGACCTTAGCCTATGTCGGACACCTAACAGAAAATGAGAGAGAACATTTCAGAGTTGAGATTTATGAGGTCCACGTCTGCTTCTGTGGTGAATGGTGACCCAAGGCACCGGGAGTCACCTTTCAAGCAGAACATGCCCTACAATCAGCTTCAACGAATCGTTTAGCTGGTTGACGTATTTTAATTAATAGTGTTAATAGTGCGTTATGGTCTGTCATATTAATGAAATGGACCACTTGCTTCCACTTCAATGCGATGAGTATTGGAAATAAAATAATATGCAGAAAGAAGAAACTTGAACTTATGTTGAAAAAAATACTATAATAAGAATAGCATTTCCTTATTTCTATATGCCACATACTGCCTCATAACTAAAGGTAGGCACCAATTTGAATTGGGTGGACTCAAGGGCGCCTTATACATAACGAAATTCAAAATCGCAGTCTTCACCAAGATTCGAACCCAAGACTCCAGATTCGGAAGCGCTTAATTAACCACTCAGCCAACGCGCCTCCGAAATGCATCCAAAAGCTACTCGAAAATAGCAGTAGATTCTTGGTTTTCAGAAAATTCCAATTCAAATTTGTTGGAAACAATTTTCTGAGAAACTCATTGATTGATTTGTGCATATCGATGGCTTGTTTGTTTGTCTGTTTGTTTATAAATACACTTTTCTTGGACAAACTATATTCCAGAAATAGCTGCAAGGCATGTCATACGGAAGTAAAACAACAACACATGTTTTCGGATTGATATTTTATAAGCTTCCCCCCCCCCCCCCCTACTCTTTTATTTCTTTATTTTTCTTTGCTCCCCCATTCTACGTAAAGGATAAATAATAAATAAAGTTACCAGTAATTATTTTTTTTTGGGGGGGGGATGAGGTGGAGGTGGATGGGGAAGGCAAAGTTCACGAGGTCGCTAGGTTTATTCAGTTCTCAAAGCTTTGACATTTCTAGAGTTTAAATGAAATATACACACACACACACAAAAAGGGGGCGCTATGTAATAAGGTTACTTATAGTTTACAGACGACATATGACATTCATCGAGATTTATTTAGGTTGTGTCCCCTTTCCCGACTTTTTTTTTCTCTCCTTCCTTCACAACGCGCCCGTGCAGACGATCAGTCTCCTGTAACTCTCCAGCACCGAGAAATTAGTAAATTGGTAAGGGATGAGGTTAGGCAACTTTGACCCAATTTTTGTTTTTTGTCTCGTCTGCTTGAACTTTTTTTCTTTGCCGCAATAGGGCACTCTTACTCTGACACACATCACACACATACACAGACACACTTGAAGACGACTGCATTAGCTCACCCAATGGAAACATCTGGCTGTCAGACCTGCACCCGACCATACTCTTTTTTTTTCCCTTTTTATATCCTTTCCTAACTACAAGTAGAAGTATTGGCGCGAAAAAAAAAATGTGCAGACGATAAAAAAAAATGTAACAATCACTATGACTCTTTATTTTTATTAAATTTCTAGCAATATTCCTAATTTGTAACAATTACAGCAAAAGTTAACATTTAACAAACGAGCTCAAGAATATTGTGCATCAACCATGTCCGATAGATGGCGCTTTTTTCCCCATTCCGTTTCTACTGCAGTGTTGACCCAATAACCTTCAAACAATAATATGTACGGAGTGTCAAGTCTAAATTTAGAATTGTGCTAAAAATCGCCCAGTCCGGAAATAGATCTAAGCCTGTGGCAGTAAATATTAGAACAATACTCGCTCTGTTACTTCCGATGTCTGAAATCAAATCAGCCATCCACCGCAGGAGCTCTTTTTTCAGAAACATGGAATCAGCGAAATTGATATTTTATTTTTTAAAAACTTTTCTTCCATTATTTTAGGCACCCCCAGTATTTATCTATATCGCATTCTCTTCATTTTCTACGATAATGTATTTCGTTAGCTTAAAAGAATGTAGACCAGATTCTTAAAAATCAAAATGTAAACAAAAGGGCAGATAACTTTAAACGTAAATCGAAAAAAAAACAACACAATAATAATAGTGGGATGTGTGGCCGAGAGGCTTAGACCACTTGGCTATCTATCAAGAGGGCTCAAGTTCGAAGCCCGACTCCCAGGTTCGAATCCTGGTTAAAAAACTGGGATTTTTAATTTCGGGATCTTTGGGCGCCTCTGAGTTCACCCAGCTCTATTGGATTGGACATTAGTTGCTGAAAAGTAAAGGCGGTTGGTCATTGTGCTGACCACATGACACACTCACTAACCGTGGGCCACAGAAACAGGTGACCTTTACATCATCTGCCCTATAGATCGCAAGGTCTGAAGGTCTTTACTTTTTTCCTTTTACTATTATTACCGAGTAGTAAAACGCTTGGCTTCCGAACCTTTGCATCATCTGCCTTAAAGATCGCCAGGTGTGAAAGGGTTAACTTACTTTTACTATAGTAACGTATTACAAATGTTATTTAGAGAAGAAGGTGAACACCTGATTACGACAAGCGCCACAGACCTTCAACTCAGTCATCTTTTGGTTGATATAAAACTAAGGAGAAGCTGTTAATTTATTCAACTTTCAACATCGTTACATGACGTAATCATCTTCTTTTTTAAAATATTTTTTTGAAGTAACGTCTGTATTATATAAGATAAGATACAATAAGTGAAGGTTTTCATGTCAGACACAGAGGATGAAGCACCCACAAATAACACAGCAATCAAACCTCGCCGTATTTCAAGGTTGCTCTCACCCCAAAGCGTGCGCGCACTCACACACGCACACACAACTTCTCTGGCGCCGGCTTTCACTTATCTTCCCTCCTCCACCAATTCGCTACCAGACCATCACACAAATGGTCCCTAAGTGTATCAGCTCATAACAGATTGTATCCGATTAAACACAGATTTCCCCCCCCCCCCCACCTCACATCAGAGCCAGGTTGAACATTTCAGGAAATAGAAATGGGAACTTGGCACGGGAAAGAAATGGACCGGGGGGGGGGGGGGTTGAATGGGTGGGGGGTTCTCAAGGAGTAATTTGGGGGGGGGGAGGCATTATCCCAAACTTCATTTACCTTAGGCTGCAATTTGGGGGGGGGGGGGGGGTCTTCCTTTGCTTCTTTTTTTTAAAGTAAAATTTTACCTTAACAGATAGTGTGGTCAATAAACGAGCTACTCTATTGGTCGTTTGAATGTACGTTGTTGACGAGATGGAGAGATGGGGGGGGGGGGATGGTGGAGGTAGCAGTTTCCTTCAGGTGTCGATGATTAGATTGAGAACATTGCGCTAGATTGAGAACATTGCGCTAGATTGAGAACATTGCGCTAGATTGAGAACATTGCGCTTGATTGAGAACATTGCGCTAGATTGAGAACATTGCACTAGATTGAGAACATTGCGCTAGATTGAGAACATTGCGCTAGATTGAGAACATTGCGCTAGATTGAGAACATTGCGTTAGATTGAGAACATTGCGCTAGATTGAGAACATTGCGCTAGATTGAGAATATTGCGTTAGATTGAGAACATTGCGCTAAACTGCTTTTATGTAAAAAGCTCGACGTGTGTTGAGAAAGGACACTGCACGGAAGTCCTTACATTTTATAGAAAGTGCGAGATAAATGAAAAATTGTCTTAATAGACTTATGTTCCTCTTGTTGTCTTTAGACTATAGTGCCGTCTTAAATAATCACGTGACGAATGTGTCTTAGGGTTAGGGTTAGTTATTAGACTTAGCTAAAACATTTGTTTTGTCAGCAGATTTGAGTTAAAGCATGATTTATTTTGTCAGCAGATGTGAGTTGAAACATCATTTATTTTTGTTAGCAGATGTGAGTTAAAACATCATTTATTCTCTCTTCCAATGTGAGATAAAACATCATTTACTTTGTCAGCATACGTGATGTAAAACATCCTTTATTTTACCAGCAGACGTGATTGAAAACAGCATTACACATCGAAGACTAAAGTACATAATTCAACACTGTCTCATAGTTCTAATTGAAATGTTACAACTAAGGGCGGGTAATTTAATAAACATAAGTGGTTGCGAACTGTTCGCACTTACGTCCCCTGCTTACCTTTTGTCTTATAAAAGTGCTAACTCATCAGTTTAACAAAGGCTCAGCACCTGCATGTCAGGATGTAACGACTCATTGCTGCCCAAGTTAAACGTTTACCTGTCGTTACGACTTCAGTTAGAAGCTAAAGTGCACGCGGCCATATTTGATAATCCATCTTTTAGGATTCTAACCAAACGATTATAAGATAAGATAAGATAATTGTATTGGTCCCAACAAATTCAAATTCAGTTTGACTTCAGTTGTCCACCTCAGCATTACTACTGTAACAATAACAATAGAGATGCAACTATTATCATCATTATCACATCCAAAGTAGATCTTTCCTCGTAGAAGTGCTATGACAGTTCGCGGGAATTTGTTTTAGGAAGCCATTAGTCCACCCAATTCGAATGGGTACCTGGCATTAGTTGGGGAAAGTAAGGGTAGTTAATCACTGAGCTGACTACATCACAGCCTTGCTAACTGTCGGTCAAAGAAACAAATTACTTTTACATCATCAGCACTGTAGATCTCAAAGTTTAAAAGAGGTACTTAACTGTTGTTTTTTTTTTTAACTTTATTCAACTGATATTTTCTTAAATAGAACATTTACTTATGCCCCCCCCCACACACACACGCACATCCTTGCTTGCAATCAAGTCGACATCCATGTTAAGAGACAAAGGGGCAGTGGTCTGTCGTCAGTGGGAAGATAAGCACCAAAACCTTTAAGCAACTGGGGCATCGAATTCTTTTATTATACAAAGGTGTTTAATCGAGAACTTTCTTTAGAGATGGCCTCATCACTGACCTGCAACGTCGCAACCTGTGGGCAGTTTAGACCAATAGCTCATTGCCACGCCGTACAGACCTGTGACGTGGCAACGAGCTTTTGGTTTAAACTGTCCACAGGATTTGATGTTGCAAACGACGTGGCAGCGAGCTATTGGCCTAAACTGCCCACATGTTGTAACGTTGCAAAAGTCGTGGCAACGAGCTATTGGTCTAAACTGATTGTGACGCTGTCATTCAGTGTTCAGGCCTTTTTATAACGATTAGTCTTGGTATAATGCTATGCTGTCGGGAAAATGAAAAAAAAAAAAACCCACACCAAAGAGCCCCAAAGACAAAAAGTGCACCTGAACTTTTTAAAGAAGAAAAAAAAAGATTACTTGAGAAGTGCTGCTCTTGCTGCTGTCGTTGCTGCTGTCGGGCTGTACACGTCCTGGTACACGCCTATGCTTTTTCCTTAAAGGCGTGTCGATAGATCCATTAGCCCGCAGCTCAATCCGACCGCGGAGCGATTGCGTTACTGTTTCTACGAGGTGTGAAAGCTGAGGGCCCCGGGCGTCAGGTATAGACCCCGACCTCGAGGTGACGTGCGATATTTGCTGGGTCGATGAGTCACCGGCCTGCTCCAGACTGTGACCTACATCTGAAAACAGGTCCGAGTTATTTTTTAGGATCTCGTGACGATGGGAGTTCAGGGACCGGAGAGAGTTCTTCGGACGACTTTTGCCGCGGCGTAGACTGAGGAGGTCCTTGGTCAGCGTTCCATCCTCGTCGTCCAGTGGTAGAACCGCGCGCTCTAGGTTGCTCATGGGTACAGTCCAGGACAGCTGTGTTAAGCTATCGTCGAGGTCAATGACCTCTAGGTTGTCATCGCCTTCCTCTTTATTATGGGTACCTGGGAATGGAAAGAACTGGAATTATACAGAGTTGCATTATTGTGTTTATGTTTTTGTGTTATGGTTAGATAATTTCCCTACCACTTTCTAGCCGCAGTCTAAACAATTCATTGTCTTTCTTGTAAGAAACATTACAAACATTAAATTTTAATAAGAGGCCGTTTTTACGGCGGACGCCTTCGTGGCTTATGTGGTACAGAGAATGAATGTGGTGGATTTTCCCCGGCATGCTCGGCATTCGGCCTCGCTTCTAACCCGAATGTCTTGGGTTACAAGCCAACGGTAATAGGGATTGAAAAATTTACATCAACTTGAATCTTTCCCCTGACAGAAGTTTGTTCAAACAGACAGATGGAGTCGAGCTTACGTGCGCCTAGAGTCCTATAGTATAGGAAATCATCTATTACATTCTATTGATTGCTGATCTGTTTCCGACTCTGGCTAATGGTTTGTTATCGTGCTACAGTAGTGTAATACATTACATTCTATTGATTGCTGATCTGTTTCCGACTCTGGCTAATGGTTTGTTAGGCAATTCCAATGGCTAAATACCGTATGCTGTGTAGAGCATTCTCGAAGGGGTCGAAAGCAAGCATCACATTCTATGCCAAAGTCTAGAATTCCAAATTCCGGATGTGACATTTATGTGGCATTTGTTGGTCTATTTACTTCAATCAACTATAAGCACCGCAGGAACACTTTGACTTATATAGTGTACGCCATGTAAGACCCAGTGATCTCCAATTTAATCAAAAAGGCCAATAGCTTAAAAAAAACTTTCCATAAGAAATCAATAGTCAACATATGTAGAACAAATTCCAAGATAAGTCTTTAAAACATAAGGGCCTCACTATGTGCTCAACATTTTTTTACTTTTATTAAATCTCAATCCCCCTCCTCTTCTCTTAGTAATGCGATTTCGCAAGACACAGCTTCAACCTTTGAGGATAGCTCTACTTATAATTCCCTCCCTCGAAGGGCAAGAACTCTGTATACACGCAGACCAGCCAACAATCTCCGCCCGATTGGAAAGGTTGATTTGTATTCCAGGAATGAGCACAGTGTTACAATTTTAGAAACACTGACCAACAAAAAAAAAAAAATTAGACAAACTTGCAATCGTCATCAAAACAGTTTGGGTTAGAGACGACTCATACAAATACATACAAAGAAGCTATCGTTACTTGGTCCACTATCCCAGCTTCCATTGCGGGGACTGAATGTATAGAGACAGTGGATCTCAGCTTATTTTCGTTCAGACCATTATTTCTTTCGATTGGCTCGGTTAGGGTCTAACTACTGCTTCTTTTTTTTGAAGTTACGCTGGCGTCCATTTGAACCCTAATTTTAGAGTACCGTACATAAATAGTATAGGGCTGTGACGCCCAACAAACGGCCAGCGGGTCATATCCTGCCCGTGATACGGTACTATAAGGCCCCTCGAATAGAGGCATAGGGCTGGGGGGGGGGGGGGGGGGGCAAGGTTGGCACGATGCCACCCTCAGATGGACGCCACTCGCAGTGAGGCGTCAAAAAAATTATTGTAGATATTTTAGTTATGTAATATACTTTCTAAGGTTATTTGTATTATATTATAATTAAATACTTTTATATTTATAAGCCTATATTTCTATGTGATGTTCCTGGGGGTGGGGGGGGGGGGGGAGAGGGGCGCCGCCAATAAAGTACCTTGCCCCGGGCCGCACATTTTGTTCACTACGCCTCTGCCAGCGAATAAACTATCTGATGGAAGGAGAATCGTTTTAAATATATTTTTGAGGGATGGGTTTTATTTTTGAGGGATGGGTTTTATTTTAGGATGGGTTTTATTTTTGAGGGATGGGTTTTATTTTTGAGGGATGGGTTTTATTTTTGAGGGATGGGTTTTATTTTAGGATGGGTTTTATTTTTGAGGGATGGGTTTTATTTTTGAGGGATGGGTTTTATTTTTGAGGGATGGGTTTTATTTTTGAGGGATGGGTTTTATTTTTGAGGGATGGGTTTTATTTTAGGATGGGTTTTATTTTTGAGGGATGGGTTTTATTTTTGAGGGATGGGTTTTATTTTTGAGGGATGGGTTTTATTTTTGAGGGATGGGTTTTATTTTTGAGGGATGGGTTTTATTTTTGAGGGATGGGTTTTATTTTTGAGGGATGGGTTTTATTTTTGAGGGATGGGTTTTATTTTTGAGGGATGGGTTTTATTTGGGTAATAGGTTTTATTTTTTCAACCCCGACACAATCACTGGGTACATATGATTGTATAGTTTACATTAGCCTCTTCTCATTGTTCACTTGTGATAACTTTTGCTGACAGTATCGTTGGCCAGGTGGCACGTTAAGTGACAGGGCCTGTAAGAGCCGAGTTGAATCCTCGGCTGGTGTAACTGTAAATCCCCTCCAGACCTTGAGACCTCTGTCCCAGCGACAGAGAACAACAAGATACCACACACGTAAGTACAGGAGAGCACTGGGTAACCTTTTATACCAGGCTCAAGCATGGCCGTCACCAAAACTGAATGCTAATCTGGTACGAGTTAGACTTCTGTCTGTCTATCTATCTATCTATCTATCCATCTATCCACCAACCCATCCATCCATCCATCTATCTATTTATCTATCTATCCATCCATCCATCCATCCATCTATCTATCCATTTATCCATCCATCCATCTATATATATATATATATTCCATTGTGGTCAGCGAAATGGCCACTCTGATCATTTACTTGGTCTAAGATCGCCAAGTTCCCAAGAGACGTAGATAGACTCGGGACTCGTTTCATTTTAAAATGGCATTTATACCTGATTATGGTTTAAAGTTATGCCAAAAAGTACTTAGCTTCCGAACCGGGGATCCCGGGTACGAATCCTGGTGAAGACTGGGATTTTTTATTTCGGAATCCTTGGGCGCCTCTGAGTCTACCCATCTCTAATGGGTACCTGACATTAGTTGGGGGAAAAGTAAAGGCGGTCGGTCTTTGTGCTGGCCACATGACACCCTCGTTAACCGTGGGCCACAGAAACAGATGACATTTACATCATCTTCACTGTAGACCACAAGGTCCGAAAGGGGCACTCTGCTTGACTATGCACCAATGAGTGTTTCTCGGGCTAGTTTATTCTGTTATTAGTTGTTCATAACTTTTTTGTTGTTGTTGTTGTTGTTGTCAAGTGTGTTCACCCTCTAGCTCCTTTAATCACCACCGTGTATTGACGCAAGCCGCCCCCCCCCCCCCACCCCTGAGAGGTGAAAAGTAGCTAGAGAGGTGAAAAGTAGCCAAGAGAGGTGAAAAGTCGCCAATTCTAAGTCAAACATAGCACCATCACGAAACGTTTAGGCCGACAAGTGCTCATTTCAACACTACGTGCTCTGAATGAACAGCGCAATGACAGGGCTCGCGTGGGAATCGAACAAAACAAAACAACGAAAAACACAAAGTACGGAAAGAAACGAATTTTACCGAAAACAAAACTTCGTTGTTTTAGGACATGATAGAACTAGATCTAGTACAAAAAAATGAGAGCTTGACGATCGACTGCTTTGCGAACTTTAAACTTTATAAGATCCCCAAAGTTTACTTGACCTAGTTAATTTATAAGTTTTGAATGTTCCTTTAGGTTTATTGTGTCCTAGTCTACACTCCTAACCTTCAACAGAATAGCAATGGGGGGGGGGGGGGGCATTCAGGGTTTGAACTCAAGACCTTTTTGACGACAATCCCAGGCGACACAGACGACAACACAACCATCATTTCACTTTAAATGAACAGTCATTGTGTAAGAGAATATGTGTGTGTGACAGAGAGAGAGAGAAGGAGAAAAGATAGAAAGAGAGATAAAGAAAGAGATAAAGAATATTCATTATTACATGTCAGAAAGGTGAATGATGATTATAAAAACAGGAAATGAAAGATAAATTATTTTTCAAAATTATAAACATCATTTTAAAACCAATTTTAATCATAATATGATGGGGATTTAACTTGTCTACATTATTTTCTCTTTTCGCAGACATCGCCGTATTTTTTTTTTCCATGACCATATTCCTGGTTGTTTAAATAATAGCTTAAAATATTCAATGTGTATATAAACACTTTCAATGACAGAGTAGCACACATTGATTGATGACGCCTGTAGATTATTGGTACGTTATGGGGAAACTGGCACTTTGAAACTCGGCGTTCCAGTACCCCCTCATCGTGGTCGCCGAGTGAACACCCCGCTCTCAGAGGGGTGGCCAAGGGTACTGGTTGCTTGCTTCTGATGAATGAGCAGCCGGCAAGTGTAAAAGGCAATCAAAGGGGTTATGTCCAGCCCTCCCCCTCTCCTGTGGGGCCCTGGGGCAAAGGTGAGTAAGAGACCTAACCTGTTCTCCGAAAAGCGGATAGCGCTGGACACCAACTCGGGGGGTTGGTCGGGTTCTCCTGGGACTCGGCTGATTCGCGTGTCTCTCATTGGACAAAGACTGGACTGGCTGGCGCGGCCTTAGCGGGCTGCGTCGGGTGGACTGGCTGGCGTCCACGAGCTAGGCTCTAACTAGCCGTTCCCTGGTGCGCTAGAGGAGGAATTCGCCGCGATAAATGGTAGTTCCAATACTGGGAATGTCAAAAAACGCGCGCCACCCCACTCCTGCCGTGCAGGAAACTTATATCTCAGGTACTTTGAAAAGCGTTACATCTAATAGACAATCAAATAATATGATATTCACTGACAGCCGAAATTAGGGGCAGACTGGTTTTATACGGGCATTGGGGCAAATTTCCGTATAGTCGGCACCGCATGGGCCTGTAGGACCGACGCTTATATAGACCTTTTTTAATTGACCCCGTAAACCATTTTATATTCTCTGATTAAAGGGGCCCCCGTGGCATTGTGAGTGGACCCTTGCCTTTTATAAAAGAAATTCTTGATCTGACCTTACAGTGTACAATTAGTCAAACATATTTCACGCCATCCTGTTATAGCATAACCCCAAAGACAGTGATGCTGGTAAACTTTGTCTCACAAAAGAGTAATATACAATAATTTTAAAATATCTATATATTTCTCACATTTCTGCAGAACTGGTACGAATATGTAAACATTCTATGGTACGGGATTAGTGAGCCGGATAGTTAACTAATGCCAGGGACGATTTTCACACACAATCCCCCCCCCCCCCCCCCCTGGCCGAAATAGTATTAAAATGTTTTATCATTAATAACTTTTTCAAAATTCTTATTAAGTTAAGAAAGAGTATTAAAAAGGCGATCTCTGTAACAGGACTTTACAGAACTGATTTTTTTGTTAGGTTATTAGATTCTTACTAGGCATATCTGGATAGTTGCCTGGTCGTACAGTATGCGTGATGGACTGTCTCAATGGCCCCGGATTCATACCCTGCTCGCAGCCATCCCCAGTCGTCATGCGTGAGTTATGGACTAGGCTGTAGATTATCTGAAGGAACATTGTCTGCCAGAAAAGATAACTACTATCGATTTATGGGAGATAACTAGACAAAAGCCCATAGCCCAAGACATCACAAAACGAAAATGGAGCTGGATAGGACACACCCTGCGAAAACCAGCTAGCAATGTTGCAAGGCAGGCACTTGACTGGAACCCACAAGGAAAGAGGAAAGTGGGCAGACCCAACCAAACCTGAAAGAGGTCAGTCATCAGTGAAGCTGAGGGTACTGGAATGACATGGGAGCAAATGAAGAAAGCTGCTCAGAACCGAGTTCGGTGGAGAGGTGTGGTTGCGGCCCTATGCTCCCCTGGGAGTGCACAGGATTAAGTAAGTAGTAAGTATGTAGATTTTTTGAAGGAACATCCAAACATTGTCTGCCCTTGAGATCGCAAGGTCTAATAGGGGCACTTTTACCACTGGTTTTCAGGATTGTGCTCATATGTAGAAGATCTGAAATCTGTTTTGTGAAAACTTTCTACCCAGGGGCGTATCAAAGCGCGGGTTCATGATACGTGTCATCTTCTCTAATAAACTAGATGCTTGAGTGGAGTCATCTTCTATGTATCAGTATTAAATATTTAAAAAAAAAAAGACATTCCAAATGAATGTAGGGCCTACTAACTTCTGCAAGTAATAGTATTCCTGCACTTCAGTAACGCCTTCTTATAATGCCATGGCTCTCAATGCATGTACCTGATCTAACAATTAATAAACGACTATCGCTCCAATTAGACATGGGTCCGGGCGCATTGAGAACCCTTCACGACATGGTCGTAACGCGTTTCGTTCTACCCAACACTTCATGGCACCAAGGTGAGACAAAAACGCCAGAACTAAATCTAACAGTTGGCAATCTATTCAAGTACAAATATTGAGGAAGATGTGCCGATGGCCCAAGCTGGTAAATACTAACATTATGTTTTATTCTCTTCAAAGGAGACAGTACGTGCCATGTTACGAGAACTTGGAACAAAGTCACGACTTGTATTTTTCCAAGGGCGAATCTCAATTCAAGTGAGATTACAAGGTTCCGTAAAACTACCCCTAGGGTCCCCATGTTTTTTTTTTTCGTGTTTAGTTGCCTTCGCAACATTATTAAGTCAAGATGAAAGAGAATGGTTGATGAGAGTGTTGAGTGGCCAAGACAATGTTCAACTTTATTCTATATACTGATCCAAAGAGTCATTGGGATAGCAGCCAAAAGAATGCAGCTTGGTTGGGTGAAATGCTATTATGAGAGTGTTGTTTAGCTAGAGACAATGTTCAACTTTCTTTTATATACAGATTCGAAAGAGTAATTGGGAAAGCTGCGAATAGAAGGCTGCCTGGTTGCGTAATATGCGCTATGGACTGTCGTCGCAATGGTCCTGAGTTTGAATCCTGCTCGCCACCATTCCCTCCCGTCTAGCAGAAGGTTGAAGCCAGGACATAAAGCCAGGACATAAAACCAGGACATAAAGCCAGGACATAATAATCTTCTGTCTGAGCTTTCAAAACTGTCATTTCGTAGATTAACGTTAGTCTTAAGATATTTAAAATCTTATTCACGAAACACTTTCAAGTGTCTCATAGTTCTTACATTTTGAGAATCACTTATTTTAAAACTAAATCCTTAACCCTACACTGAAAAAAAAAAGCAACACATGTATTCCAAACTAAATATCACTGAACAGAAGACAAGGCTTACCTGGGGGTGCTAGAAGTACTAATCCAAGTATGTACTGAGGTAGTATCAGGTAAGTGGCACTTGTAACAACAGCGAATTTCATTTTTGATACGTTCTATAAATTTGATATGTTCTATTAAATTGATAAGTTGTACAAAGTTGATAACTTCTATAAAATTTGATTGCTCGATTTCGAACAAGACGAGCAGACGTTGAGGAGGACACACAACACAAACATCACAGTCAGCTTTGTTTTGGAAGCAGGCGATCACAGAGAGGTCAACATGAGAGGTCAACTTGTGAGGTCATTTTGTGAGGTCAACTTGTGAGGTCTTGGCGACCAGTCATAAAGGTAGCGCGGTGACCGGTCAGAGAAATAGGCCACACAGACAGCGAGGTAGATAGGGTCGGTAGCTAGATATCTCTGCGGATGGAAAATACAAAGAAGAGAAAGATCAATTAAATTGTTATGGTCCTGTTAGGTTAAGTCTACACCTGGACACCGGAAGGTGAAAACTAGTCACACTTGCCCCCCCCCCCCCCCACGTGTGGTTAGCAGACTGTTACAACGGAATTGGGTAATAATTGTGTACTGATACATCTGGAGTTGAAACTGATGACGCAATATCCAAATGTATGCCCGAGATCATTGTTTAGTTAAAGAATAATCTCTAAATTTGACTTATTTAACGTTGGTGCTCATTAGCTCACAACTTGAGAAACCTTGCGAACGTTTCTATCAATAGATGTCGCTACCTAAAAGGGACGAAATTTGAATGAATGTATTTCTTTTAGCTAC
The DNA here is from genome assembly GCA_030265305.1 of Biomphalaria pfeifferi. Taxonomy (NCBI): domain Eukaryota; kingdom Metazoa; phylum Mollusca; class Gastropoda; family Planorbidae; genus Biomphalaria; species Biomphalaria pfeifferi. Next base: position 234,898 of record JASAOG010000334.1, on the reverse strand, counting down.
AACTGTCTCTTCCTGCCCTTGATAAGTGGTGAATGAAAAGAAAGAAAAAAAAACAGAGAAAGAAAATTGCAGGGTTTGCTGCCCTTGAGTTAACGTCACCTAGACGAAATGACAGTCATCGCCTCCGACTTCATCCCCCCATCCCCAATGCCCCACACGCTAACATGTTTCAATAGAGTTGTTGCGAAGTTTTTCATTGAGATGCAGTATAGTGGGGGGGAGGGAAAGAAGATAAAAACCCCTCCCCGGGGGCGGAGATGGAGGCTCTTTGAATAGTCTCTGCATGTCGCGCTTGTAAACAAAAATCATCGTGCAGTTGTCTCCCTTTAGAAACGTGTGTCCTAGATGTATCCTGGGAAGGTTCTAATGAAGTGTGCATCTTTTTGACGGAAACGAAAATAAAACGGGAATACATATAAAAACGACATTTCGTTAAAAACGAGATATTGAACCGCTTTTAAACTGAAGTGCGGAGTTCTTCCCTTTAGATAAGCTTTGTTTTTTTTTTTAAAAAAGGAGTTTAATTTTTGCTTTTAGTTCTAGATATGTTCAAGGCATAGAAACGTCTGTATTACACATACTAACAAAACTCGATTATAAATGCTTAAACGCCCAAAGTTCGACTTGTTATTCTCCAAGTATAAAATGTTGAGAACCGTTCCACTTTATTTAAAAAAAAGGGGGGAGGGAGGGAACCACAAGACTGACATGAAAACGATTAATTTTTTTTAAAATAAAAAAAAAAGGGTTCCCGTGCTCGTCTGTGTAATACGTCACACTTTAACACCCCCCCCCCCCCCCACTGAATGACTAGATTGGGACCTAGACCCACTGACCTAGCTATGAGATGCAATGTCTGTGATACACCTTGACTGGGAAACTGTGGAGAGAGAAAGAGAGAGAGAGAGAAAGAATGGAGTATATAAATGGTAAACAGGGAAGTGGGAGAGAGAGGGAAAGAAGTAGAAAGAGAACGAAAGAAACAGGGGGTAGAGATAGATAAATAGATAGAGAGAGAGAGACAGACAGACAGAAAAACAGACAGACAGAGTGGGTTGAGAGAAAGAGAGAGAATAACAGATGGAAAGAGAGAGAATAAGAAGAGAGAGAGAAAAAGAGAGAGGGGGACAGAGAAAGAGAGAGAGAGAGGTAAAGAGAGAGTGCGAGAGAGAGAGAGAAAGAGACAGTGGATGAAAAAATAGACATGAAGATATAAATACATAAACACACACACACATACACCTATACACAAATGTGTGTGTGTGTGTATATGTATGGCAAAATGTATGTTTGTAGGACTTTTTAAAAATATAATGCATGTATATGGACTTTGGTCTGGTAAACTATTTCATTACAAATGCAAATTTACAAAAGTATTATTTCACGAAATAGGCGAACCTGGGTCAGGCCATTCAAATTATCAAAAACTTACTCACTACAAGAAATAAAACAATCCAAACACTCTGAATTAAATTACACACGACGATAATAATAATCATGACTTAATGAATTCCAACAGGTTGCCATTCCTATAAGCACTTTCTTAATCAACAGAGCACCAAACAAATAGATCTAGATAAAAATCATCTCTACAGTCAGGATCCTCCACAAAGAAAGGCACAAGTAAGCATTTAAGAACAACTTGAACTAGATCTAGAAATTTTATATTAAAACTCCTGAGGAAAACAATCTTTCATATGGTGGAAAAATCAAATTTATAATGATGTATCTCATAATATGCGATTTATAGTTAACTTGCACTGCAGATCTAGGTGTTTTAAAAAAAATGTGAGAAAAAACTACAAGGGGAGATCATTTCATATTATCACTAAAAAAATTTCAAGAGGAATAACTGTGAAAACTGAAAGAAGAAAAAAAAAAGACCACACCTGGACTAGATATGGGACCATTAAGCTCCTACAGCAGACCCACTGCTAACTCCACAGACAGGCAGAGTACCTTAGTCCCAACCGCCTCGCTGTAACAAGGTACCCCTGGCCTATTTACAACGCTCGGCCCGCCAAACTTTTTTTTTTCACCCCTACGTCTGTCTGGCCTACCCTACAGCGCTGCCCCTACCGCGCACCCACCCCTCAAATGTCTCCACCCTCTCTCCGTTTCTCTCTTCCGCGCCGTTATATATATATATATATATATATATATATATATATATATATATATATTATGGAACATCTATCAGGGTGTACATTATATCTATACAATAAAAAGACAGACTGATATCACGATATATTGCCAGATTGTCAACCTGTGTTGTTGCGTCTGTTGATGTGTGTGTGTGTGGTGTAGATCGGCCATGGAGAAAGAGCATAAACCTGGAATACGAGAATTAATTCAATACACATACATAGTTAATTCAATGCACTTTGATAATTAATTCAATACAGTTACATTATTTCAATGAAGACAAAGTGCTTATAGGTTGATCAATAATCAAATATCGGTCTGTCTGAGATCAATTCTGTCAACGTTTTTTGTCATTTCCCACTCTCGGATTAAGTAAAAGTCTCAACTTTGAACTATTATTCCTTGTCCCTAACAAAACATAGGCTAAATCAATCAAAAAATCAACCACTGAATTAATTAATTAATAGTAATTCATTAATTATTTTTTTAATATAGAAAAAAGGAAATAAATTTGCTAATATTGAGAGATATGACTGTAAAATGACCAGTTCTTTCCCTCATATAATCATAGCTTGTTTTTTTTGTTTTTTTTTTGTTGTTTTTTTTACTAAATGTATTTTTTTAAATTGTCCTTGTTGTTTGTTTTCAAACTGCATTCATTCAGACAAGACGGCTGCCTGATCGTGAGGTATGAGTTCTGGACTGTCGTTCCATGGTCACTCTCATCGAGGCTTCGAGGGCAGATGATGTAAAGGTCATCTTTTCAGACCTTGTGGTCTATAGGGCAGATGATTTAAAGGTCATCTGTTTCTGTGACCCTCAGTTAACGATGGCGTCATGTGTCCAGCACAAAGACCAACCATTTTTTACTTTTTTCCCAAGTTATGCCAAGTAAACAGTTGAGCTGGGTGGACTCAGAGGAACCCTTAGGGTCCAAAAAAAAATTAGTCTTAACGAGGATTCGAACCCGGGACATGAAGCCAAGCGCTTTACCACTCAGCCACCGCGCCTACACTTATATAGATGATTGCTGAAAAAAGAGGGTGGGGGGACTGATGGGGAACAATGGGAATATCCAATGCTAAAAAAAACAAATCGGGTTTTCCCTTCAACAGACAATTTTGAAAACAGCAAACAAAATATAGCTTTTTAGCATCAAATCTTGTGTGTCTGTCGGGTGATTTCAAACATTGCATACCAGCGGGAGGCACAGGAAGATATATATCAAGGTAAATAATGTGTACCTACCTGTCAAGTGAACTTTCCCTCCGCCTCATAAAAAAAAAATCACTATGTCGGTGACATAGTAAAGAAGGTCCATTAACACTCTTGACGCAAGCATTGTTTACAAACTATAGAATATCAAAGGGACCCGACTGTTGATACCCGAGTTATGTAAAGCGTGTATTCGATACCTGTTTCTACTGAGTGAAAGGTATTCAAAACCCAGCTCTAAATTGCAGAGTTTGACGTGAACACGGTTTAAGTATTACAGAAAAAAATTAAGTATACATACTCTCTAAGCAAGGCCTTAATCTGTTTTTAACATGGTCTAAATAGAGATGAATAAGAACGAGGAAAAGAGAGACAGAAGAGAGATTGAGAGAGAGAAGAGAGAGTCGAAGAGAGAGAACGTAAAAGTCAGTGAGAGAGAGAATGATTGAAAGATGGAGGAGAGAGAGAGGAGAGAGAAAGAGATTGAAGAAAGAGAGATAGAGAGAGATTGAAGAAAGAGAGATAGAGAGAGATTGAAGAAAGAGAGATAGAGAGAGATTGAAGAAAGAGAGATAGAGAGAGATTGAAGAAAGAGAGATAGAGAGAGATTGAAGAAAGAGCGATAGAGAGAGATTGAAGAAAGAGAGATAGAGAGAGATTGAAGAAAAAGAGATAGAGAGAGATTGAAGAAAGGAAGATGAAAAGATTGACTAAAATTAATTTATTTATTTGATTATCGTCTTTACACCAAACACCTGCTGTTACCAAGTCAAAGAACATCAAATTTTGTTATTAGAGACTTTGATGGAATAAAACAAAAACACAAAAGTAAACTCCATAGGTTTGGTGGAAACACTAAGAAACTAAAAGCAATGTACTTTTGTTCAACTAATAGCCAACAGCGTTTCAAGTTTCAATTCAAGTGAATAAAGATAAGTAAAAAAAAAAAGATAAAAAAAAAAGAATTTAGAACACAAAAAAAAGGAACCAAAAGGAAAGGAAAATGATGAAAAAAAAAAAAAAAGAAAGAACTTAGAAGCAGATGGCAGAAAAGAAACACGAGAGAGAACTACAAATTACAATGAACGAGAGAGTTAACACAAAGACACACGAGTACAAATGAAATGTGAACAGATTAACAAAAATAAAAGAATAACGTTTCAAACAAAACAATTAGCCAAATTCAATAGGAAAGGCTATTTGAAAAGAACTTGGAACATATAAAAACAAGTATTGACAAACTGGAAAAAGAAATAAAAAGCAGAATCCAACAAAGAAAAAAATAAACGAAACTAAATTAGGATCTTTTGTTCCAATTCTTATCTATATAATGAGTTTGGAAAGAAACGACAAACTATGGTATCCTCTGACTCTCTTTATCACTAACCAGTAAATACAACACTACTCGCCGGCACGCACGCACGCACACACACACACACACAAACTCCATTGGCATGCAGCAGGGAATTCCCCCTCGGTGCTAGTCTCGAGACAAGCACGCGCGCCACCTGGCTCACCTCCGCCTGTAATCCCACCTGACAGTACTTGAAGGTATACTGTGTCTTAAGAAGAAAAAAAAAAAAAGTGAACTGAATCTCATAAGTCCAGGTCCAGCAGATCACTGTGTCTGTTCACTCCCGTAAGGCCGCTGCAGGGTTATATAGGGGATGACGCGTGGACGACCGAAGAAACGCTGGAAGGAGAGAGAGGCTTCTTTGGGGGAGGGGGGGGGACGAAACGGAAGTATGTACACAAGCATGTACGGAAACAGGAGAGAGGAAGGGACGGAGTTGGTATATAGGGTAGGGGGCGAGGGGTACGTTTTTTTGTGCAGACACGGAAATTATGGGATGGTAATTATGTTTTGTTTTGACGTCAAGGTTGATAGAAGAAAAAGGGGGCGGGGGTATACTGAAAATAAGGTGATATGTCTCATGTAGGGGCAAGGAGTGATTTCACACACACACACACATACGCACACAAGCAATATTTTCGTTTGATGTGGCGACATGGGCTGGGAAAGAAGGGGGGTGAAGGCATTAAGTTAGAATTAAGAATGGGGGGGGGGGGGGGTAGATGATGAAACTAGGTTAAAACAATTCAGGGATAGAGAGATCTGAAGGTTAGCACGGAACGACCAAGCCCCCAATTTTATACCTCCCCCCACACACACACACTCCATTAAAAAGGTAATTGATTATTGAAAACAGCGTGACCCACATTTATCGAAACAAGGCAGAAGTCGGGCTTAGTGTAGCATACGTTATATTTCCGAGTCTGATGATGTCATATCACGGCGCACGAGAGTGATTGTTAGTCAAGACAATACAAACCTCACAATAGTGAATGTTAAATTCTAAAAAAAAAGTGAACATTTCCAAAAAAAGAGTTTTTTCTCAGCGTGGTCAATGAGCTAGTTATTCTTTTACTCAACGATATTCATCAACTGTCACATTTCTAGGTAAATGGCTCGGGACGTTTTCGAAAAACGCGACTTTCTAGGTTTTGTTCGCTCCGAATGTGTGACAAAAGAGGTATTGTAAAAAAAAAGTATTGAGAACAAAGATTAATGAGGAATGCAGTATTTACCGTCACCGTGCAGCCCCAGCTGTGACATACATATTTTGCCACACCCAGTACAAGCATAATCATTGTCCACCGTAGGTCGATTAAGATTTTCTTTTCGACGTCTGCGTCTGTCCACGGCAGCGGATTTTCTTTTGATAACTAGAGCCATCTAACGGTATTCTGACAGACATCAGGGATGTAGTCATCCCCTATTTTGGTCAGCGACCCTTGGCTCACCAAGCGTACCACACTAATGCCACCAGTGCAGACTTCCGTTTTGTTGCTATCCTGCAGTGTACGGACATCCCAGCATGCGACATTTAGAGGCATCCTTTTATCGACTCTGTTGCAACTAGTCATTTGTGGGCTAATTATAATAATTACATAGCTTGTAAATAATTTACAAAGTTTGTACGTTGAATACGCCTAACACCATTTAATTCACTTTTCCCCCCATAAAGGCAAATCTCTAATATTCTATACCATTTTTTTGTTATTTTTTTGTTGTAAACAAATGTTTTTGATATGCTAATGTAACGTTTGAGATTTCGATGCAAGATATAAATATTTATCTATTCCCATCTTTATGATATTTTATGAATGGGCGGAGAAGAGAAGACAAACGATTTTTCATTTCAGTTGACATAATTATGTCCCTTTGTTAATCTTTATAGATGATATGGATAGTATCATTCTGAGGCTGTAGTAATGAGTTCAACTCTCCAAAAGATAACATTTCAAAATTGGTTAATAAATTGGTTCATATTTGTAAGTGATTCATGTTTTGTTAGGCACAATGAAAGATTGTATAAAATTTCAACTTGATCCGAGCATGATTATCTAAGAAATAGCGTTCTCAATTACCTTTGAGGACAAACCTCTACATATTTAGCCATATCTCTGAATCAAACAATATTGCCAATTGCCTGTAATTAATGGACTACTTGTTACTATTTTTTTTGTTATTGATTCATGTATTGTCTACGCCAACGAATAATTAAGCAAAGTTTCAACTTGATTCGAGTATGCGTGTTAGAGAAATAACGTGTACAAACTTTTTACCAGACTGACAGACCGAATGAATTTGTAATAATAATATTGTTAGCCTATACCAGATAACCTCCCCTTTCCCAAGAGATTAAGGTTTCGTCTCAGTGCTGTTATAATGTGCAATTACAGTTTCGATGTGCAATGAATTTGGTCATTTTTTTTGTAATTCATATAGATTAATAGCCTGTTACAAAATGTGGCGCAGTTAAAATACATAATAACACAAGGTTAAACAATTAAGGATCGGAAGGGACTGGTTGAACAGGGCAATGACCAATTAAACCCATTAAATCACTGGTGATATTACGCAGCTTCTATAGTACTCACAGTAAACAACTGTAAAGAAGCCGCTCACCATTTTATCGCTTCCACTTGACAAAGACGACAGGCAACGGGGCGAGAGGGGTGGGCAAGATGCTAAGGTGGCAAACAATGTCAGGTCAAGGAATGGCATCATTCTAGAGTTAGGTAAGCAAAACAACCAGGTCAGTAGGAGCTTGTAAAAATTTGATTGGTATTGTTATGGCACGATTGGAAATTATTATTTTTTGTTTCGTGAATAGGGGAAGTTAACTTAGAAACAATGACGCGACCATGGACGCGACTTGTGAAAACTAGACTAGGATTTAGAGAAGAATAGCGAATTATAAAGGAGTGTAAACAGACTGCTCTTGAAGCCTTTAGAGACCAGGAGCTTTTTTTTAACTTAGAGACTTAGCTTGACCACATTCGACGGTTCCCTTTGTTATTATTCAACTTAATTCGACATCCGCTATCAGCGTCGACTACATTTTCTTTTGCCTCTGATATTGGATTTAGATCTAGTTATTTGAGTGTTACCTCCGTTTGGCGTAGCTGCATAATACTAAGTTCGGAAGCGCCCCCGTCTGAGCGTACTGGTCCCATCGTACAGAAGTTTTGTAGAAGTCATCTGCCAGGAAGAGGCAGAAGTTCAAGTCATTGGCCTAGTCTGCAGCTAGACCCTGAGTTTGTAGCCAAGTCGGTGAAGTACTGCCAGTGACCTTTGAACTCGTAGGAGGTAACGAGATAACATTTTGTTGACGCCTTTAAGTTGAAGCATCTTATAGTAAGCAGTCCTGCTTTGAGAGTGAAACAGCTGCCTACAGATTAGTGTTGAAGGGAGCAAAACCGTCCTGTCAAAACCGTCCAGTCAAAATAGTCCTGTCAAAACAGTCCTGTCAAAACCGTCCTGTCAAAACCGTCCTGTCAAAGCCCTTCTGTCGAAGCCGTCTTATCGAAGCCGTCCTGCAAAATCTCGTTTGCCCGGCATCTTGTAGGAAGCCAAGCTTTTCAAAATTATTCATTGTTCCTAGAAAAAAAAAGAAAGAAAAAAAGCATTATTTTTTTTTAAATTACCAGTTAGTTTATTTAATATTGGTAATTAAAGGGGAATAAATCTAACAATATTGTTGAGTTGTATGGCTGTAAATGTGGAGTTCTTCTTATTATATTACATAACTTTAAAAAAAAAGTGCTTATATTTTGCTTGCTCATTAAAATTAGGACTACTGAAATACAAGCTGTTAAACCTAACTCTTTTATTATAATGAATCTCTTATTTACGGGGTTTATATTTTCTAGTGGAGCTCCACCATTGCACTTCTTCCATTTCCGCTCACCTTGACTTAATTGCTACGGTCCTGGCCTCTGTATCAGTTTCTTGGTGGGGGCCCTGTCTACATGACTTCGGGCAAAGTTACCTTATTTCGAGAAAAACGAATTCTACCTGAATTTAAGCAAGGGTGGGGGGGGGGGGGACGCCCTTGCATGAACAATCCTTTTTTTTTTATTTAATGTTATCGGGCGCCTAGTTTCAATCGCCCACGCCTAAGTCTGCTCACAGCAGACCGTAGTAATAGTTTGCTCTGGTCATAAAGTAACAGATAGTTGCCAAGGACTTCTGTGAGAAGGGGTGGGGTATTTGGTATTTTTGGGGGGCCGGGGGTGGGAATGTATAATTTTGGGTGAGCTATATATACAATGTAATTTAGTCGCACGGGGATTTGTATTAATATGGGGGGGGGGGGGGTAAAAAAGAACTGAGGGACAGAGCGTATTGCAGATTACCAAAGCCATGAACATAAATATATATTTTAATGCTGGTATATCTATATTTATTTGCAAATCTAATGGGTCGAGAACAGTTATCGCAGCGTAGATATAAGAGCTTCACACAACGATACACAGTACTTTTAAATACTCGTTATCTCCCTTACCGCACACCGCCCAAGGAATAATATTTTCTCACATTTATTTTAGCGGGGGAAATAATCTTGAGCAGCAGACGTGAAGGGAGAGGGGGCACAACTCTACAGAGCGCGTGAATTAAACGCGCCTTACTTATATTTTGGGAGTAGAAATAAAAAAGTTTTCATAAGGGCTATTTGTCTACAATGCACATATTTATTGTGTATTATGGTTCCGTTAGATTGTTATTGCCGGAGTTGGTAATGGATTAAGTACATCACTAGTTATAACATGCTTCAAATGGTATGCGCATCAAAAAGCCTATAGAAACCTGTCCTATTCTTTACATTCGTTCATCAGTACTTCCTTGAAATATGGTAATTGGGACATGCTCAGTAATTATTCATGCCGAATATAATCTAGAAAAATCATGTACAGTATTTTTTTTTCCAAAATCTTATGAGAACTTGTCTTCTAGAAAGTCAGCTCAGCTCCCTATGAAGAATGAAATATCCAACAGATTACAATAATCTAATAAGTTTCTTCTGTTCTATTTTATTGACGCATTTTATAATTGTTATCATAACAATAATTCACCACATTCACCATGACCTATCACACAAGTCTGTGTAAACCGTTGGGGCACCATACGAGATCTGTTGACGGTCTTTCTTTATTCCTCTGTCTTGTGCCTTGGATTTTTTTTCCTTCAATGACAGGCCTGTCCATGCTTTTATATTTTCTTCCCATCGCTTTCTCTGTCTGCCTCTTCTTCTTTTTCCTGGTTCTGTACCCAGAAGGAAGGTCTTTGCGAGCCATGAGGACCTTGTGATATGGCCTTAAAGTTTAAGCCTGCGTTTTTTGACAGTAGTTATCAGATCATCGTGGGGTTTAATTGCTGTACTAATCCTGTTTCTAATCTCTTCTTTTGAAATGCGGTCTTTGATACCTCGGATCTTTCTGTAGCATCTTAATTTCAATGCTAGGATCCTTCTCACTAGATCTATAGACAGCGTCCAGGATTCGCTAGCAAGTGGCCATGACCATGGAGCGCATCGGTCTGATTTTAGTGTCGAGGGTTATGCCTTTATCTTCACAGATTATTTGAATTTGGTGCTGCTGCGGACTGTGTAATACTGGCCAGTAATTCAGGTTTGGTTCCCTCATCTCACAACATAGTTCTGAGGTATTTAAAACTAATGACGGTTGTCAGGTTTTCGCCTCCTATATAGACGCCCATCTTAAAACCTTGTTTGCTAATGGTCATAATTTGTATTTATTTTTTTTTATTTTTTTTGCTTTGCATACCTAATGCTGCGGAAATACAATACCTCCATTCAAGTCAAAACTTCTTGTAGGAACCTGTAACCTGGATACTGACTTCAAAAACGGCTCTAACGATTTTCCTTGAAATCTAACAGTCAATCTATAGCGCTGAGACACGAATTACTAGCTCGTTTGCTACACAGGGAAAAGTCTACTTTGACCTTTATAATTTTTCAAATTAAAAATTAAATTTGGCTAGAGAACGTGGTCTAGATGTAGACCCAACATCGGTTTTGAAAGGACCATCGCGTTCTTGAAAAGACTTTCTCATTCGGGAATCTCCGAATGTAAGGCATTTTAGTTTAATAATAGTAGACTTCAGATGTATTTAAAGTCTTGTCTCATAGTTTTAGATCAGTCTAAATTGGGTCTGAATTGGACCGACACCAATCGCTATAGAAGGCCTCAACATTTACCTGCATCGTCACAGCCGATGGGTAGTTTAGACCAATAGCTCATTGCCACGTCACAGGTCTTTACGAAGCGAAGAGAAGAAAATATTGGAAAATGAGCTCTGGACTGGAGCCCACATGGGGGAAGACAAAGGCTGGGAGACCAACACATGGAGGGCATGAGTACAGTAAGAAAAAAAGACACACCCAATTGAGAGGCATCTCCCAGAACAAGGTCTAATACTATCTGGCCTTATGCTCCACCGGAAGTCATAAAGATTGGATCAAATTGAAGCGTATAGAAAGAGATGTGTATTGAACACTATATAAATGTAAAGGTTAAAGTGACCTTGTCAGGCAAATTATGTGAAGGTCAACGATTGCTTTGAGTTCTTTGACCTAAGGGTAACTAGGGTGTCATGTGGCTATCACAGCGACCGATCGCCTTTACTTCGCCCAACAAATTTCATTACAGTTGGGTGGACCCAAGGGCGTCCTAAAATTCAATAAAATTCAAAATTTTAATTGGACGTTGCGCTGGCCACATGACACCCTCGTTAACCGTGGGACACAGAAACATTATCTACTGATCGCAAAGTCTGAAAGGTGAACTGTACTTCTTTACCAACAATCATAACAGGTGTGTTAGAGGTGTCTTAGCTCGGAAATCTTTCAGTGTCAATGACAATGAGGAACCTTGTCTTTGAGAATGCAGGAGTGCTCAGGGTTGCCCAGGGCACCAAGACTTAAACCAAAAAAAAAATATTCGAATGTCAGCCTCTCAACACTCGTATCGAGCGAAGGATAAACACAAATCGCAAAACACACACACACGCACAAAATGTCTCATTACGTCACTAGTAGAAACGTGGCGCTAGCGCCCCGCGTAAACAATCACTTTCTCCAGGGCACCAAAAATTTCCCATCGTGCTACGTCACTTCTCCCCCCCCCCCCTTTCTCGGCGAATTAAAAAACACTGCCAGATACATTCAACAATGTCCAGAGTCTGATGTTCCGTTTTAATGTAAGGATTTCTGGCTGTGTATGTATGCGTGTGTGAGCAAATGAGTTTGAGTAAGTGTTTCAGTGAACGGTGAAATGAGTGTGAGTGTCCGATGCAAGTTCCCCTTATAGACTTTACCTGTGCAAATGAACAAATATTACCTATTGGAGATGATTGTCTAATCTGATAGTGGCCGAAGTGTAAACAAACTTATGAATGTCAAAATATTATTGAAGAGAGTGTGCAGACCTCCTTCACATTAGGAAACAAGGCTACGGCTCATTCTTTCGTGTTTACATGTAAGGAAATAAGAAAAAAAAGGAATTCCCATACTTGATGGGGGGGGGGGGGGCAGAGAATGTAGCATAGTCGTACGTCACGACCTTTCTGTACACACACATACACACACGTACACAAACACGCACACACACACACATACATATATATATTTATTTATATGTGTGTGCGTGTTTGTGTGCGTGTGTGTTATTATACATACATACATGCATGCATGCATACATATACATACATACATACATACATACATACATACATACATACATACATACATACATACATACATACATACATACATACAAACATATATACATACATACACACATACATACATATATATAGACTAGACATATGTTACCCGTGACCCGCAGGTCTTTATTTGCGCATTACTGTCGATATAGTCACAATTAAACGAAATAATAATGTAGTAAGCAAAGCGAATGTGTCAATGTAAAAATAGTGTGAATGAAGCTATCAAATCAGAATAGCTAATAGGCTTAAATCCATTTGTTCAAATTAAAACATTTGCTTGTAGGCCTACATATATTTGATTAAAATTTGAGATGAATAGACTTAATTTTGTATGTTCATGTGTTAAAGTATAAAGTAGATCTTGAGGTAGACATAGATCTAAATCTACACTAATCTAGAGTTAAAAATTGGCTTTTATAGAGTTCATTCTGTGTTGCGCATGCGTGACCTTTTTTCATGAATGAATATAGGCCTATCTCAACACGGCTACGCAGCTTTAGCGAACAGCGAACGAATGTATTAAAAATGCTTTAGAAAAACAAATTTGAATGTTAAATTGATTAAAATATCAAATGAATGGACAATAATTAGTATGTTTATGTGTTAAAGCACAAAACTATCTTTGCGAAAAGAAGTTTTTTCATCTTAGAGTTCAATAAGAGTTTTAGACCTAGACCTAGAAATAGACTGAGTAGAGAGATGTGTTAATGTGTAACCAATTGGTAATGTCTGATGAAAGAATGTTCGCCAGGAAATCTGTCACAGATATCAGGAACTAATTTATGTAAAAAATGCTTTTGAAACACAAAATTGAAGGTTAATTTTATTACATAATGAAATCAATGGATCTTCTTTTGTATTTTCATGTGTCAAAGTAAAAAAACTATGTGCGCAAAGTGTATTTCATAAAATTAGATCTAGGTCTAAATCCTTTCGATCTTTTCTCATGTCAACATTGTTAACCAGGGCCTAGATCCATAAAATACTATAGCTGTAATAGAGTCGGAAAACTTAATTTTTTTTTTGAGGGTCTTAAGTTTGTTTTAGGGCTACAATACATACGGTCTAATTTAGTACCCAAGGAACATTCCTGCCTAGTTTTATCAAGATTGGTCAAGCGGTTTTGATGTCTATAAGTAACATACATACGCCTCACATTCTACTTTATAATATAAGATATATATCAATTTTCAGACATCAGTACTAATTCACAGTAATAGTTTAAAGAGGCGTAAGCGACCAGGTTCAGATAACTAAGTCCAGAGATTAGATTTCTAAATGTGGTTACGAAAATGCTTTATGTTTTCATTTCTTTGTATAATACATCTTATGATGCCCTCTTTAAAATTGGCTTAAAGCAGATTAACATGTCATAATAGTGCTTGTTCTCTGGACTACAAGTGGACATCATTCGTCTCCTTCAGTCGTGAAACGACTCTGGTTCATCTCGAACACTTTTTCATATGGCTGTGGAGCCCTATTTTGGAGAAACGCTCCCGTCCACATATATTGCATGTCAAGGTGGCTTTCGCTTTGGTGGTAGATGAGCTGGCCATTTTCCGTGTTCAAGAATCGAGGCCCATGTTTTCTCACAAGTGCACAAAAAAAATATAAATAGATATAAACTTTAAGTCGTTAAATCGTGAAATCCGCTAGGTCACTAGGCAAAAGATGCTGATTCCCGGCCTCCACGTATGGCTCAGATAGTGCGCCCGGCGAAACTGCCTACAGCCTTACACCTACAATAGAAGGGGCAAAGGCTAGTGACTGGCGCCCAAACCAGGATGATTCGGGGCAGGAGGGGGGCTCGTTAGCTTTGACTGGCTATCCATCTAGGAAAAGGAAAAGTCTTAATTCAAACCTCTGCTACCTTGCAGCTATACCAAAACATGGAAAAGTTTTCGGGGGTCAACCCTGAGGAAAATCAGGAGCCGGCGACCCTTAGGCAGCTTGCATCCCACAGGGCTACACCATGACAGAACCTGCGACGCCGCTGATCCCATATGGTATCGGCACTTGCCGTTCCTTTGAACACATCAACTGCGTGGAGAGGGGGGGAGTAGCTAATCGATAGTTTAAGAGATCTCAAGATGGATCAGTGCTATTTTCGCTTATGTAGAATAGATATATAAAATATATAAAATTATAATATAGAGTTCATGTACAAAACAAAAAAAAATTCATTGTAAGTTCGAATCACAAGCTTTCTTTTTATTTTAATTTTCATATACTTTGATGAGCCTTAACTTGAAGTTTCACATTTTTCGGATGTTCCTTCAAAGATATTCTACTTCCTAGTTCAATCTCCCGAATGACCACGGGGTGGGGTGGCATGTAAGAGGGCAGGGCATGAACCTTGGACCAGAGAGATGACCGAACGATAGCCCAACCGCTCCAACCACGATGAGCAGTTGTTCTACCGAGTGGCTATATTGATTTTCTTACCTTATCTTATCTTATCTTACAGAAAATCTGTCCCGATATTGTCATGAAGCTACACTGATGTTTTGTACTCAGTGATGGTATAATGTGACTATGTAGAGGAAGACTGTACTATTGGTTTCTGCAAACGTTTGGTTCCTGAATAAAGACAAAAGCATTGAACGCCACTGGGTAACCCCCTTATAGTGTAAACTACATTAACTTAGTTCTGCTGAAGGTCACATATAAACATGACCCCTATCCCCCATCCTCCACCCCCCCCCCCTCTACATCTTATGTCAGGTCCAGTCTGAGTCATAGTATGTAGGAAACACTTGGACTTAATCCTCAACACGGACCTTTTTTTTCTTTTTTTTTTTTTGTTCTTTTACGTTTGAGCTCAGCTGTTGTAGTTTGGTGTGTTTATTGTAATCAATCCAACGCTACAGCAATGAAACTTGTGTGTGTGTGTGTGAGAGAGAGAGAAAGAGAGAAGAGAGAGAGAGGGAGTTGTAGGGAGGCGGTTAGGTTAAGGAGCTTGTGGCTAGTCATTGTAGCAGTTACTCGGGCGTAGAATAAACCAGTGTTTACCCAAACTTTTTTCTTAAGGAACACTTGGCACATTCTGAGTATTTAGCGGAACACTTTGCTTATTTGTTTTTTTAGAGAGATTAATTTACGTGGTGGCCTACTAGTCAATTATTCCAAAAGTTTGTGGAACACCAATTCAGGCCTCGAGGAAGAATAGGGTTCCGCGGACCACAGTTTGGGAAACACTGGAATAAAGGATTAAAGCAGGGGTGGGAGGGTGACGCTTGAACTTCCATCTCCCAAATACTAACATAAAAACTTAATGACGTCACATTTGTTTCCTGTCTTTCCCAATTCCAATCATTATATTTATCCATGTCTGTCTTTCTCTCTCTCTCTCTCTCTCATATTTCCTTCTGTTTGTTATTGTTACAACAACATTAACCAAGAAAATCTTAGTTTGTGAATGCGTCTATTGTTCTCAGAGAGAGAGAGAGAAACAAGAATACATTGATATATAGAAAAATATAAACACATAAGAAAAGAGAGAGAGAGATGGGAAGATAGAGTAATAGGGAAAAAATGTAATACAGAAAAGAAACGTCGCATTAAAAAGAGGAAGATCGCATTTCATTAAGCTAATTACTGTCGTGTTTCTGTCGTATTTCTGTCGTATATCAGTCGTATTTCTTTCGTATATCTGTCGTATTTCTTTCGTATATCTGTCGTATTTCTTTCGTATATCTGTCGTATTTCTTTCGTATATCTGTCGTATTTCTTTCGTATATCTGTCGTATTTCTTTCGTATATCTGTCGTATTTCTTTCGTGTTTCTGTCGTGTTCTTTATGATTTGCAGTATATCAATTGTCTTGATAAAGTTCTTCTATTCCTCACAAATCACTTGACCGCATGGGTCACGTGACTCTTGACTTAAGGGATGGTCTCTTCATGTTTCAAACCTCCGCTTCAAAGCTCAAACCTCATTGGCAGTACGCGATTCCTGGATCAAAGCAATGTGAAGGACATTTTGGGATGGGATTTGGTCTTCACGTTAACACAAACGTTCCTCTGGTTGTTTTTTTTTTAGCCCTACCCATTCCAGGGCCGGATATGCGGATATACAGTATTGAAAGACTGTGCGGCCTCCGAAGGCCTCACCCTATAGGAGAGCCTCCACATTTAAGAAATATATCTTTAAAAAAATATATGTATTTTAAATATAAGAAAATAAGAAGAAATTAAATTTAATTAACAAGAACTCTATTTCGACCTCTATTTCTTTCTCCTTAAAATTGACATACTTTTAGATTAGCGGTTCTCAACCTTTTAAGCTCGGCGACCCCTTTTTACTATCCTCCACTCTGCCACGACCCCTCCACACACACACACACATACAGCAATAGAAGAATACACAAAATACAATCCATATTTTCGATGGTCTTAGGCGAACCCTGACAAATCGTCAAACGACCCCTCATGGGGTCGCGACCCCCCAGGTTGAGAACCCCTGTTTTAGATTAATGTGTTTGAAATTTGAAGACGGTGATCTTCACAAATATCCTGTCCAGGTCGTCCACTTAATAATACCAGCACTGACTTTAGTGACCTGTAGTTTGGGGCCATGTAGGATCATTCCTGAGAGACTGAATGGACTACCTACTTATTTATAGCAAAGTCTGTTAGATCATATGGTGCTTAGTGACTAGTGTGTTAGAACCATGTAGACTATTGTAGACTTACAAAAAGACTTATCTTTTATTGTTCTTTTATATTGCTGAGAGCAGATACAGTCGGAGCAAACACCACGAAGACATTATTTTTACATGGTGTCAGAAGTGGAATGAATGTACTCCACATAGAGACACAAACATTCGTAGAAGAAGATATATTAAATGGGAGGGTGCTATCTGACAATGGCACGGTAAGGCTCCGTGGTGTAACCAGGCTTAGCCGTTCAAGTTGTAAGCAGTCTATGAATAAGAAATGATTGAGAATGACATTTAGAATGTACGCTCTCCATTCAAGTGGTCAGGCATTTAGAAACATGCATAGCGACACTTTCGAATGTTTGCAGTCAGAAGATGACATCCATCTATAGAACTTCCAATGAAGAAATTCACGAAACACCTGGAAGAAAGCATTCTACTGATAGAACATCACCGAATGAACTCACGAACTGTCACCTCAACAATTTAACCACTTTAACAATTAAACAATTTATTTATTACTTTTGCCATAAAGCACCAGTGCTACAAAGTCAAAATGACCAAAAAAAAATAAAAATTTTTTCAAATAATCAAAACCTATGAAAGTGAGAATACAAGTCAAAGAACAATTTCATGGCTGCAATTTCCTTAGTCGTCAAATGTCATTAAAACGTTTGTGAATTATGAGAACTCACAAATAAAAAACTATATAATAAAAAAAAAAAAAAAATGAAAAAAAAAAGCCCACAAAAGAGGCATATAAAGCCCAAAAGAGAGGCAAAGAAAAAAGGCCCAAGGATTCCTATGATGATAAAGCTAAAATTGAATAGCACAAATTCTGAGGTTTCCTCTTAAAAACAAATAAATAAATAAATAACAATGTCTTCTTTTCCTGGTATCTGATTGAATTTCTCTATAGCCTTTATTCTGGAAGGCTTGGATTCTTCTTTCGGCCACAGTGTCCAGTGTCTAGCTTTCACAACCATATAAAGATGCAGCTTTAATTTGACTTGGAAGCTGATGTCACTCTTCCAGATTTTCTAGTTTACTCTTGGCAGCGGATGCCAAGCTTAGGCGGGCTTGTCTCTTTTATTGATCCTCCATCTCTTGTGAGGCGTTACCCAAGGTATTTAAAGGATTCAAGTTCTTCTAATGTTTTGCCATTCAACTGTATGCAACATCTCCACCATCAACTAAATAACTGGACTATTAGATAATTATATTAGGAAAGCCTAGTTGATTTGTTAATACATTTTACAATGTAAAAGAAAAATGTATGTTTTTAAAGATTTAAGACTGATTTCTAGAATTTAGCAAATTATTCAACTTGCATACAGAATATTGTTTGAGTTTTGATTTGAGTTATCATCGTGCAAGTTTGATAGATTTGTTTTTGTGTCTTTAAGAAGAGAGATGTAACAGCACTGATATCAGACATAAGATATGTGTATCTGACCTAAGTGACATTATAAGGGTGGACCATTCATGACAGACTCACAGACGGAAATAATTAATGTGTCATCGTATGGCTAGAGCGTGTGAGAGTTTATATTGGAATAAGTAAGATGATCGAAATACCTAATAACTAATTAATAACCACTCCGAATGTGACTTTACCGGTGTATTATAAAAGGAGTCTGTATTTTTTGCTTCACAAGGAATGGACCTCATTCCCCAATCGTAAATAAACACATTTAGCCACGTCATAATATTGATAAAACAATGAAAAATACGTATCACGTGACAGCCTTTATGGTTCACATAGCTTGTATAGGAGATATATAGAATCACATGGCTAAATGTTGTTTGTTTACGATTGGTGAATGAGGTCCATTGGAGTTACTTCTTTGAGTTGCTCTGTGGTGAATGAGTGAAAGACAACAAGTTATGAAGACACCACTACTACATCCATCACCTGACGTCATGCTGAGTACAAGATTTTGTGTTATCAGTTCATAAACAACAGTTATCTCCCACCAACAGGACGTCAAAAACACATAAACATGTACTAATAATTTAAGCACTCGGCTTAATTATCCCCCTTTTAGTCATCTGCCGCCATCATTCGCCTAAGAATGGATAAGAGTCGTGACCTAATTTTTTGATAGTTTTTTCTTTTAATAAAGATCTATACTTTAGAGTTAGATATAAAAGAAATACAAAAAAGATGGGGGGGGGGGGGGGGGAGGCAGAAATGCTATGTAGCATTCAGTTTTATGGTCCACCCGCCACCATCAATGTTCTCGATCTACAATTAATGGAAAGCCATGACATTCAGTACCAACCAATGGTCAGCGACAGAAAATCTGAGGAATTTCTAATGCTTAGACGCAATGCTTCTTGACCTACACAGATCCAGATGTTGTTTTTTTTAAAATTACTAAGGGAAATATCTAGTTTATCTTCTTCTTTCTTTATTATTTTTGCATTTCCTCTATTCAGCTTGCAAATTCACGGGAAATGGAACCTGGATAGACACGGTACTCGAAAAAGGCTCTAACGATTTTCCTAGAAATTTTACACTTGATTTGAATTTTTGGATAAAGAATTACTAGCAAGTTAGCCACACTGGTGAAACTTTCATTTGGCGTGATGATTTTTCAAAGTAAAATAAGAAAAAAAAATATTTGAATTTGGCTTGAGGTCTAGACAAACTTTATCTTGAACAGTCGGTAACCCGACAAAGCAGCGCAAGACAAAATAGCGCAGAATAATATATATGATGTGTATATGTATGCTACATATGCATGTGAGACATGGAAGTCATGTGTCAAAATTGAGAAAAGACTAAATGTGGCTCAACAAAAATGGCTGAGACGGATTTTGGGAGTCAGTTACACAGATCGAGTCTCAAACAAGGAAATCCTATGCCGAACTGGGAGTCGAACACTTAGTGAGGTTGTGACAAGCGTCGCTTGAGGTTTGCGGGCCATGCTCTACGTCAAAATGAACTACCCACACCAAGAGTTGCGATAACATGGAAACCAATACGAGGAAAGCGCAAACAGGGACGTCCTCGTATTACTTGGCGACACACCTTCATAGAGGACCTCAGAACAGTGGACACCAGGTGGGAGGAGGCTTCAGACGTTGCCAATGACAGATCTTTATGGAGACAGCTTTTCCACCCAATGCGCCGAACGCTGCGGGAGGATCTAAGTCTAAGTATAAAAAATACCGGATGAAGGTCCTTAAATAAAGGTCCTGGGCAGCATTTTTCGTTGAGGGCCATATCTTCTTCATGTGAATAGATCCAAGCGAATGCCATATTTGCAGAGAGAGAAAGTTATCATTTTCTCTTATTCACTCTCTAATTCTCGTTGTTCACGAAATGTATAAATTTGCATAACTTGCTAAACAAAATATGATTTTGAAATGTTTAGGGATATGATTATGTGTATACATGTGTGTTACAGTATAATCCGAAATCTTGATTATCTGGGCCATCTCTCTTTGATCAAACCAGGCAACATTGGCAATCTTAGGGTGTGTCAGGATTAGTTAAGCTGGCGGTCACTTTTCTTATCTGGCGAAATGTTTGTTTACTCTCATTTGTTCCACCTGCTGATGTACAAACTACCTTCGAAGAAGCAAATGATTCTCGCTAGATGTAGGGACTTTGTATGACTATTTGGAGGGCAACTATATTGGTTGCCAGAGACGAAACTGCAGAGTGACTCCAAGATTTCCGATAGAGATAATAATAATAAAAATAATAATAATAATAATAATTGCATTTATAAAGCGCTGTTAACAAACAAAATGTAGACTCAAGGCGCTGTAATAACATTACAAACACAGACACGACAGCTAAAATGACAAACTAATCTTAAAAAGTTTTAAACAAGTAGGTCTTAATGTTCTTCTTAAAAGTGGTGTAGCATGTTGTCTGTCTGAGACCATTGGGGAGTGAGTTCCAAGCCTTTGGTCCGTGCACTGAAAATCCCGCAGACCGTAGCTTTTGAGGGAGGAACGTGGCATCAGTAAAAGCGTTAAGAGATTGAGTGCAGGACAATGTACCACGAACAGACAATTCAGTGGAGAGATGGCATCATGCATTTCAGCTGTCCATTGACGGCCATCACACCAATGTCTAGAAGTCTTATTTCCTCAGAGAACAGGAGAACACTGAGAACAAGATTCTGAGCTACAAGGCTGGAGAACTAGGTAAAGCTGCTAGCAAGACAAAGTACCTCCAACTTAACAGACGACTTGCAGCTATGCTTCTAATATACGGAAATACGAAAAAATTTAACTTTGTAAAGGTTTTTTTGTGTGTGTGTGTGTATGTGTGTGTGTGTGTGAAACTGATAAGTATGGAAGTATCTTTGCGAGTTTTTGAAGTGCACTTTTGGAATATAAATAAATGTTATAGTTATATTTTGAAATCCTCACCAGTGAATTATTTTAATTCTTGCATAATGTTTACATAATTAAGATATTTTAAGATATCTAAAGTGTTTCTTGCAAAAATAATAATAACATTGAAATAAAAAAATATATTGACTCTATTCATATTTTACGATATCTAAAGTATTTCTTTCAAAATGACTAAAATATTTATTTTTTTTTGAGGTATTTTCTCGGTGCTATTTTGTCGGCGCTACTTTGTCCGCGCTATATTGTCAGGGAACCTGAACAGTCTTAATATTCAATAGTTTCAAAAATGAATAGACGTTCAGGAACATTTTGCACACCGTCTTCTAAGTCAGGATCTTATAGGCCTAGCATAAGACTTGTATAAACTCCGATTAGTTTTATACATACGCTTAACCAGAATTTTTTTTTCGGGGGGGGGGGGGGAGGAAATAGAAATGGGTTAAAATTGTTTAATTTTTTAAATCTACCATTCATTAGCGATATACATCAAAATAATGGGTCTTACAAAGGTTGGTTAGATGTATAAAGGTAGAATTGTCTTTTTTTTTTTTTAAGTATTTTTTTTATTAGGCCTATATTTATTGGTGAATAGAGATAAAGGTGGTCCTCACGATCTCTCACATTCATCATTCACTTATGAAAATTTAGAACCCTGGACACCATAAAACTCGGCGGCCCTGCATAGTGTGCTTTAGGAGGGCGCTCCATTGTAGTTGAAAGAGGGAGGGGCTTTGTTTTGATGGAGACCTGCAACATTTCCCCCCCCCCCCCCCTCCATCTGAAGACAGTGTGGTGGGATTATATAATTGTTAAATATGTTATTTATTATAATTAGAGAGATATCTCTATAAAAGTAGTGAGATTTTCACAAAGCTTATATCAACTCATTCTGTCTGTCTGGTAAAAAGGTTTGTATACGTTATTTCTCCCACACCCAATCTCGGATCAAGCTGACATTTTTCACAATTATTTCTTTTACCTGACAACACAAGAATCAATTTAAAAAAAACAATTAGTTAATTAACTATTGGTAATTATTTATTTTGTTTGGTATCGAACAAGGGAAAGAAATTGTTCTTGACTGATATGGTGGTCTAAGTTGAATTAGCCCACTTTTACTTTGTAGGTCGCCGCTTTAAAGTTTGAAGCTAACAATAGGTAACTATAAAACCTTCTATTATCAAAATCACTTCTCTGGTCAGATTGTTGGCTTGAGAAGGATAGAGCTCTCGAGTTCGAATCCATGTCTCTAAATTTTTTATTTTATTTTATTTTATAAATGGATTTAAAAAACGATGATGGTAATATTCCCCCAGATACCCCCTTCTGTCTCCCTCCACACCTTTCCCATCTGGCCCAGACAAGTGATAAGGTCATAGCGTATGGAGAAAGCTAAAATCATCAAATTCGGCTAATCAAAAACAAATGGTAAAAATATTTGTAAGCGCAATGATTTATTATTGGTAGTCTAGATCTATTACATATTTATTTACACGACTGATCCAATACTAATTGATACAATCACTCTTAATAGAGGCTTTGTGATTCTAAAAAGTATTTATTTTTTATTCTCTAATTTTTTAAATTCTGGATCTAAAGAAGGAAACTCCGATTGTTTAAAATGGAGTTTATATTTAGATTATTTTAGATCTACATCTAGATATCTACATCTGCCCGAAAAATGTTTTAAAAATCTGGCCAAAGGGTGGAGCACACAGTCCGCTTCGTCTGCAGATTAAGATTTCATTCCTAGACATTTGTGCCAGCTAATTCTGCCAATGTCAAGGCTATTTAGTAAACTCGAGAGGCCAATTTGCATAGCCATTTATTTTAAATTTAAAGTTCATGATACTTGTATATAAAAATAGATATGTATTTGAAAGTGCAGTTCTCCTCTCTATTTTTTTTTCAATGATGCGGTTACATTTCATGTAAATCTAGGAAGGCAGCAAGAAACAACAACAACAAACAACTAACGAAATCCACGGAGACGATGGACGCTGCAGACAAGAACAAAAGAAACATTAAAAATACTTAAGAAATTAAAATTTAACCTCCTTCTGAGTGTCTGAGTCCTTCAAGCAACTTATGGAGATATTGTTTTTCACTTAAAATTAATAAATGTTATATAAAAAAAAAAAAAGAATGGTTCCTGGTTGTTCCAAGTTCCATGAAGTTCTGACTTGAGCAGAGGTATTTTAAAAAAAAAAAAACGCAAGAATTCGTAATTTTTCGTTCCTTGTACATTCAGGGGTTCTCAGCCTGTGGGTCGCGACCCCTTTAGGGGTCGATTGACGATTTGCCAGGGGTCGCCTAAGACCATCGAAAATATGGATTGTTTTTGTCTATTGCTGTGTAGATGGGGGTCGCCCGCAGAGTGGGGATTGTAAAAAGGGGTCGCCGAGCTTAAAAGGTTGAGAACCGCTGTTGTACATGGACAGAAATAGCATGGACCCTGAGGTCTATGTTTCTATAGACAGAAACAACATGGACCCTGAGGTCTAGGTCTCTCTAGACAGAAATAGCATGGACCCTGAGGTCTAGATTTCTCTAGACAGAAACAGCATGGACCCTGAGGTCTAGATTTCTCTAGACAGAAACAGCATGGACCCTGAGGTCTAGATTTCTCTAGACAGAAATAGCAAGGACCCTGAGGTCTAGATTTCTCTAGACAGAAACAGCATGGACCCTGAGGTCTAGATTTCTCTAGACAGAAATAGCAAGGACCCTGAGGTCTAGATTTCTCTAGACAGAAACAGCATGGACCCTGAGGTCTAGATTTCTCTAGACAGAAGACGTAGAGCAGTATATTTTTGTATTTCACAAAAAGATTTTCAGGAAACTTAGAAAAGAAAATAGGTCAAGAGTTAACAGTACGCGTGAAGCGTTCCTAGTTTTTTAAATTCATGTTTATTTTGCTATGCCCACGAAAGATGTAATCGTATCTATCAAATCATTGAGATATTAGATGTCACGCTGGCCCAAACTTGAATAAATCATAAAGAAATTTTTTTTTAAATGTTATTTTTAGAACACACACTCACAGACAAGGTCAAGCAAACGCTGGGGACTAAATAGATGCAGCCTAGGTTGTTTAGGTTCTTTTTTTTTTTCATTACTTGCCTGAGACTCAGTCATGGGTTTAAAAAAAAAAACACAATAGTATCCTTTTAACTTTAAATTATTTCTGACCATATAATAGTTTGCAGCGTATGAAGTACTTGAAGCGTTTATAAGTTAGTTTCAGTTTAGAGTAATTTTAATCTTTTAAAAAAATTTTGGGATTTTATTCCTCTAAAGAAAATAGAAAGACGCGACACTGAAATTTGAAATTTGTGCAAACCTACAAGTTTAAGAACCTACAGGGTGTCAATGATACACAAGCACACACGGATACGCTTCCTCTCTCTGTCTCTCTCACACACACACGCATACACGTCCCGTCTTTCTCGCACACACACTCCTGTACGCTCTATCTTACACACACCCTCTTTCTTACACACACAGAGAGTTTTAATTCCTAATTTACTATACCATCGTTGATTTGATGACATTAAATTATTTTCTGGTTTTATAAACATTAGTTTGTGTTAAAGAAAAAGAGCATGCATTCCCAGTTAACTCTATACCAAATAAAGTATTTCTTTATTTCAAATATTATAGAAGTTTAATCATAGCAGGGAGGTGAACTACAAATGAACAAAATGAATAAGTCCCTCGGATCATGGAAAATAATTACGAGAGAAAGAGTTAAATGCACTTCTGAAAACGTGGAGAGCAAGAACACGTGAAGTGACCACTAATGTTAAGGGTTAATTTCTTTCAAATGTTAAGAATCAAAGAGATCACCCCAAGACTCATTTGTCTTACGATTGTAAAGACCTGAGTCTTCAACAAACCATAAAAAATAATAATAATTCGTAACCTACAGGGCGAAAATTATGTGCCGTAGTACTTAACTAACTCAAAAATACACACACACACACACCACACACACACACACTACACACATAAAAATCACACCACACACACACATCACAACACATCAATGATGTGGATATTTAACAGTACTGTAATTAAATTTGAAAAAGCCTTTAGCTGTTTGAGATATGAGGCCCTTTGGGTCAATTTTAAAGTACAGATATTATATGTCAGTGATAAATATTTCTTGGGGGGCTCTATTTCTTGTGTTGCGTATATGTAAATCCAGCCCTGGGGTATAAGTTATTAAATAGTCACTGCACCATAACAATGCATAGGTTAGTAGAGGTGAAAGGTCGGCGGGGGGATGGGGTGGAGATCTCATTCACTGTTATGGAGTGTGAGTGTGTGTTTCTGATGTAACCATGAGTATAGT
Organism: Biomphalaria pfeifferi; assembly: GCA_030265305.1. NCBI lineage: Eukaryota > Metazoa > Mollusca > Gastropoda > Planorbidae > Biomphalaria > Biomphalaria pfeifferi. The sequence goes on along the minus strand of JASAOG010000334.1, from coordinate 209,045 downwards.
TGGGCGGATGATTTGGGTTGTGTAAAGCTAAACAAAGTCTGATAAAACCAAGCTGTCGTACTTTCAAGTAGTGAAAGGCAGGGAATAAGCTTGTTTGTAAAATGGTTGACATGTTTCGGATGTTACTTCAGAGTTGAAGATCATCAACTTCCTAGTTCAAACCTCCCACAAGACGACGGGGATTGCAGTGGGTAGGGTATGAACCCGGGACCATCAAACAACAGACCAGTGCACGACCAAAAGACGTGTATATTTTAGAGGAATTTATTTATGTATAAATATTTCACTTGTGTTTCTATATATAACTAAACTAAAGTTAAATTTATGTATATTTGTCAATAGAAACAAAATAATTAAACAAGGTTACAAAAATAGTTTGTGTGGAAACATAAACTGAAAATCGGCCCCCGAAGTGTCGGTTTTTCACTATCTTTTCTAGTTTACGAGATCTAAACGGGACGGACGGACAGACGGACAGACATTTCACACAAAACTAATAGCGTCTTTTCCCTTTTCGGGGGCCGCTAAAAAAACAACTAAGCTCATGTTAAGTGTTGTTGTATCAATGTGGATCAGTCATGTAATTAAATTTGTAATAGATCTAGTTCAACAATAATAAATCTGTGCGATTAGATTTTTTTTTTAGCTATTGTTTTTGTAAGCGCAATTTCATGCTTTTATCTTTCTCTTTATGTTATGATCCTATCACTTGTCTGGTCCAGTCTGAAAAGGGAGGGGGGGGGGGAGAAAGAATGGGCTTTCTGACTGATCGCTTTTTAAATGAATTTATAATTTATTTATTTTTTAAAATTATCTACCTGAATTCGAACATGATGGCTAAAGCCTCCTCAGACTCCTCAAGCCAACACGGTAACCACTGTGCCAGGGAGCTGAAAATAGGTTTTAAACTATACTTATACTATACTCATAAAATACTTATTAGCAAACCTTTTTTTTTTCTACTAACAATAAAGGGCACTAATTCCACTTATACAACTTTAGGAGTCAATAAAATTTCTTTCCCTTGTTCGATATACCAAACAAAATAATTAATTAGCAATAGTTACTAACTAATTGGTTAATTTTATTTTATTGATTCTTAAGTTGGCATGTTAAAGAAATAATTGTGCAAAATTTAAGCTTGATCCAAGATTGGATGTGGGAGAAATAACGGGTACAAACTTTTTACCAGACAGACAAACAGAGTGAGTTGATAGAAGCTTTGTACATTGCATACATGACAAATTAATGTACACTATCCAGGGCACATCTCGTTGTGCTGGATGGTGTTCATATAGCCTATATTGGGACTTGGGACCATTTTTTAAAATTCAGTTTAGTTTGAAAAAAAAAGTTCAAGTCTATTTAAAGTTCTTTATTTAGTTGTAGAATCTACAAGTTGTTTGGAGCTACAAACCAATGTCCGAGTATTGAACATTCACACATTACATCGCAAATACTTGGAGAAAGTGTACTGTACACACACACACACATAGACATTATTTATTTATTGCTATCGTCAAGTAAGCTTTCGGCCCATCAACAACCAAATAGATTATATTGCTCGGGATCAAATTACAACAACCAGCAAGAAAAGAAAAAAATACAAAATACAAGGAGTGTGTTGAATGTGTTAAAGTGTTTTCTCTAGTTTATTTATTTTTAGAAAATATAAAGCACTTCTAATTATGTTTTTCGTAAAATTACATTTTTTAAAAATAAAAAGTTCCTAATCCATAAATTTTATCAAATGGCGGCTTTAAGATTAATAGTATGCCTCACGGTAATTTTATCAATCTTTAATGTAGCCAAGTTCTATTCTAAATAATGCTGATTTATAGTTATATTAACGCCATGAAAGATCTATACATACAATTTACATAGGGATACGATAACAGGATGGCATTAGAGGAAACAAATTGAATTAGAGTGTATACAGCCCGGTCCAGGTAATTAAGGTAGTTTGTTTACTACTTTGAGTATCATATTTTTCAGACTAAATACAGGTGTGGAATTCAATGCATATTTTCTTCACATTGTACTTAGTGGGGAAAAAAAAGTTTATTTCTGTGTTGTGTTCAACGGAAATTCCCTTTCAACGTCAACCTCATGTCCGGGAACGAGAAAAAGTTTCAGTTCTTGAGTAACTAATGGCAACAGCGTTCTTTTCGAACAGCCTTGCAAACATTTGATCATTAAAAAGGGCTTGCATGCCATCTTTCTGCTGCTGATGGTCGACTTTGTGTCTATTAAACCAGAAGAGATCGAGTTCGATTGATGAATATAATGTAATCACAATAAAACGATAGAGTAAACGCCGGACATTTTAACACTAGAGGCCAAAGCATGTCAGACGGAGGACACGACTCCAGAAAGGAGGATGTGTCCTCAAATTTGCAGGACGTCTGGTAACCCTAAAAATAGACTTCATATTTTAAATGTATATCAGTTGAAAAGTGGGATTTAAAACTCACACACACATAAGTACAGTGTGTTACAATTATAGAAAATAAGACATTAACAAGTGTGGCTGAGTATCAAAATCCACTTGGATTTCTATCAATAGCGATCGAGTTCGAATCCCGACTCGAGCTGAGCTCCTAACCACTGGATGGAAACCTTCTCCCAGATACCCCCTTCCCAAAACTGGCTCACAAAAGAGATTGAAACAGCTCGCAATGAACATGCTGCATGAAAGCTGCGCTATACATAAGTATCATAAAAAAAACTTGAGGATCCTAAATGCGTTGCATATTTTTCATCATTCGTCTTTACTCAATCTACAGGCACGCCTCTGGAACACGGCTTCGCTTCTGTAAGTGAAACTAGGCAAAGGGAAACACCGAGAGTAGAGCATCCCACATCTGTCGGCTACTGCTAGACTGCTAGACTACAACACACAGAGCCGACATCTTCATCTCACCTGGCAACACATCTGGCGCCCATAGCAACAGATAATCTTGTCAGGAATGATTACAGCGGTGTTATCCATTCATTAACCCAGAATCCCTTGCCTGACCTACTGAGGGGATACGCCCATAGTGTATGTGTGTGTGCGTGTAATATATACATTAGACATTAAACATATTTAGTTCTACTTTACTTAATGTCATAATTAATTCGCACAACTCTATCTATCGATCTATCTATCTATCTATCTATCTATCTATTATCTATCTATCTATCTATCTATCTATCTATCTATCTATCTATCTATCTATCTATCTGTCTGTCTGTCTGTCTGCCTGTCTGTCTATCTATCTATCTATCTATCTATCTGTCTGTCTGTCTGTCTGTCTGTCAGTATCAATGTACACTGATTTTAAAAAGGGATTTAAAATCAGCGAACATTAATAACAACAATAATAATAATAATAATTATCTTTATTATCCCTAAGGAAATTTACCTTACAATGTGTGCATTACATTAAACAAAACCTTATAACTATAGAAAACCAAAATATACATTCACACCAGCCTCACTCATAATTTACATTCGCAAATCTCTGGCACAAAAAAGAGAAAGATTAATCCAGACTCGTCTTCAAGTAGGCCCTAAGTCTCATTGTCTTTGTTTGTTCTACCCATTTCGGATAATCTTTCAGATTTGAAGATAATTACATCCTAGCCCAAAACATGCCGCAGAACGACAGGGGGAGAGGAAAGGTGCGAACCCGGGATATCGAGACCACCGAACGAAAGTCCAGACCATTGTCTCTTTACTTTTCCTAAAGCATATACCTACTCTGTCTGTCTGTCTTTGTCTTTTTACTTTTCCTAAAAATTATACCAACTAACTCTGTCTGTCTGTCTGTCTTTGTCTTTTTACTTTTCCTAAAAACTATACCAACTAACTCTGTCTGTCTGTCTGTCTTTGTCTTTTTACTTTTCCTAAAAACTATACCAACTAACTCTGTCTGTCTGTCTGTCTGTCTGGTTACACTTTGTTTCTCTCCTTTTCGGATAGAATGGAAACTTTGCACAATTATCCATTGCCGAAGACGATACACGAATCACTCAAAAAATTAAACTAATTAGTTAATTAGTTAGTGGTACTTAAATGAAGAACGTGGAGATCAATCCTACAGTACTGAGATATCTGACAGTAATTGTGCAGTTCTTTCCCTTGTTTAAGATTTTCTTTGTATTTTTAAATTATGCTAAGTCATTCGAATCAGTCATTTCGTGCGCAACCAAAATGGTACACTAAAGAATTACTATGGCTTGACATGATTCAGGAAGTGACGACTATCCCATTTAGCCAGGGCTACTTGAATCATCAATGCCAATGGTCCAGTTTATTGCGTCACATATTATGTTGTTGTTTTTTTTCAATATTTTTTTTCTACAAATATAATAATAATTACTTTTTTGTTTCCTTCCATTGTTGCCTTTCGAGTTAAAGTTATTCCGGAATTTAAAAACACAATTTTAAAACAATAGTCTGTTTTGTATATAAATAGATTACTCCACCGGGCCTCTGGCATTTCAATCTGTCAGAGGGATTGCTCTTTGGCCTCTCAAAGGTTATCTCCCCTTCTAACACTTCAGCGCCTGTTATTGGGTGAATGGAGAAATCAAGTCGTGAAATCTTAAGTATTAATCTTGATTTATAACTGAATGGAAGAAAACACTTTTCTCTGGTCTTTTACTCGCCGGGAAAGTCGGTGGTTTGTAAATGCGAGGCCGGTTCAACTGGAAGGGCATAGCATGCCAAAGGCAATCTCTTTCAGGGGGGCATCTGCCTGACCTGGGAATCTGCAGAACTTAAATACTTCATCTTGTCAAGCATTCTGAGTGATTGACCTTCCGACGACCCCCGTCTTCTTTTCTCAAACCTTTATTGTGTGTGTATGTGTGTGTGTGCGTGTGTCTGTGTGTGTGTGTGTGTTAACCGAAAGTCTCTACTTCGTAATCTTTGACACAGAAGATTTAATTTAAAATCGTTTTCTATAAATTATCAACTTCAGTAAGTATATAAAAAAAAATACAAATTTCAAAGAAGGAACAAAATATTTTGTTCCTGCAATTTTGTTCCTGCAGCCCACGATTACAAATATCTACATCGCTGGTAACAAACAGAATATAGGCTCATGGCGCAGTCACAACATGTCAGACATAAACACCAGAGTTAAGGTGACATAGTTATCTAAATATGTTTTGAACAGATAGGTCTTAATGGTCCTCTTATATCTAGTAAAGGATGTTGTCTGTCTCAGATCAATGGGGAGCGAGTTACAAACATTTGGACCAGGCACTGACAAAGACCAAAAACCTAAACTTTTGAGGATGAAACATGGCACAATTAGAAACGAGTCCATGGAAAGAGATGTGTGTGAGGTGAGGGAGAGAGAGAGAGAACAGGAGAGAAAAAATGAGGGAGAGGATGAGTTATTGTAATTTCTATATATGTATATATATATATATTGTTAGAAAAGGCACGCTGTGTGGTCAGGCTATCCAGAGAGAATTTAAACTTTTAGAAACATTGGTTAAAAAAAAAATTCAGACTAAGTCGAGTTGCATGGAACTTATCTTTTTATCTTATATTCCTACAGACGTTACATCAAAGAAGATGATTACGTCTTACGCGTCATGCAAATAGTCATGCATGTTATCCAATGACTTAAGTTCTGCCAAGTCACTTGTTTTTCCTGGCTGGCTCAGGCAACCCATTCCATGCTCTAAGAGCACTAGGGAAGAAAGAGCATTTGTATGGTCTTGACTAGCATATGGAGTTGATACTATACAATCGTCTTTGTGTCTTTCTGAGTATTTTATTACATTATGTTTTTATATTTGAAGATTATGGTTCCCTGCTTTACTTTTGAGTCTTCTCTCCTGAAGAAACTTGGAAACACCGTAGAGATGTTATTATTATTATCATCAAACATTATTAAATCAGCTATGTTTACAGTTACAAAAGTTTTATATGTTAGTGTCATTACGTCTGCTACTTCAAACTGAGATTGTCTTCCTTTGATTTTGTTTTCGATACGGTTGCAATATACTTGTTTGTATTTGTTTTGATTTTTTTCTGATTTGTTTTAGGAAAGAGAAACTATAAACAAGGGGAAGTAATTCCACTCCATGAACCACAACCTCATTAGTAAATATGTTTACATGACATATTTGACTAGAGCAGGGCAGATAACCGCTGCCCATGAACCCTCGGCTCACACACCCATGTCTGGTTCATGTCTCCATTTCTTTCACCCCCCCCCCCCCCACACACACATACACACACAGACACACACACACACACACTCAAGCTGTCCAGATCTTCCATTCCCCCTCAGCTTCAATGTAATAGCTCGCGTTATTAAGTGCCATCTCGACTATCGTATGATTCTCTTGTTATTTGTCTTCTCTTCTGTTATTCCGTTCCGTGAGATGACATCCTTACACAATCCGGGATTTTCATTCACGGAAGCGAATACATGACTAGCATTTTTTTTTTTTGGTGTATCCGGTGTACAAAATACGGAAGAATTGAATATTTTCAAAAAACGGAATAATATTTTGTGTTCGCATACAACATACATACATTAAACATAACAAAAGATACAGAAATTTTACAAAGAGAGTTAGATGAATTACAGAAAAAGGAATCAAATTAGTGTGTGTCTTTCCACCCAGAAAAATGTCAGTTATTAAGAGTAACAAAAAAAAAATAAAACAAATTATTCCACTTTCTCTTATTCCTGGTAAACTAGTAACACAGACTAAAAACGCAAAATACCTGGGTGTTATAATACATAAAAAAAACTGTCATGGAATCCCCATATTGATGAGACTATTTAAAATCAAACAAAGCATTAGGGTTTATTTTTTTTTTAAATGTCTAGAAATCAAATAAGAACAGAACGCTAAAATGTTAATTAACCTTGGTAAGGCCAATAATAGAATATGCATCCTCTGGGACCCGTTAAGTCAAGAAAACATTAACTGGAAACTGGAACAGATACATAGAGCATAGAAGTGAGATTTACAATAAACGGATGTATTTTCCTTGTGTAGTATACGTATATATATTAATACAGACACACACACACACAGACATATAATAGGTTACGTTGCCTATGGGTACATCCAGCACTGGGTCTAACGTAGTTATTCCTAAGTTCAGATTGTCTTGTAAAATGTTCACCACTTTTGCAACATCATTTGTAAGACTTCTCCGAGATAAGGCAGGGCCTTGTTGTTAGTTGTTCACGCTTGTTTTAGAAGTCTGTCCTAGCGGCGATACAGATTGAATGACATGTTTCCTTTCCAACGGCTTGTTGCATATGTGAACACCTTCTGTATTGTACACTGTAGTAATTAATCAAGATGTTCTAGATTAATCTGGAACCTAGTGTATCTTAAAACTGTTTAATTTATATAGGCAAGATTTTTTTTTTTTTTTTTTTTTTTTTTTTGTTATTTGCTGGTTTTCATTATTTTATAACTATTACCTACAATTTCGATATTTATAATGACTACATATTTGTTTTGTATTAAAGCATCAAGATGCTATTTATTATTAATATAATGGCAAAAATAGAAAGTAAAGTTTCCCTGTCAGACCATGCGGTCTATACGGCAGATGATGTTGAAGGTCAAAGGTTTCTTTAGTCAACGGTTAACGAACAGGGTGTCATGTGGCCAGCACAACGACCAACCGCCCTTTACCTTCCCCCAACTAAACTCAGGTACCCACTAGAGTTGGGTGGACTCAGGGGCGCCCTAAGAATCCCGAAGATCAAAATCCCAGTCTTCACTTAGATTTGAACCCCAGACCCCAGGTTCGGAACCAAAAGCTTTACCACTCAGCCACAGCGTCCCCTATTAGTAATATACCTATCTTGAATGGGTCTAGCGTCCTTTGTTTTACTTGGTCTCGCAGGGTCACATATATGCATGTTAATTGTATTTTCTATACATTATATGCTCAGCGTTCTCTGGTCCTATCTCTTTAGTGGACATGTTGTGTGGGGGGGGGGGGGGGGGAGGGGTGTTATGGACTGTGTGTGCGTATTTGTGTTTCCAAGGTTGTGACGAGGAAAGGGAGCTCTAATTTTTCATCTTGAAGAATGATGAAATCGCGACAGGGTCTGTCATAATTTATGGTAAGAACGGGAGACGATCTAGAGATATGAAAGACGTGTTTTTCTTGTGTGTTAGATTTTGTTTAAATATTATTTCATAGTATTATTACTAGATTTATATCTCAGCTCAAGTTCAATCTGTGAAAAGTTATTCTGAGTTTTTTGTTCACAAGAGACGTTCATTATAGTTCTTAATTAAAAATATAATACTCCTACATCGGTTTAGTTGCACTAGCTGTTTGGAGCTACAAGCCAACGAGCAACCTACAACTAGGGTTTAGTTGCACTAGCTGTTTGGAGCTACAAGCCAATGAGCAACCAACAACTAGGGTTTAGTGGCACTAGCTGTTTGGAGCTACAAGCCAACGAGCAACCGACAACTAGAGTTTAGTTGCATTAGCTGTTTGGAGCTACAAGCCAACGAGCAACCAACAACTATGGTTTAGTTGCACTAGATGTTTGGAGCTACAAGCCAATGAGCAACCAACAACTAGGGTTTAGTTGCACTAGCTGTTTGGAGCAACATGCCAACGAGCAACCAAAAACAAGGGTTAAGTTGCACTAGCTGTTTGGAGCTACAAGCCAATGAGCAACCAACAACTAGGGTTTAGTTGCACTAGCTGTTTGGAGCTACAAGCCAACGAGCAACCAACAACTAGAGTTTAGTTGCATTAGCTGTTTGGAGCTACAAGCCAACGAGCAACCAACAACTATGGTTTAGTTGCACTAGATGTTTGGAGCTACAAGCCAATGAGCAACCAACAACTAGGGTTTAGTTGCACTAGCTGTTTGGAGCAACATGCCAACGAGCAACCAAAAACAAGGGTTAAGTTGCACTAGCTGTTTGGAGCTACAAGCCAATGAGCAACCAACAACTAGGGTTTAGTTGCACTAGCTGTTTGGAGCTACAAGCCAACGAGCAACCAACAACTAGAGTTTAGTAGCACTAGCTGTTTGGAGCTACAAGCCAACGAGCAACCAACAACTAGGGTTAAGTTGCACTAGCTGTTTGGAGCTACAAGCCAACGAGCAACCAACAACTTGGGTTAAGTTGCACTAGCTGTTTGGAGCTACAAGCCAACGAGCAACCAACAACTTGGATTAAGTTGCACTAGCTGTTTGGAGCTACAAGCCAACGAGCAACCAACAACTAGAGTTTAGTTGCACTAGCTGTTTGGAGCTACCTATAGGCGCTCAGCAAACTCAGCTTGAGTCAGGATTCAAACTCAAGCCCCCATAGCGAAGCAGTTTACGCCGTTCAGCCACACATCCACCACTTCTTAAGAAACTAAGACTATCACGTGACTGATCCAACCTCCTGCAAGAATGCTAAGGACTACATTCACAAGGTTCCATCTTGCGTCCATCTTGGTGTTCTTTAGCCTTAGAAATCTGAAAAGTTACATTTGAAGGTCAACTGAAATTGATGCTGTAATTTCACTTCTGCTGACAAGCGGACTTTTAAAGTTTATTTTCTTTGGTGTTCACACCATTCAAACGACATTTATTTCGGAGCGTGGGAAACAAAACGAGGCGGCAGCGAGTGGTGATGAACTATCATGTTTGTAAAGTGTTTCCTTTAATTGTACACATTTTTTTTTTAAAAGAAGTGTTGCCCTTTTACTCTGTGACTAATTACACCCACCTCTCCCCATGAATCTCTGTGTATTAATTCAAGTTTAATTAGCTGGGTTTTCCAAATGTTCACCTCACGCTCTGCAGAAACTGTATGAAATGAACAAGGTAGAGGACACAGGCAATGGCGTAGATCATTTTTTTAAACTAGTTAGGTGTACACATGTTCTATAAAATATAGTATGTAGCCTAGTTAATTGACCTAACCAGGAGAACTCTCTCCATGTGAAAAAAAGGATAGTATCTACTATCTGGGTCGCAGGAAGAACTATTTCCTACTGCCACCTCTACCACCGGCAGGAACCGATTCTGACGAGTGTTTATTTATATACTTGTAAAATATTTTAGTTTGTACCTTGTTTACAGTCTCTTGATATGAAGCAGACTTTCCTGGCTCTTCTCTGGTCATTAGCGAAAGGATTCGAAAGGTAGCAGGAATGTCAACATTAAAACTGAAGGGCTAGTGGCTGAGAGGGTCCATTGCCGAGGGGATCTTTTCAAGATATGAATTCGAGTCCCGATGCAGACCAAGAATTAGAAAAAATAAATTGAGTTTGAATCTCTCTCTCTCTCTCTCCATCCCCCCCCCTCTCTCTCTCTCTCCCTCTCTATCTCTCCTTTTCTTTCCCTCTTTAACTCTCAATTCTCTATCTTTGTCTCTCTCCTTTTCTCTCTATCTTTCTCTCTCTTCCCTCCCTCTCTATTTTTTTTCTCATTCTCAGTCTTTTTCTCTTTTCTCTCTCTTTCTCACTTTCTCTCTCTCTTTCTCTCATAAACCACATTTAGAATACATTGAGCTGGATAGTGAATGTAACATGAATAGATGACACGATAACGAAAGCAATGATTATAACCCAGACCTATATAGTTTTAGGGATCAATTATATACCTATATCGTTTGGTCAAAACATCAACCATCATTAATTTACTAATTATCATAGTCACCTTTCCATTGTTGTGTTAGTATAGCCTTCATTTTAAACATTTATATAATTTATTTAATCTTTCCTTTTTTTTTTCAATTTTGTTTGTGTGCTTTCACTAGAGGTAACTATTTTGTTTATTAGAAGAAAAAAAATGCAGTGTCATGCTGGATAACTTGTACCCTTCCAGTTCTAGCTCTTTCTTATTATGACCAGATGAGTTGCAGGGTCAAGGAGAACTTATGATAACTGCACTGGTGCACGCCGAGCAGACGTGGGTGCTCTCCCCTTACCTTCCCAGACTGCTCCTGTGAATTACGTCAGCTGGGCCTTCAGGTGCAGACGACTGACCTGAACTAACGGCTAGGTTTACAAATGCAGCAATAATTAAGCAGACTAAGACTGTTAGTGGTAAAGAAGTAAAAGAATGCGGAAATGAGACAAGTCAGGGTCAGAGTTCATGGATTGTGTTAAAGTTATACAATCACAAGATCATTGCTGAGTAATAAGGTAGTATATTTAGACTTGTATGTGATAAGATTAAACTCTGGTGGATATCTTCTCAGAATTGTAGATCCAAAGATCAAATCCTTGTGGTCTCAAAGTTTTTGATGACTTATGTTTCGTGTGAAGTCCCGAGATCGAATCCTGGTGAAGATTTAAATGTTTAAATGGGGGGGGGGGGAGTAAAGGCGGTTGGTCTTGTGCTGTCCACAGGACACCCTCGCTAACCGTGTACCACAGAAACATCTGCCTCCATAAATGGCAAGGTCGAAAAGGGGAAATTTATATGTCGTGTTAGTGAATTTGTTAGTGTAAACATTGCTACATTGGTACGTTTCAATCTTCAGTGGCGTGCCATGAGCAGGGCGAATAGGGCAGCCGCCCCAGGTATTAAAGCGTAGGAGGTGCTAAAATGGGTATAAAAACACGACATATAAATATCATATTAGTCAACTAACATTCTACTTCATTTTGTATTGCTAATTGCTGAGTATTTACTGCAAATATAATCAGATGGAAAAGGAGGATGAAGAGGCCGACAGGTTTCAGCCAACTTGTTTTTTTTTTTTGTTTTATTTTTTTACGATTCCTCTAATCAGCTTGCAAATTCATGTGTGAAACCTGGACAATGATCTCTAAAACGACTCTATCGATTTTCCTAGAAATTTGACTGTTGGTGTATATCTTTATGAAAAAAAATTACTAACTATTTTGCCACATTGGGAAAGTTATACTTAAACTTAAATTTTAAAATTTTAAAAGAATATATATATATATATCTTGATGTCTTGCAATAGCTGAAATAATTTTCATATGTAAGACTACTAGGAGAGAATGCTTATACTACAAGTTACAACTAATCAAACTGTATGCTCATCAAGGTAAAACAAAAGATTATAAAGGCGGCCCCATCCCCCCAAAGGATCCGAGAATGGAAACATATTATTTAACCCATGAATTTGTTTTGATTGTCTAAAAATTGGCTAAATATTTAATTACTATAGAATTACTCGTGGTTTTTTTAGCGGCCCCCGTAAGGGGAAAAAGCCGCTATTAGGTTTATGCAAAATGTCCGTCTGTCGGTCTGTCCGTCTGTCACACTCAGATCTCGAAAACTAAAAGAGAAATGAAAAATATTATTTCATCATTAAATCCGGCTTGAAAAATTTAGGTGCTACGGCTACTTTTGGTTTTCTAAAAGCAAACAATTTAATTTATAAAATTAATTATGCAAGCGATTTTTTCATAAAAATAAACCAATTCTAAAACAATTACGTAAATGTAAGGGAGGCAATGTTACAATATGCTAACAAAGATGAGAAGCTTTGTGTACTTTCAGTATCACTAAGTCAAATATATTTATAAAATGTACAGGAAATGGTTACAACAAATATAAATAATACTTAAAGATGTTTTTTCTGGTCAACTAGCTGCTAAAATTAAAAGAAAACATTTCTGTTTCTTTATAAAGGCTAATAATGCACTTTGTATGTAAATATCATGCACATTTTTTTTTAAATGGACTTTTTATGCAGCGACTTTCGTGCAGTAGCGTAACGTCTCAACATGGCAAGGTGCTAAACCAATTCCTTAAACTTTTTTAAAAAATCAGATTTTATTTATTTTTTTGTTTAGTGCCCCCATCCGAATAAAAGAAGCTTATTTTTGTGCGTTTTGTCTGTTGGTCGGTCTGTCCGTCACGATTAGATTAACAATTAACACTAGAGGCTATTGTAAATCTGATTTAACCTTTAATTTTTCATTCTGAAATATTGCAATAGTTTTAAGTATCTATAATAGACTGTACCGGATGTTTTGTGAAAAACAAATCAATGCCAATGAATATTTGTTTGCTCTTCTAACTTATAGTAGATTTTATTTCCATGCTTAAACGTTGCAAGAAACACATGATCTTTAATATATTGTTCCGGTTCTTTAATGTAAATAGCTTATAAATGCTAAATAAAAATATCAATACTGATTTATATTACATTAACTATAAAGTTGTTCTGAATATTGTCTTATAAAAAATAAATTATGTCAAATGATTGTTTGAAATCGCATAATTGACTAATATTACACGTATATTCTTTGACACTACGTCACTATAGTTTATTTATCAATATCAATTGTTCCGAATTATTAATTTAAAACAAATTTATGTCAAATAATTTTATTTTTTTCAAAAATATCGACAATAGGTTATTCAGGATTTTTAAATAAGAAAGTAATTTACTAGAAACGATTATTAAAAATAAATTTTTAGACTTATTTTACAGTTAATTTTTTTGCCGAAACATAATAAAAGTTGTTTAATCGGTAAAGAATGTTCCTGATTTTGTTTCAAAAAGAAATCGACCTACATTACCTTAATTTTCTTACAAATCGTTGCCAATAATGATCCGAATTTTATATGAAAAATCTAATAACGCTAATAAATGTTTGAAATCCCTCTTCTAATAAAATAAAACAAAAAATTTTCTCATTTACGAAAATTGGTTGTTCCGGATTTTTTATGAAAAATAGTTTAACTCTATTTATGTAAAATCGCACTTCTCTCTTACACTACATTTAACTTTCTATGTAAAACGTTAGAAAATCTAATTATTGTTAATATTATGCTCCGATTTTTAAGGCAAACAACTTCCTGGCACCAAATTATGGTTTGAAAAAATCTCCATAAGGCTATGGTACATCTAATTTTCATAACAGACCATCCCATAAATTTAATTAACGACATTGGATAAATCTGGAATTCTTTTTTTTTTCTTACTATAAATATATAAACATCCGGAACAATCTATAATAGAAACTTAAAACTAATGCGATGTTTCGGAAGGTAAATTAAATTTTAATCAGATTTTCAATAGCTTTTAGTCTTTTTTTTTTTCTCGCTAATAACACAACGGACAGACAAACTGACAGACAAAACAAAAAAAAAAAAGCGTCTTTAATCCTTATATATATATATATATATATATATATATATAGTCTAACTAGCCCATCAAATGAAATGTTAAAAGAAATCACTCGGTGCACCAATGTCTATTAACCCTCAACAAGCTGCTCGTATAGATGATATGCTTTAGTTTAATTAGGCTGTGTGACGTAGTGGATTTTTTCCTTTGACGTCATATGGAATAAATTCTTTAAATGCTAAAACAACTCGGTATAGTAATGTTTATGAAACCTCGTAATGTGACTCGCATTTTTAAAAAAGTCTAGATTGTCAATATGTCAATATTGCAATGTTATAAAATAGTAAAAATTATCTACTATTTTAATATTCATATTGCAATTTGTCCATTTATTGATTATCTAGTGTTTTTTTTTATATAAATCTTATCTAAATTACATCTACATATCCCAAACATATATTTTAGATCTAGTAGATATAGATATTGAGAGTGCTAAATTAGTAGTTTAATTTAGGTAGCTCTACATCCTCCTTCTAGTTCCATTTAGGGCTAAATGAAAATGCTCAATACCAAAAAATTATCTAAAATCGCTCTTCTGACATATTGTACATATCCGGTAGTTGTCATTCCGTAATGTGTAGGTATATTATCAATAGTAGGCTATTAGTTTGTGACCAGTTTGTCATTAGATTAAGAGCAATGACTGGTCGTGCGGTTAGCGCGCAGGACTGATTATCTCTAAGGTCTCGGTTTCATACCCTGCTCGTTGCCATCCTCAGTCGACCAGCGAATATGCGGATCCGACAGGGATCCGTCTCCCACAGGGGCCGCCTCTGAGTTTGTGTTTTGGTGTATACTCTCTTTGTAATCTTGTTTTTTCTTCAATTAAAAACTACTTGAACAACTAATTATTGGTAATGGGAATATTACATTTAATTTTCTTTTGTCCAATAGGAGAAATCAGCTTCTCAATACCTTGTAGTTTTTTGTTTTCGATATAAACATTACAGACCGACAGACATACAGCACAAAACTAATAATGTCCTTTCCACTTACGGAGGCCACTAACAAAAAATTCCTATTATTTGAGACATTTTGGAGAGTAACATAGTCCCCTGCTTTCGCGGATGGCACACCTCAGCACGAACCACTGTGCAATGCATTTTTACTTTAACAAATGATAATCTTTTTCTAAATTCAGTTGAAAAATAATTAATTTATCTATTTTCGAGATAGCTTAAAAATTTTAGCGCAATGTATTCTTCTAGCATGATCAGTGCGCTGTGGTCCAATCTTTTTATTTTTTTTGTCTGTGAACCAGTGGGGGGGGGGGGGGGGGGGGGAGGGTATCTGGGAGAAGTTTTACAAGCTGCCTTTATATTAAAATTTTTTTTAAATTTCTGTTCAAATCGGGACTCAGCCTGTCCTAAAACAGAAATGTAGACGTCAGACCAGAACGTTCCAAGATCTAATCTATCCCAATATTTTATTTTCAATATACTTTATTTTAGATTTTGTAATTCAAACGTGACAGAAAGACGGACGGAAAAACAGACGGAAAACTAATAGCGCTTTTTTCCCCTTTCGGGGGTGGGGGGTAGGCTATAGAAAAGTACAACTATCGTATTTTCGGGCATATAATCCGCGGGTTATTCAAGTTTCCACAAAGGGATGGCAAAGGTGAGGGGGTTTACAAAATGTACTTTACTCATAAGCATACCACAATTGAAACTATGGACAAGCTTCCTTTAGTTAGCTGTGCGGTTGTGAAATTTGGATTGGAAAGATTTCTGAACATCTCATTACAATATTGACCTGGAGAAAAGAAATAGTACCGATGATAAAAAATTATGTACTAGTAGTTTCGGGCAAATCACGCTTTGCACAAGCGGGATAGTAAAGTAGTTCCCCTTTCAATCTATAGGGCAGACGATGTAAAGGTCATCTGTTTCTGTGGTCTGCGGTTAACGAGAATGCCAGGCGGCTTGCACAACGACTAACCGCCTTTACTTTTCCCAACTAATGTCAGGCACCCATTAGAGCTGGGTGGACTCAGATGCCCCTGAAGATCCCGAAATTAAAAATCCCAATAATAATAATAATATAATAATTTGATGATCATTTTATCATTTTATTATTTGTCTTACAATTTGTGTATTTGTGTCACGTACACTGTATCTATATTTTGCCCAAGGTCTGCCAGCCAGAATTTCAGCTACCACGAGAATTTCCATCATGCAACAAATTTATGTTTTGGAGTGAATGTGATTGGTTAGAAATATTAATTATTGTACATTGAGCTGCATTTATTGGTCAGATTGATTAACCAAGCGGCAAAAAGATATTAGTCACATGGCAAAACGCCCAAAGCTTTGTAAGATTCTAGATATTAGCGCCAGTCTCGTGTTAGAACTCAAAGGAAGAAGACATAATTATATTATTGTGTAGATTATTTATTTAGTAGAAATATATACATATTCTGTTCTATTCAAGTACATTTAACCATTGTAATTATTTGTGAATAGCTTTTCCAAGTTTTGAATTAAAGTATTAGTTTTAGACGAAGAGAAGTTTCTTCATTGAATATATAATAATATACTTAGATCGTCTTGTCGACTAGCAACTTCTAGATGATCCTCTTATTAACTGGCAACTTCTAGATGATCATTTTATCAACTAGCAACTTCTAAACGATCATGTTATCAACTGACGATTTCTAAATCCTCGGCGATCACGATCATTGATTGCGCTGTTTAGATCAAGATAACCTTCAACATGATATCTATCTTAGCACCATAAAAGATCGTGACCATTTGTATGTTACGGGTGGAAATTAAAAAAATATATAATCAAACTCTAGGGAGAAAGAGCGTTAAGACGCCAGAGTGACCCTCGGTCGAACGACCATTTCCCAGAAGTCGCCTAAGACTATCGGTAAATTAAGTTAGTTGTCCTTTGCAATTTTATCGGAGGTTTTGTTTTTTTTGGGTTTCAGATATGTTATAATAAGTATATTTGTACCATGGTGGATATAGATTTGCATTAGTATAAATTTTACAAAGGGACATTACTCAAATTTGCATTGTTACCAAACAAATTATGAAACGATCGTGAAGCTTCATTGGAAAAAAAAAAATGTGGGTGACAAATATCAACACGCCATACTACCAGAGGATAGAGAGGGCACTTTTAGTGAATGTAACATCCTTGTTGGAAAGTAGACATGTTTTGTTTGTAGTAGTTCTTCTTTATTTTTCTTTATAAATATAATTGTCATTCAAAAATAGATGTTGCAGACCACGTCTCCGTTGTTGCAGAATACATTTTTCAAGAAATGAATTAACTGTCTAGTAATGCGTCGTAACGCCATTGCGGGATCCAACATTTCTTTGGTGAACATCTAATCACGTCGTGAAGAAAATGTTATGGATGATACGCCATCGTATTAAAGTCGATGAAAATAAATTCCACAATGCACGATGAACACTGACTTAGAACACGTGAAACTTAATAGAAGAAAAGAGAATGATTTTTTTGTGGTATAGTTTTATTTCAATAGTCCAAGCAGAAATTCAAAAACCCCGATGCGACATTTGGAATGAAGTTTTCTCTGACGCTTGTATTGAGGACGAACAAACGTTCAAACTTTGTCGATTATGACATCCAGTAGTTTAGTTTAGACTCAGATGGCAAGTACCATAATGAAAACATATCAGCACATGAATCTTCTTGTTGTGTGGCTCTCAGAATTGCCAAGGTTCTGAAACCTCACACCATTAGCGATGAGTTATTGTCAGCGGCCAGAGACATTGCTTGTTATGATTGGAGCCAAATTCATTAATAACTTTAGTGTAATTTGCATTCCTAATGACACTATTCGCAGGAGATTAGTTGACATGTCTTCTGATATTAAGGAAATAATGTTTGCTTCTTTTACATTATTTAGCATCCAGCCTGATGAATTCCAGGGCATTGTAGATTGTTCAAGATTTTAAAGATTAGTTTCTATTTAAACCTCTATAAATGACCTCTACAGCGCGTGATGTAATTGACAAAGTTGGTTAAATTTGAAAAAGTAAATGACTTCTTGGAAAAATATTTGTGTCGTCTGCACATATGGTGCTCTATGTATGCTTGGTTGTCGGTCTGGATGTCTTATGTTTGGTACAGAATGAGTCGCATTAAAAATCCATCGTAACTCACTGTATGATTCATCCACATATATAAGCAACGTATATAGCAATGCATCTAAATATTTCACTTCGATGTCATTTACACAATTCTGGATCAATGGTTTGCAGTCATTCTGTTCTATATAAGATGTTTTCAAAGACCTGCTCTACCATTTTCAAACATTTTTTTCTGCCTGTCAGTTATCGAGTGTAAATACAGACATAAACTTGATGCAGAAAATGTGAATTCCTAATCTAGTGAAATAAAAACAAACTCAACCTTTGCAATAACTTTGGCGTGTTTGAAAATACTGTGGCCACGTTTTCCATGATAAGTAATACTTTTTAAATTGTAAATTATGTTTCGAGAATATTATAAACAGGCAATAAACAAATAAATAAGTCATAAAATAAGCTTTTTTAAAAATGTAAGCACTAATTTAATTAACAATAAATAAATATGCTATATAGCTCCTCCTTCGTGATATATAGCTCCTCCTTCGTGGTATATAGCTCCTCCTTTGTGATATATAGCTCCTCCTTCGTGATATATAGCTCCTCCTTCGTGATATATAGCTCCTCCTTCGTGATATATAGCTCCTCCTTCGTGATATATAGTTCCTCCTTCGTGATATATAGCTCCTTTTTCGTTGTCAAAAATGAGCACATTTCTCAAATCCTATGAACTCGAAGATGACTGTAAAGTCCAATTCTTGCTTTAAAAAGCCTTCAGGGAACAGGAATAAGAAGAAGAGGCAGACAGAGAAAGCGATGGGAAGACAACATCAAAGAATGGACACGCCTGTCATTGAAGGAGATTCTGGCTATGGCAAAGGATAGAGAGCAATGAAGAATGACGGTCGACAAATCTTGCATGGTGCCCCAACAGACTAAAGGATAGGCAAAGGTTAAAAAAAAGTTGAAGTACACATTTCCGCTTGACCTTCCACACACACAAACACATGCATCGAACCTGAGAATTGTAGGTTCACTTTTCTAGCTTTCCCCGTTACCACACCTAAATGATGATTTTACAATCGCTAACTATTCTTTGGTTTCGTAATTCAATGTGTAAGTATTTCTTAGCTTTTTTTTTTTTTTTTTGTCAGATGACACACCCCCCCCCCCCCCCAAAAAAAAATTTTTTTTTAATTTGTTATTACTCTGGCGTGGCAACGCTCCCCCCCCCCCCCCAATGAAGTCGTTTATCTTTTTATTACTTCCACCTTCAACACACAAAATAAGAATTTTATACCAGCATTTCATTCTGTTGTCATACAATTTTATACACAATATTCAGTCAATATCGGGGCCTCATATGACAACAAAAATATTTTATACCAAAAACAAGTTTTCGCGCCAAGGAGAAAACTACGCAAGACAAACAAAAAGTTGAAATAGTGGCTTCGAAACGAAACAAAGTTTCATCTTAGACTTTTTTGTTTGTTTTACGGGGCAGCTTTAAAAAGCCTATTGGGTCACCTCGAGAATAAAAAAATAGTTTTAGGTAAACTTAACTGTTGGTGTTTCGAACGTGAAAGGGGGTTTATTTGTTTTAGGCACACAGAAAGAAAAGAAATGTAGGTATCCATAACAAAATAAACTATATTTAGTCTGGGAACAAATCAACGTGCGTAGCCGGTGGTAATGCTAGTTTATTATATGCCTCAACGCAGCTCTGTTTCAATGGCCCATGAAGTGATTGGAACACTAGCTTGAATCATGCAACCAGACAACAACAGGATGACATTCCAGGAAACAATTTATTGCTAACACCTGGTACTGACTTGGAGTAGGCCTACAGTTCAATTTTCATGCAATACAAAACATGAACTTTAAAATAATTTCTATTAGTAGAAACTCTTGAGTATGGAGCTGAGCTTTTTGGCAGTAACCAAAGGCGTTTACTTTCATAACAATTCCAAGTACCACCATGAACCATGAACGATTTCGGATCTTTTTTCCTTGTGATAAACAGTAAAAACTCATCTCGTTCTTACATCTCGTTCATGCTCTTTTATTTGCGACGATGAATTTAGAATTCCCAAACTGCTGCGGGTCTATTACGATGAACTGTGCAAATGATCATGAACTATATACAAATTCTCTAGAACCTGCTCGACAGTGTTATATGGTGCTGTTGTCAATCGTTGACTTTAGAACACCAGATGGCTAGATCTAGTAGACAACTAAAACGATACTATACTATATATTCTAGTGAACAAAACTAAATATAATTTGTAATACAATATACACAAATTCAACTTGAGATGAAATAAACGGACATTTAAACAAAGCTAACTCATTGTGAAAACAAGGTGTGACCTTGTACTAGCATTAGGTCATAAGACCAGTGACTTCTGCTGTACTGGATAGTTAGTCCAGTGGCATTTCTTGGTCCCAAATTATATTATATCAACATAGATTTACTTCAAAATAATGTATACTGGTCAGCTCAAAGTCTCAAGAGAAAGTGGCTATTAAACGCTGTAAACAAAGACTTAAGTTATGTACTAAAGGAACTAACTCTGTTTGACATGAAAAATAACTACATTTATTATCCCTCTTGTATCACACGTCATTACACTCTGGCATCCTGGAGTCGTCTCTCGATCTTAGACATATGACAGAACCGCTTATCTTGCATCAGTCTACAAGACTAACAATTAATGCTCCCTTTCTTCATACTCTCTAGGAAGCACAAGCACACACTCCATACCATATGGTCTGGACGTAGGTCCGTTCACATTGTATTGCGTGTTATTGTAAGTGAAAGTATAGTCTAAAGAAACCGTTTAACAAGCAAATAAAAAAAGTTTGCTCCACAGTTTGACTCTAAATGAAGTAATGTGGTGTAAGTCCAGTATCAATTACAAGAAAATACAGAGAACAGAACCTAAACCTAGGTATTGTGCTTTAGACAAGATCAGTTGCGATGGCTTATGAAGGATATTGACCAGGCTCGGATGCCAACTACGTTCCTATCCATTCTCAAGCAGTTTCATGTGGAACAAAAAGTCCAAATTAGACGAATTGATGACCTTGTCTGATCACTTCCCAATAGAAAATGGCGTAAAGTTGGGCTGTGTTCTTGCCTTTACTCTGAATTTAGGTCATTGGTTAACATGCATGACTAGATGCATGACGCGTAAGACGTAATCATCTTCTGTTTTGAAGTAACTTCTGTATTATATAAAATAAGATTCCAAACAAAATAATTACTTACCAATAGTTAATTAACAAATTGGTTATAATTTTGTATTGATCCTTGTGTTTTCAGGGCGAAAAAAAAAATAAGTATACAAAATTTCAGCTTAATCTGAGATTGGGTGTGGGAGAAATATCGTGTACACACTTTTAACCAGACAGACAGAGTTGACCTAAGCTATGTAGAAATTGGTTGTATACATTAGTAGATAGAAAAAAAAATTATTATAGAGTACATTTCATACAGCCAAAATGGAGCCTCCACTTTAACTCAAAATTGCGAAACGCAGAACGTCGACAAAGGCAAAACATAGCCATTTTTTGTCTGTACAAGGTTGGCAAAAGTTCACTAGGTCAGCAGTTCTTTAAAACCTGGTTCCACTCTGACAAGTTCATGGCTGATCTGTCTTGACATCTACAAACCGAAAACCTTTTTCACATCAATAAATACCAAAACGCTGAGATGCATAACAAGTTTGATATATCAGTGAGGAGTTGAACCTAAACCCTCGACAACTTGCTGTGTGAGTACGCAATACTTGATCCGTATGTTAGACCTTCACCTTGTCAGTGCCACTCACCTGTCGTGATTACCTAACCTTGATGGCCCCAGAGCAGACGTAACCATTTGCTAGTTAAACTGCGTATTTGTGCGCGGGACAGACTGACCCACGACTTGCTAGAGTCACGCAATAAACTGAGATATGACAGCAAATGTTTACAAACTAGTGCGTTACAATGCAATGAATAAATTAATACCTACTATGTGGGGCACTAACATAGTAAAGTGAATACTCATATGTTATTGGTCATAATTTGCCTTAACATTGGCGGTGGCCTTATGAATAGGGGATATTATTGATACTCAGTAATTAGAAAAAAATAAAATAATTGTTAGTTCCAGTCCAAAAGTCTTGAACCATTAAATAAGTTTGCTTAAATAAACACAATAATTTATTAATAATTTCTGGAATTCTAATGAAATGTGTTTTTAAGCAGCACGAGTTAATGCCCGAAATTTCCTCCCTTGATAATACATTTTTTTCTAAATAATAAATGATTCAATTTTTTTTTAGTTATCAATTATTGGCCGACGATTAAAGTACAGGGATGACATGTGGCCAGCTCAACCACCAACAGCCTTTACTTTCCCCAACTAAATTCAGGTTAGATTGTTAGTTCTTACAACTTTCTAGTTTTCAAAACTTGAGAAATGTCACAACTTTATATGTTCCATAACGTATTATGCTTTCACAGCATACGAGTTACTAAGCCTTATCTGAGCTTTGGTAAGATGAGGAATTTGAACATTCAACATCGAGTCTATCGAAAGAGCCCACTTTTTTTGACTATCAAATATATTGTAAATAAAAGTGAATGCTTGTTGGTACTAGAATTAAATATTCACTAAACAAGTGAATCTCACTAACAGCAACGCGGGACAAAAAAAATACATTAAAAGACCAATTTTGCGCTCCATTCCAACCCGCGGGGTGCCCCTACAGGTTCAGAATGGGTATTCCAGAAAAAAAAAACTTCTTATTGTTCATACCTCATTACTCCAGGATTTGAACCATCGAATTATCCAGTAGATGTGACCGAATTTTGAAGATTGCAAGATTTTTTTTTCCTTGCCTCTTTTACTGTCAGCATTCACTTGGCCTACGTCACGTGTGACTCTTATGACCCAGATATCTGAATATTTTATAGGTGTTTACAATTTCTGAGAAAAACAATTTCTTAAATTTTATAATTACATGTGAGTGTGTGTGTGTGTGTGTGCGTGTTTAGCTTGTTTGATGGCTGTGAATACAAGGTCATCCATCTGACTGATAGTATACACGTGTATTATAGACCAGCAGTTTAAAAAAAAAACTTAGTGTTTACGTTAATTGCAATAATTAGGCGCGCAACTTGCACGTTTGAGTAGTCCAGAAGCTAGGTCACCGACAAGTAGGAGGCACGTCCCCTTACCTACTTACTCACGCACCTGCGCGTGGCACGCATACCTAGTTTCCTTTTTTTTAAAAAAAAAAAAAAAGATGGAGAGAGAAAAAAAAGGGGGAAATTACGTCATCAAATTCTACTGTTATTGAAAGTGAACGTCTCATAAACGTCAAAGCTTGCAGACGAGGTTAATTTTTTGTGCCACTTCAGTAGGATACGGCAAGGCATTAGAGTTGCAGACTCGTTGCACGTATGGGGCAGATATAAGGAGGGGGTGAGGGGGAAAGGCCACTGCCTTAAGAAGAAATCTTGGTTTATGCATTCATGTGGTTGCACTTTAACAGGTATCAAGAGGAACTCAAATTGCAGTAATCGATCCATAATGATCACAATTTGCAAACAGAGGAATGGTAACTTCTTTGCTCGGCATCAAAGAGCGTAAAAAACCTTTGCACTGACAGATCTGCATACAATTCTCTGCAGCACAAAGTTTGAAACAAAGTGGGGGATTTTCAGACTAAGAGTTAATCACAGTAATCTTCTCTTTGTTCCTGCTTTGATCTTTAACATCCGGGTAGCCTTCTTGAAGAAATACAGTTCAGTAAGAGAGAGAGAAAGAGAGATAAATTGAGATTGAGAAAGAGAGAGAAAAAAAAGAGAAGGAGAGAGAGAGAAAGAAAAAGAGAAAGAAAGAGAGAGAAAAAGAGAGGGGGAAAGACGAATGAGAGAGAAAGAGAGAGAGAGTAAAAGAAAGATGCTTTGGATAAGTGGCCTAGCGGCTTAACCCACTTGGCTTGGATTAGACTATCTATCAAGGCTACTCTAGCTCAAAACCCGACTCAGTGCAGAGTTTTGTTAACAGAGCGCCAACTACTAGTGGAGTGCATCCTTGAATGCGAGTGTAACATCAAGTCTAACATATTTGTTCAAAGCTTATATCAACTCTGTCTGTCTGTCTGGTACAAATCTTGTCCACGTTCTTTCACCCACTTCCCATTCTCAGATCAAGTTGAAACTTTTAAAAATTAATAATTGTTAATGATAACACGTAAATCAACTTTAAAAAAATAATGAAATAGTTACATAATTAGTGGTAATGAAGCAATGTTGGTTTATAAAAACGGAGATAAATCTTGCATTATCGAGATATATGACAGTAATTGTGAGGTTCTTTCTCCTTTAAAAGTATTTTTATACTTTGTTTTTTTATGGAATGATTCCCTTTATGTAAATGCAAAGTAGTTGTAGTCCCTTTTAAAAGCAAATAGTATTACGAGTGGAATTATCTCTTCCATGTGGGATTATCTCTTCCATGTGGGATAATCTCTTCCATGTGGGATTATCTCTTCCATGTGGGATTATCTCTTCTTTGTCGGTATATAGCGTCACTACGTTACTAGTATGATTATCCTGCGTGATAGTAGAATCTATTATGAATGCAATGACCCTTAAGCGTAAATCTATTGTAGTCAATAGTCCAATGACGACCTTCTAGTAGAGCAATGACCTTTTCAACTCTAGTTTACAGCTAAGGGGGATCGCCGGGAAACTTTTATAGACTATTAGGGTGAGAAATGACCTCATGACCTTAACCCCTGCGGGGGGTCTAAAGGGCCATTAAAGTAGTGCCACAAGCCACTAATGGTTTATACACAACATGTCAATTAAACCAGACGACCAAATAAAAGTACCAGAAGACTGGACAATAGCACCCCTTTTCCCCGCCCCCCCCCCCACGTGATTAATGCGCGGACATCGCAACTACCGTCTTCTTGTTTTACTGTGGGAAACTTCAGAAAAGCCCCCCCCCTTCCTCCCCCCTTCTCCTCTTCCCCCCCTTTTCGCGCGCATCTTTAATTGGAAAAGAGGAGGCGGGGTGTTTTCTTTCTTTTTGTTTTTGTTTTAAAGCCGCCAGTGTGTAATAAAAGTAGTGAAATAATTTATCGGCCTGGCCTTGACTCATATTTGCTGTGCCGGTGTACACATACAGAAAAAAAGAAAAAAAAAGAAAGTCGCAATTAATGGGACATGAACAAAAACATCACCATCAAAGGGCGAGGACGCCAAACTAAGGGGAATCCCCCGAAATTACATAATGATCGTCTGCAGCGACATGACATCTGGAGACTTGGTTTTGGGGAATGTATTTCATTTATACAACCTTGCTGAGCAGTCTTTTTTTACAGAAATACAGAAATATGGAATAAGTTTTAACAGTTTACCATAATGGCATCAAACCAACGAACTAACAGAAATTAGTTTACCATAATAAGTCTAATACAATGGATCTCACTCACCAATCGTGAACAAACAACATTTAGCCACGTGATAATATTGATAAAACAATGAAAATTACGTATCATGTGACAGCCTTTATGGATTGCGTAATTTGTATCGAAGAGATAGAGAGCCACGTGGCAAAATGTTGTTTGTTCCCGATTGGTGAATGAGGTCCATTATTTTATCTTATATCAACTTGTACCCTAACAAAAGGATCAAATCCACTGGAGCTCAAAGTAGGCACGCTCGAAACAATTGTAAGCTATCCAAAAACAGCTATTCATATATACCGACGGATCGGCCTTCAAAGCCACCATCAATGCTGGTCTTGGTGCCTTCCTGGTGTTCCCCAAAAATAAACACTTTGAAATAAGTGCACCCTGTGGCGATTACAGCTCAAACTTCCAAGCCGAAATTGAGGCAATCATCATAGCACTACAGACAGTGGAAAACAAATTAAATAAAGGAGTGCAATCACGTCAGATATTGTTGTCTTTACAGACTCCCAATCCACTCTGCAAGCACTTAACAGCAACACTTCAAACAGCCCAAGAGAGTTGACAACACTCATCGTGATAATCCATCAGATGATATCAAAATTAAATATCAATATCACACTACAGTGGATCCCTTGACACATTGGCATCATGGGAAATGAAAAGGCAGATAAGCTATCAAAGGCAGGTTCATCTATGGAACAACCAGATAGACCTGTTAACTACCTCACCCTAAGGTCAATGTTAGTCAACAATCACAAAGAGGAGTGGCTCAACCATTGGGCATCAGGAAACACAGGCAGAGCCATGTACAGAGAAATGACTATGCCTAACAAACTGGACAGTATTAACTTTCTCCACCGGAAAGAGCCATCTACAATTATCCAATTAAGAACAGGACACACACCTCTATTAAATTACCATCTGAACAAAATAAATTTCCCATAACTCCCCCTTTGTAGACACTGCGCCCACCCTTATGAAACCGTAAACCATATCCTAATCCACCTTAGGCAGACCCTACTTCCACTACAGCCCAACATAACCAACACCCTGTACGGCAGTGCTGAACAACTGAAGAAAACAGCACACTTTTTTTCCTTGGCACAGTCTGCAAAAGAGCTGACAGCTCAGCAGCAATAAAGCTGGCTAGAGGAAGAATCAGAAAATCAACTTAATGTCTATATTATAATAAAAGTTAAACTTGTTCATTTGGAAGTTAT
Source organism: Biomphalaria pfeifferi (assembly GCA_030265305.1). Lineage (NCBI taxonomy): Eukaryota > Metazoa > Mollusca > Gastropoda > Planorbidae > Biomphalaria > Biomphalaria pfeifferi. The sequence goes on along the minus strand of JASAOG010000334.1, from coordinate 182,150 downwards.
TCATGTTATTTCCAGTTTTATTTGTTATGATATATTACGCCTACAGCCTTTTAGTTGTCTACCAGCTATTAGGTGCTTCAAGTCAATGACCGTATACAACCCCCCCCCCCCCCCCCAAAAAAAAAACAACAAAAACTAAGAAAATAAATAATCATTACATTTTCAGAATTCAAGGAGTCAACACAATGTGAATCCAGCCAATCACATGCCATTCTGAGGACTAGGACAAAGAAGAGTTCCTTTGTGATCTTAAAGAGGGCAGATGATATTAAGTTCCTGTTTCTGTGATCGACGGTAAACGTAGTTCCATGACGTCAGAGGCCCATTAGAGCTTGATAGACACAGGGCGTCCTAAAAATCCGGAAAATTTAAAAACTCTTTTAGTCACTGGGATTGGAACTCGAGCCCTCTTTGTTCAGAAGACAAGCGCTTTGCCCCTCGGCCACTTCGCACAAGGGACATTATCTGTTTGAATCACTTCATGTAGGAACTTTAGTTCTTTGATCACTCCATATTGGGACATTAGTTCTTTGAATTACTCTATATTTGGACATTAGTTCTTAGAATCACTCCATATTGAGACATTATTTCTTTGAATCACTTCATGTAGGGAGATTATTTCTTTGAATCACTTTATGTAGGGACATTATTTCTTTGAATCATTTCATGTAGGGACATTAGTTCTTTGACTCACTCCATGTAGGTAGATTAGATCTTTGAATCACTTCATGTAGGGAGATTATTTCTTTGAATCACTTTATGTAAGGACATTATTTCTTTGAATCACTTTATGTAGGGACATTATTTCTTTGAATCATTTCATGTAGGGAGATTAGTTCTTTGAATCACTTCATGTAGGGACATTATTTATTTGAATCACTTCATGTAGGGACATTAGTTCTTTGAATCACTTTATGTAGGGACATTAGTTCTTTGACTCACTCCATGTAGGGAGATTAGTTCTTTGAATCACTTCATGTAGGGACATTATTTATTTGAATCACTTCATGTAGGGACATTAGTTCTTTGAATCACTTCATGTAGGGACATTATTTATTTGAATCACTTCATGTAGGGACATTATTTCTTTGAATCACTCCATATTGGGAGATTAGTTCTTTGAATCACTCCATGTCAGGACATTAGTTCTTTGACTCACTCCATGTATCGAGATTAGTTCTTTGAATCACTTCATGTAGGGACATTATTTCTTTGAATCACTTTATGTAGGGACATTATTTCTTTGAATCACTTTATGTAGGGACATTATTTCTTTGAATCATTTCATGTAGGGACATTAGTTCTTTGACTCACTCCATGTAGGGAGATTAGTTCTTTGAATCACTTCATGTAGGGAGATTAGTTCTTTGAATCACTTCATGTAGGGACATTATTTCTTTGAATCACTTTATGTAGGGACATTATTTCTTTGAATCATTTCATGTAGGGACATTAGTTCTTTGACTCACTCCATGTAGGGAGATTAGTTCTTTGAATCACTTCATGTAGGGAGATTAGTTCTTTGAATCACTTCATGTAGGGACATTATCTGTTTGAATCCCTCCATGTAGGGATATTAGTTCTTTGAATCACTTCATGTAGGGACATTATTTATTTGAATCACTTCATGTAGGGACATTAGTTCTTTGAATCACTTCATGTAAGGACATTATTTCTCTGAATCACTCCATATAGGGAGATTAGTTCTTTGAATCACTCCATGTAGGGACATTATCTGTTTGAATCCCTCCATGTAGGGATATTAGTTCTTTGAATCACTTGATGCCCATACTTAACTATATAGTAGGAATGAAAAGATTATTTACTGTGTCAGAAAATGTTTATGTTTTTTTGACTATCTCTTCAATATTGACAATGCCTCAAAAAATATGTTTGTTTATGTGACAATATTTTATGATTTATGTGACAATAAAAGTAAAGTTCCTCTTTCAGACCTTGTAGTCTATAGGGCAGATGATGTAAAGGTCATCTGTTTCTGTGGCCTACGGTTAACGAGGGCGTCATGTAGCCAGCACAACGACCAGCCGCCATTACTTTTCCCCAATTAATATTAGGCACCCCATTAGACCTGGGTGGACTCAAAGGTGCCCGAAGATCCTGGACATAAAAATCTCAGTCTTCATCAGGATTCGAACCCCGGTTCGGAAGCCAATAGCTTTACCGCTCAGCCCAATGTGACAATAGTTTATGGTTTAAGTGACAATAGTTAATGGCATGAAAAAAATAAGCATTTTGTAAGGAGCGGGTTCCATTACCAGGTGAATGAGTGGGAGGTCTGTAAAGAAATGATGTGTGGATGTGTGGACGTGTGGATGTGTGGATGTTTGGATGTGTGGATGTGTGGACGTATGGATGTGTGGACGTGTGGATGTGTGGATGTGTGGACGACGTGGAAATCTGAAACAGCTTCGTTGAGAACAGCTGACAAATAAAACAATGTGGCAGTAGTAGTAAACGAATCCTCAGTTGAACACCGGGATCTCTGGAGTTGGTTACTTGTTACAAGGTATAGTTAAGTAGATCTAAACTTTTTAGAAATTGCGTGGTGGCTGCGTGGTACAGAGTTTGTCTTTTGAACCAACAAGGCTTTGGGTTCGAATCCTGTTGAAGACTGGAGTTTTTAATGTCGAGATTCTTAGGACGCCCGTGAATTCACACTGGATACCTGACATTGGTTGGGTATAGTAAAGGACATTGGTCGTTGTGCTAGCCACCTGACACTCTCGCTAACGTCTGCCTTATAAACATATGACCTTTACATCAACCACCCCATGGATCACAAGGTCTGAAAGGAGTACTTTACTTTTACACTTTTAAAAGTTTCATTTCCAAAAGTAAAACAACCTTCGAAGTATCCGTCAAGGAAGATAACTTCTTGGCCAAATTTATTTTATTTTTGGTTATAGTTTTTGGTTTGAAGTGGCAAGGGTAAGACAAATTTCTGGACTCAGCGAGCTTGCCAGGTTGTCGCGTTGGTTTTAAATCTCAGATCAGACTACTTTATGTTGGCCACTGTTTGTCATGCCACAAATCTCCCTGTCACTAATAGAATCCGTTGTCTTCATGTCTTCGCCTTAAGTTGTACCGGTAATGTACGGTTCCTTGCGCAATGTGCACACATCGATAAATAAAACCGTAAAGATATCGCCTGACATTTCTGATGCTTTCTCTCTCTCTCTCTCTCTCTCACACACACACACAGACATTTTTTTTATATTTCTTAGTACTATAGTTTCTTTTCCTTATTATTTTTTCTTTTTTCTTCCCTCAGCTCCTCTTCCTATCTCTTCAACACTCTTTCTCAATGACTCTCTTTTTTTTGAGTTTTTTTCTCTCTTTCTCTCTCTCTCTCTCTCTCTCTCGCTCAGTCTCTATTTCTAATCTGACTCTTTCTCCTTTCTATTTCTCTTTTCTCTAATGTCACTTATTCGTTCTCTCTTTCTATTACTCTTTCTTCTTTTTCTCCATCTTTCTCTCTCTTTTTCTTTCTCTTTCTCTCTATAATCTCTCTTCCGCTATCTTTTCTCTCTATATAATCTCTCTCTTTTTTCTCTCTCTCTAATCTCTCTTTCTCTCTATATATATAATCTCTCATTTCTCTCTCAATCTCATCTCTTTTTTCTCTCTCCAATCTCTCTTTCCCTCCTCTCTCCGATCTCTCTTTTCCCGCGCTCTCTAATCTCTCTCTTCTCTCTCTCTAATCTCTCTTTTCTCTCTAATCTCTCTCTTCTCTCTCTCTAATCTCTCTTTTCTCTCTAATCTCTCTCTTCTCTCTCTAATCTCTCTTTTCTCTCTAATCTCTCTCTTCTCTCTCTCTAATCTCTCTTTTCTCTCTAATCTCTCTCTTCTCTCTCTCTAATCTCTCTTTTCTCTCTAATCTATCTTTTCTCTCTAATCTCTCTCTTCTCTCTCTCTAATCTCTCTTTTCTCTCTAATCTCTCTCTTCTCTCTCTAATCTCTCTTTTCTCTCTAATCTCTCTCTTCTCTCTCTCTAATCTCTCTTTTCTCTCTAATCTCTCTTTTTTCTCTCTCTCTCTCTCATTTATCTCGTTCTTTTCTCTCTCTCTCTCTAGTCTCTCTCTTTTCTTTCTCTAATCTCTTTTTCTCTATTTTCTCTCCGTGTAATCTCTCTCGCTGCCTCATTATTTTTCACCCCTTCTCATTGAGGTCAGTTTGCTAATGTCATGACCTTGTGTGTCTTGATTTTTTTTTTTCTGAACTACCGTAAACATCCGTAAGATAGAGACGTCGGGTTCTGCTTGGGTTGTTGTCGTTTGTCTGTGCACCTCGTGGCCTTTCCTTCAAAGTGACGCAAGTAAATAGTTGTGTATTATTTACTTCCGTTCTGATAACATAAACATGTGACGCAATCAAGTCTTTCTCTTGGCCTGGTCGGTGACAGGCAGAAATTAGAGCAACGATGTAGGATTGTGTGTTATGTCATGATTTCTAGCTGTTGTTTTCAGACATTCGGGAGAGGCTCTAGAACTAACAGTGATTTTATAGGACCTCGAACAACTAAACAATGCAGGTGTGTTTTTTGATCGAACATGATAGGTCAGATAGGATTCTGTTTCTTTCAGGAGCTTGGGTCTAACTTACTTTAAGTAAATAAAGTACCTATTTCATACATTGCGATCTTTGCAGGCAGAGGATACAAAGCCCATCTGTTTGTATGGTTCCGACAGTTAACGAGGATGTCATGTGGCCAGCACAACGACCGTCCGCCTTTACTTTTTAAAACGTATGTCAGGTACACATTGGAATAGGCTGGGCTTTGGGGCGTCGTAAAAAGTTCCGAAGCTCGAATTGACAGTCTTCACAGGGAATCCAACTCAAGAATCCTCGTCTCGGATGCCAGGCTATTTGTCACACGATCATCACGCCCTATTACTATTATTATTCTAAATTGCGAAAATCTGATATATGTGTACATAATATCTATGTGTGGAAACCTATTTATGTGTGTGGAAACATGATGTATGTGTGTGGAAACATGATATATGTGTGTGGAAACAAGATATATGTAGGTGTGGAAACATGATATATGTGTGTGTGGAAACATGATATATGTGTGTGTGGAAACTTGATATATGTGTGTGGAAATAGAATATATGTGGGTGGAAACAAAATATATGTGTTTGTGGAAACATGATATGTGTGTGTGGCAACTCTGTATTGTGGACACGTTCGCTAGTGGAAGTGGTAAACATTGGGTAGCTAAACTGAACCCCCAAGAGGATCACCTCTGCGTCCTGGGAACTAACGCTATTAATAAACCGGAATCCGTGACCTGGGGTGGAGATTCAACAGAGACCACAAGCCCAGTCCAAACATGCCACCACAGCCTTCCACACGGAGAGTTCCTTTAACTTGTGTGACCGTCTGCTGGAGATATGAAGGTTGCGCGGCCTTTTACCGCTTCTGTCACATATTCTTTTTGACTGCCCCAGACTTGCTGATCTCTGTCTTGGCAGATCTGGGAAACCAAAAATTCTCGACCTGTATGGTGACATGCATGCACTACGCAAAACAGCAGGGTTTCTGTCCAGGGCTTTTGCAAGAGAGGATTTGAGCCTCTCAAGCCCTCACTCCAAATGGATTTGATGATGATGTGATGACCGATTCTCAGCGGATCTATCCTAGAACGAACGTATTCGAAGGTCGACACCACAAACCACCGAGGAACCATCAAACAAAACCGGGGGGGGGGGGGGGGGGGGGCCGAAAGAATCATTTGTTCAATACTGAAACATGGGAGAACAGATGCATCAAAGATGGACGAACTTTCTAAAACTCAACGGGCTTTATCTTATATTCGCAAATAAATCAATACAACTAGAATCTTTATAGCGAAAAAAAATATGGTTCCTTTCTGATGCCTGGATGACGGTCCACACGACAGTGTGCAGCTCTGATCACACATCCAAAAAAAAAAGAAAATTGAAGTTTATCATTATAGAACCTTCGAAAATTATTTTTTGGCGTATCATACACCCCAAAAAACTTTGGACCAATAAAAAGAATTTTATTCGGAGCAGAAGCGGCGAGCTTTAAACCCCCCCCCCCCCCCCCCATACATGTCTGTAGTTTCCTCTAAGTCTAAGGCATCGACCATTATAAATAACTAATGTAAATATTCTGCAGACGATATATGAATTTAAGCTCTAAAAATCTGATCATAGCAGATTATTAATAGAAATGGAGTTGTGGAACTTTCAGTCTTAAAATGTAGAAGTATGCAGAATGCAGGTGCGAATCTATCCGATATCATTAAATTTTTTACTTGTGAAACTTTAAAAAAGAAAGTTTATGAACTTTTTCATACTTTTGACATATTAGGATGAACTATTTTCACAGCTTATCTCTATCTGAAGCTTTAAGTACAAAGTTTCTTAGATCGGTTTGAAAATAAAAAATTAGAAAAATTGAAATTGGCTTCACATTTTGAAACCTAGGCTAGAAAAATGTACCAAGCTGTTAGTTGGCTTGTGCTGAAATTCCAACCAGAATCTACAAGTTTATAACCAGAGTAAACTCAAGCTACTTTGTGTGATGTAGCTCTGGAGGGTTAGGGTCTGAACTAGAAACACGCACGCACATACATACACGGAGAGAAGGGTTAGGCAATCGAACCGGAAGCTCCTCCGACTCGGACTCAACGACCGTATTCTAAGCAACGGAAATAGCCCCCATGGTGTATTTATAGCCAGGCACGGGGAAGGGAATGACTCGAAGGTTTAAAAATTGCGAAAGAGAAAAAAAAAATAAGGGGGGGGGGGGGGGCAGTGGTGCCAATCATTTTCGGAATAGAGGTCATATCAACCAGCGTTGGTCTTTGGCATAGGCAGCCGCCTAAGTTTTTTTTTTTGAGGATCAATTGCAAAACATGGATAAAATCTCAAACTTATTAGAATTAGGCCCCGCGCAATCCATTTCGCATATGGCCCGCAATTAGTTAGGACCGGCCCTGCTTTCATCCATGTCACCTTCATTCTTTCATTATCTTAAGCTGGCTAGACTGCTAGATAATTAGAAGATTGTTACGACATGAAAAGAAAACAAATAAATAGTTCATGAGACAGACAAGGCAGGGACATATCAATCCTTCATGGGTCAACGTGTACAAACTTTTTACCACACTGACAGACAGACAGACAGACAGAGTGAGTTGATATATACTTTTTACAAAATATTCTTTTTGCTGGCCAGGCATGATTAATAGTACACATACTTTTCTGAATAGCTACAAGGTGTTTTGTGTTTTTTTTTGATGCTCGTAAATAAATTTTAAAAAAGACCAAAAAGAAATTAAATTGACCAGAAATTCCAACAAAAATTGCCCGGGACAGGACGAGACAAGTTAACGTTATTAGACTGAAGAATGCCGACTGGAGACTTGATGAAAGTCTTGCAAGAAATTATTTTTTTTTTTTTATAAAGTCTGGTCTCTTCATTTGCCTAGATCTGCGATCATTAGTTTAATTCTAGCGATGTTATCTACTCGACAAAGTGCAGAAATTTTAAGTGGCATTTTTTTTTGCTTGGAAAGAAAACTGCAATATTGAAAGTCATCTGGTCTTGGTATCGATACGAGAAATCAAGGTGTATAGCTGGAGAGAGCTTGACCTTATGGTTCAATGTCCTTTCAATTAAGGTGAAGGTCACCCACGTGAGCAGACATCAACACAACTAGAAAACATGTCTTGATCCTAGGCTTTATTGAACGAGAATGACAAAACAGTTCACGATAACACAGTACACATACACACAAGCTGACCTGGACACCAAGACATTTTGACACACAAGAACAAATCAGTTCACTCTAGTCACCATGCTACTATAGCAAGATTAGTGCACTCTAGTCACCATGCTACTATAACAAGATTAGTGCCCTCTAGTCACCATGCTACTATAGCAAGACTAGTGCACTCTAGTCACCATGCTACTATAGCAAGATTAGTGCACTCTAGTCACCATGCTGTTATAGCAAGATTAATGCACTCTAGTCACCATGCTACTATAGCAAGATTAGTGCACTTTAGTCACCATGCTGCTTTTATAGCAAGATCAGTGCACTCTAGTCACCATGCTACTATAGCAAGATCAGTGCACTCTAGTCACCATGCTACTATAGCAAGATCAGTGCACTCTAGTCACCATGCTACTATAGCAAGATCAGTGCACTCTAGTCACCATGCTACTATGACAAAGGTTAAAATGTCGTCATGGCCCAATCGCCATTTCGATATAGTTTTTCATTTCTCTAATTGTGTTACCTATAATACTTCTGTAGCAGCTCGTGACACTCTACAGAGTATAAACAGTTCCGATATGTTGGTGTCAAGTGGCAATGTAAGGACATTTGGGTAGAATGCATTCTGTGTGTGTGTGGGGGGGGGGGGGGGAGGTCTGAATAAATTGTTGCCAGAAACGAAAATGAAAACCTGGTGACCTAATCTCTGTAAGTTTCTTTATGGCAGGGGGGGGGGGGGAGGGGAGATATTATGTCAACTGTAAGTTGTAAGAAAGAAGCTAGCGCCCTCTTTCGGCCAGGCCAGTGTGAGCATAGTAACTCCTCGTCTGGTCGTTGGACTAGACTGTCGTTTGGTAGCCTCGATGGTCCCGGGTCCATCCTCTGCCAGGTGCTCTCCCCTGTCGTCCTTCGGTGTCGGCCAGGAAGTAGATTCTCTTCAATTCTTAAGTAACATCGGAAACATGTAAAGCATTAAACAAACTTCAAGAGGGCAGGTTCTCTATAAGAGCCAGAATGTCTGACGACGGTTGAGCACCTCGATGGCAATTACTAAGACCTCTGTGAGCACGCTCAACCACCCACGTTTCACAATTCTAGGTCACGCTGACATTGACCCAGTTACCTACATGCACCTGTGTTTAGACAAGGACCAGAAATGTCAAGACTGCTTGAAGCTCAAAGTACAGCATCTTAGTGGGAGAAAAAAATTATTTGGTACATGCCGCAGTGCAACTTTGAGATCTTTAAATGTCTTCGTAAAAACACACACATGATGAGGTCATCTTAACTTTTTGAAATACCGTTGGGAAGACATAGACCTAGACCGCACTACGTGAAGAGAGATGGTGGCCAAGAAAGCTATGGAAAGCGAAAATACACGGGCCTCAGCTCTGGTCTCTGGAAGAAAAGCGTGCCGTACGAAAAGTGACTGGCTCCTCTACCACCAAAGCGAAAGCCACCTTAACCTTGGATATATGTGGATGTGAATGTCTCTCCAAAATAGGACTCTACAGCCACATTGAAAAGTGATGTACGAGATGAAGCATTGTCATTCTACGACTGAAGGAGGCCAACTGTCAATAAAAAAAAAATACAAACAAGATTAATCTGATGATCCTCGGAGCATATTCACTTCATCATCTAAGGATTTTTACATGATCCTTGGGAGATATTTAAATGATGATCCTCTGGGGATTTTTACATGACCCTTGGGAGATATTTAAATGATGATCCTCTGGGGATTTTTACATGATTCTTGGGAGATATTTAAATGATGATCCTCTGGGGATTTTTACACGATCTTCCTGGGTTATTCAAATGATTCCGAAGAGAGTTTGACATGATCCTCAGGGGATAGTCACAAGATCAGTGGAGACCAATAGCTCGTTGCCACGTCGTACAGACCTGTGACGTTGCAGGCCAGTTTTTCAGGCCTTCTATGTCGATTGGTCTCGACCTAACTCATTTTTATTAATTTCGTCTATTGTCATTCAATTAGTGTTTTTAATAAAAGTAAGTTCAGATACGTTCTGGCAACTTAAGTCTGTGTTAACTCCCTAAACACGAAATGTTTTATCTCTGCTACAATAAGTTGCTTTTTTTCTGAAAAGCAGACATGCTTAAAACTAATTATAGTCGAGTATGTGGTTTGTATCAATGATAATATGATTTTTTTTTAATTCCTTTTTTCATTCTCTAAGACACTGAACCAGAAGTTCGGAACTAGTTATGTAGTCGTATATTTCTAGATTTGTGTCACTCGACAGGCAGAAGTGCGGAAGTTACACTTTTCCCAGGGTGCATCATCAACTTTCTTTTAATGGAGATCCTTTTCAAGGTTTAGGCGAAAGTTTGAACAAATGAACAAATCTACCTGTTGCAGTAAAAGTGATACCGAGGGAGACTTGAGGGATGGGGGGGGGGGAGATATAAGCCCCCCCCCCCCCCCCGCAGTGATACAATCATCAGTGGCTGGAAGTAGGGAAGAAACCATTTATCTCGCTAGCATTGGGTGCCAGGCACCCATCTCCTGTAATGCTCTCTCCCTCTCTGCATCTCTCTCTCTCATTCGTTGTCGTCGTATTTTCTTATCTTTGACCGCCATGTGTTAATTCTATAAGCAATGAAAGTTGAACTTGTGTTGTTGAAAAGGTAACTGTGTCTTAAGTTTAACCCATGATGTTGAAAATGAAGTTGTGTCATAGTTTGAACCCATGTTGAAAATGAAGTTGTGTCATAGGTTGAACCCATGTTGAAAATGTATATTTGTTTTAGGTCGACTTGGATTGGGCCCATGATGTTGAAAATATAGGTAGGTGTCTTACATTGAAACCATGATGTTGAAAATATAGCTTTTTACGTTGAAACCATGATGTTGAAAAGGCATGTGTCTTATGTTGAGCCTGTTTATGTAACATATTTTTTGTCAAATACGCTCCTGAAAGAGTCTACAGGATTATTAGAATATAAAGCCATTACATATGTTTGCCTTTTTACTTTATTTGTCTAATTTCCTTTCGTAAAATGTGCGCTACAATTTTTAATCTAATCAGCAAAGATGTAGGCTACAAATAGAGACATATATAAATATGTCTATGATTACAACTAATCGTACAAGGGTGATTCCCAAATGTTCAAACAATCTAGAAAGTTTGTTTCGTTTATCTTAGCTGTTAACAAAAGCTATTTCACATTTTATAGAAGGGTAGCCACCATTTTTTACCGCTTAGAACCGCAGAAGTATTTAGATATACATCGATTACTTTGTGCCTCGTGGGCATTTTCAAGATCAACTAGACAATGTTAAGGACACTTATTAATAAAACTTCACTGCTGTCACCTAACTAAAAGAAGAGAGAGGAGCCCCCACTTTGAGAGTACTGTGACTCTCGCCTCACCGTGGAACATATCCTCATTGATTGCCCCAGATACCAGGATGTCAGGGAGAAATTTTTTAGAGCACACAACTTAAAAACACTATTCGATAATGTCGACCCTGGGAAGGTACTGGGCTTTGACGGGAGATGGGGTTGTCTAACAAGATCTGATTTATGAATTGTGAACATATAATATTTACTTACGATTTTTACCAAATTATTAAATTTTTACTACCTTTACTATTTTAACTGTGAATAGACCTTGTTTTTAATGATTTAACTGTATGGAATTTAGCCCTTGTTATGTAAAGGGAGAGTGATCCTTAAAGGATTACGGGCACGACATGGCCTAAATTAAGCCGATGTGCCTAAACTCAAAACTCAAACCCTAATTTTAAAAAAAAATGGAGTTATACTATTAACAATACCCCAACCCTAACCCTATAATGTTAACAATACCCTAACGCCTATCAGTTGATCTTCCTATCATGTCTTCATTATTACCACTCGCTAGTTGCTCATTGGGTTTTAAATAAGTTTAAGACCATAGAGTGACAGTGTAATACTATCCCTAGAACCTGACATGGTTAGAAAATTTGATACTGTAGTGGGGAAAAAAAAGTGCACAAAAATATCATATGCGGGACCTTTTAAAAAACATAAATTTTCAACACGTCCTTTATTTTGTACACCGGATACACCAACAAGCTTGTAATTTACAGGTTTTCCGCCATATATGAACATATCCGATAGTTCTGAGCGTAAAAAAAATAAATTATTATTTTACTCTCTAAACAAATGATCTTCTGTCTAGAAGTTTACGAGATTAGTTTTTGTTTTTGTCTTATTTTATTGTTTAAATTATCGTCGGCTTGGAGAGTTGTAAATGTCATGACTGCAACATCTTCACCTTCACCTATCTCTTAATGTGTTGGACCTATGGGGCATCACACAAGATCTGTTAACCATCTTTCTCCATTCCTCTCGGTGTTTGGCCTTCGATAGAATCTCTTACAGTGACATGCACTTACATTCTCTTATGTTGTCGCTTTCTCTGTCCGCCTCTTCTTCTTTTTCCTGGTACTGTTCCCTGAAGGAAGGACTTTGCGAGACCTGAGGACCTAATTATATGGCCATAGAGTTTGAGTTTGCTGCATTTTTTTTTTTAATTTACAGTAGTTAACAGATCATCGTGGGGTCCGATCGCGGAACTAATCCTGTCTCAAATCCCTTCGTTTGTGATGAGGTGTTTGCACTTATCTATATTTACATATTGATATTGACTTACTGCGTAAAGTACTTCGACGATCTTCTATTGGTTTGGACTTGACATGATGGAATCTTGGAAATAGGATACCACCACCTTTTTTTGTGTGTATTTTTTGTATCCCTACGTTCACTGCTAATTAACACACCGAGTTCTATTGCTCCGCTAAATGACAGCATTAAAATTATTCCAGTGTACTTTTACTTGCAGATAGAATAACAATGACTCTATCAAAATTAAAAGCTCCTTTTCATTAGCTGCATTATGATTCAAGCAGGTGTTTTGAATTCAAGTCTTAGAGTACATGCACTGAAGGAAGTGATGTGAACTTTTACTGTACCATGCCACTGCACCTTTTGAAGATTTAAATTGCGATAGGGATCGCAGCCATTTCAACTTCTGCCAGAAGCGTCACAGTGTAGGAATGAAGGTGCGGGTTGCAATGGTCAGAAAAAAAAAAGGTTTACAGGACCAGCATACGGAGCGCCATCAACAGTACTTTGCCATCGGACTTTGTTATGGACCGTTACCATAAGTCTTTGCTTTTGTTTTAACTGAACCATAAATATCTGTCTGTATCTCTCTATTTCCTCTTTCTCTCTGTCTTTATGTATGTATGTATGTATGTATGTATGTATGTATGTATGTATGTATGTATGTATGTATGTATGTATGTATGTATGTATGTATGTCTGTATGTATGTATGTTTGTATGTCCTTCAATTTTAGTGACACTAGCTTATGCTAGCAAAAGAATTACACAGCTTTGCAAAGAAAGCCAGCATGTTGAGTTTGTGTAAAAGTGTATAGGTTGTCCGTCTGACCTAGTGGTATGTTCTTCGGACGGATTCGCAACATTCTCCAGCTCGATATACCCCTCCCACAAACACTGACCATTTGTCGTCCACTATTAACAGCATGTGTTTATATTACAGTGTACTTATCTTCATTTCTTAAAGAAAGTCTAAAAGTTACCATTTTAAAGTTTTAGGAATAGTGTTCATTATCTCATTCTACAAACTGACAATAAATATGTAGCCAATTATATTTGGTTCAACGCCGCTTACACATACAATCACTTAATAAAATACTTAATTAGGTAGAACGCATGTTAAACGTTTGGCAGACGAACCAATGGTTCTAAATTTTATTTATCTCTAGTTGAATTTGATTATCTATACTATAAAGTAGAAAGTAAGGCGTATGTATGTATGTATGTTACGAATAGAAATCAAAACCGTTTGACCAATCTTGATAAAACTTGGCATGAATGTCCCTTGGGTACTAACTTGAACCGTGACATATGTATAGTAGCCCTAAAACAAACTAAAGACCCTAAAAAAAAAAGCCCAACTCTATGAAAGTATTGCTATTTTATGGATCTAGGCCATGTTTACCATGTTTACATGAGAAAAGATCGAAAGAATCTAAATCTAGATCTAATTTTAAGAACTACACTTTGCACTGATAGTTTTTTTACTTTGACACACGAAAGTTACAAAATATAGTCTATTGTTTTCATTTTTAATAAAATTAAGCTTCAAATTTGTCTTTCCAAAGCATTTTTACATAAATTCGTTCCTTAAATCTGCGAAGTTAGAAGTTCTGACGTACTTTATAATGCCGTTCATTTAACAAATCGGGTAAATCCGTTTTAATTGTACTTTATATCCCATTCATCTTTAATAGATTTCATTTTTAATAGATGTGAACGTATCGCCATAACAGGTAAACCCTTTCTCGTAAAACTACTTTTATTTTCCTGGCGAAAGAAAAACTTGAAAGAAACATTAGCTAAGTTTAACATACATCTAAACTCTAAACCCAATCCACTACATTAGTAACACACAAACTAAGGCCCGCTGGCCGCGGGCAATGTCCGGCTAGTATTATAATAAAAGTTATGTTTAGTTTTGTTCACAGAAGAACGAAAGAAATTATTTTAGTAATTTCAAGTTTTATAAATTAAGAAATAAAACGCATACAGCGGTTTAGTTGTCTACCAGCAGTTTGGTGCTACAAGTCAACGACCATACACAGCACAGAGTCTATCCTGATGTATAGCTATATCACAGTAGTGCCTTTTATCTGACATAATGACCATATCAGTTTTAAAAAAAACGGTGATTGGTATGGAACTGATCGACTGAAGCTTCATTATGTACCATGTGCAGAAGTTTCGAAGACCAGATAGCACCGCGCCCGCAGGCCCTAGTTTTGGAATCCCTTATAAAAATCTATGTTCTGGGCTCATGTCATCTGCATTCCCTCCCAGCGTTAGGGAACATCCCGCGTTATCTATTGTTTATAAGCTGTGTTAGGGCTAGATCTTGAATGGAAACAATCCCGGCCCTATTAAAGTGCAGATGTCTGTTGACTATGATTAATAGCTCTATGTCCAGAAAGTGAAGTACACCTATTCTACTGGCATGCACATTTTGTAGGGCTTAAATTAAAAAAAAAAAAAAAACTCAATCGGATTTTCAGTTATAAATCGACCTTCTGTCAGTTTAATATGTGCCCTATTCGGCTATTCTTTAGTCTGTTGGACCTTTGGGCTGCAGTGCAAGATTATACGACCGTCTTTCTCCATTCCCCTCTGTCTTTTGCCTTAGATAAACCCTTTTTCAATGTTTAATATAACACTATAAAAACTACCGATTCTGTAAGTCTGATGTGTAAGCTCCGGTAAACTGGGCGTACGGTAGATTAGTAGAAGAAATATTGTATGGATGGTCTCCCTCAATCGTACAATCGAGCTTATTAGTCAGCCTTCTATTTATTCAAATGCGCATGCGCTACACGAGATTAAAGAGCAATAATTGTAGCAATATTCTTTTCTTTTGGACAACCAAGAAAAAGCCGAAGGGGGTAAAGAACATTAATTGTTATTTATTTCTAATTAAACTACCGTTTATCCGCTCTATTTGGTCATTAATTGACATTCATGGCTCAATTATAAAAACATTTAGTCCTGCTGAGTTATTCAACTCCGCAGTAAGCCCGTGTATTAATTGCTCTGAAATTCATTGTTCAAATGGGTGGCCCTTGTTTTGAATAGCCGCCTGCTGGAGCAATAAACGAAAGATTAGAACAGCCCCATGATGAAGCTTATGAGTAATGACCTTCCCAGAGCACTTTCCAGCCCACGGTCCTAGCGTGCCAAAAAGGTTTTCGGAATCCCAAACCCCGGTTCAACGGAGAATTCAGATCGGATCATCACACTAAACTAAGTCGTCGAGGATTTAGAATTATATAAAACACAAAGACAATCCTTTAATTTTCTCGCTATTATTCTCATCGCGTCAATTATGAATGTATAATTGATATACTTTATAATCTATGTCAAGTTATTTCCAGCGATACGATCTATCAATTGAATAGCGCTGTATGGAAAGTGCGTTCATTCTGATTTATTTATACGTGGACCATACGACAGAGTCGGTTGACGGAGTTATAGTTGGTTTTGTCTCGCTTACAATGAAAAAAATCTTTCTCTACGGGCTCCTCCGACGATCATACTAGATCCTAAAAACGGAAAACTGAATTTGAAAATGCGATTGGATAATCAATTGATGCATCGACTACTTCAAAGCTTAAAAAGCTTGTGAGCCGTTAAAAAAAATAAAAAGGTATCAATAGCAATTTTTTTAAATAATTTTCAAAGGAAAGGGGAGGCTATCTTTTGTGTTTAAAGTCTTGTGATCATACTGCTATAGTTGTCATGAATGTATGTAATAGAATATAAATATTTAACTTGGATAAATTTTGCATATAAAACACCAAGACAGTAGAGAAAAATATATTTTACAATATCTTGTTTATAATAATACTGATAACTATTAAACTTTATTCAGCTACACAGTCACTTTTCTGAGATTAATTTGAAAATTATAAAAGATAAGTTCTATGTAAATATATATACTTTAATGTTTTTTTTTTTTTTTTTTCTTCTTCAACTATTGCAAGGGAGGTAACTGTTTAAAATGCCATACTTTCTAAGGGATGCTATTTTCGGGATTAAATTTTGTTTATTAATTAACTTTTAATCCATTGTTTTACTCTTTAAAAATCAAATAACATATACATGTATATATTTATAAATATTCATATTAATTATATTAACTTTTAAAATATTTTAAAAGTTTTAAATAAATTTTAGAAATAAGTTTTCAAATGAGTATTACCATATTTTACAGCTTATTTAAAATAGAAATATTAATAATATAGAACTCAAATGTTCAAATCTCTGTTATCTTTATATAGTAAAAAAATATTTTTGACCGGGTCAAGTAACCCAGTATGTCGTTGATATTAATTAATATTTCCGTTACTATTGTTGTATTATTAGGTTAATCAATTTCAATTGTTTATGATTTAATACTTTTGAATTATGAGAATTTACAAATAAAAACATATTGAAAAAAAAAAAAAAACAGCCCACAAAAGAGGCAAGATGGCCCATACAAGAGGCACATTAAGCCCAAAAAAGATGAAAAGAAAAGAGGCCCAAGGATTCCTATGATGATAAAGCTAAAATTGAATAGCGCAAATTCTGAGGTTTCCTTTAAAAAAAAAAGTACTCTAATAATACTATTATATATATCTAAGTTAACCACTCGCTTATGAGTTACTACTTGTGAATTATTAGAACTTATATATAAAAACACAGCCCACAAAAGAGGCAAGAGGGCCCATATAAAGCCCAAAGAAAAGAGGCCTAAGTCGCATTTGGAAGAAACATTAGAATACACAGACCACAAAGCGGTGCTTGTCACTTTGGACATAAAAAACAAAGAAACTAAAAGAAAGTCATCCCACTGGAAATTTAACAATTCTCTGTTGGAAATTCCCCTTTTCGTGGAGTTAGTTTCTACTAATCTAAATTCTTACTTACAAGATATAAATGATCCACATTTCGATTTAACACAGACATGGCCTGTCCTAAAAAGTTCTATCAAGCAGCAAAGCCAGTTAATATCTAGATTAGCTCAGGGACGTAGGAGGCAAGAATATGAACAACTCAAACACACATTATTACACACGGATGATGAAATCGTTAAAACAGACACTCTTTTAAAACTAGAAGAATTAAACAAGTATACTTATAGGGGTGCTGAGATTAGGTGTAAAAATTACTTAAGTAATGAAGGTCCTAGTAAACTATTCCTATGGTTTGAACAGAATGTACAATCAAGTAAAATAATAAACAACATCATAGATAGTGATAGATATATTTACAAAACACTTTACTACTATATACAGTGAAGAGCCAGTATATACTGATGCTCAATATAATTTTCTAAAATTTTGCAAGCAGCTGGACAAGACAGATGAAGATCTTTTAGGGAGTGCATTTACGCTAAACGAACTCAGGACTGCCCTAGACTCGACTAAGAACAATAAATCCCCAGGTCCAGATGGCTTAACCTTTGAACTCTAAAACCTTCTTCCCCCTGCTAGGTCCTCTCTTACTGCGACTATATAGCGACGCCATTAAAATTGTACAATTTTCTCCAAATTTTAACGAAGCATACATCACACTTTTACCCAAGAAATCAGAAAATAACACTTCACCATTTCACTTCTCAACACAGACTATAAACTTCTCACAAAAATTATTATCCTAAGAATGAAACCACTCATAAACCAACTTATAGGATATGACCAGTACTGTTGTATCCCTGACAGAAACATAGAAGGCATGATGCATTTTTTTACGGGATTTTTATCATGTACAGTAAGGATAAAAACCTCAATGTGTCTCTTTTATCTGAAGATCAAGAAAAAGCCTTTGACCGAGTAAGCCATAGCTTCTTGTTCCATGTGCTTGAGAAATGTAAAATAAGTTTCCAGTTAATCAGATATATAAAGCTTGTCTATACAAATGCAACAAGTAGATGGATAATTAATCATTCTCTCAGTAGGAGTATCCCAATACAAAGGTCTGTCAGACAGGGCTGTCCCTTATCCCCCTTCTTGTATATCCTTTGCTTGGAACCCTTCTTGGAATCTGTAAGATCTGACCCTTCTATTATTGGGATAAATATACCGGGTCGTTTCTTCTCAGCCATCAAAGTCAAAGCCTATGGGGCTGATACAACCTTTTTTCCTTCTTCAGAGCAAGATATTGAGAATATACTAAAGAAATTGACACTTTTCGGAGAAGCTAGTGGTTCAAAAATAAATATAAATAAATCCTTAGTAATGGGAGTAGGGAAATGGTAATTCAAAGAGAATTGCGCTTTAAAAATTGTAGATAAAATCAAGATTTGTGGTATTGTCTATACCTGTAATCCTTTTTTCTATTGTAAAGAACAGTGAAAGAATATTTTTGTCAAAGTCTCAAACTTGATTAAACTTTATCAGCACACAGGTTCTACAATATTTGGTAGAGCTGTAAAATAGTTTGGTCATTCCTAAGATTGTCTACATAACTAACATTACAGAGCCACCTCCTAAATTCATAAACAAGCTGAACAAGTTAATTAGAAGCTTTATATTTACTATTAGGAGCATTAAGCACACTACACTCATTCAAAACAAAGAGGATGGGGGGATAAACTTACAAGATGTTAAAACAAAAATACATTCGCTAAGGCTAAAATTTGTAGGTCAAATCGTTAGAAACCCAACAAACTTTCCCTTGACAATTTACTATTGTGGTTTAAGATTAAGTAGTCTTCTTCCAATACATAATGATATTCCTCACTATTTTTGGTACATTTTACAGATCTATCTCAAGAATTTTACCTGGTAATGAACATTTAATAGACAACAAAACCAAAGAATCATACACAACACTGAAAAAGCTGTCACAAGAAAGCCTAGTGAATAGGATTAAGTGGGGGATAAATTGAAAACCAAGTTATTGGAATGAGTGATTCATATATGATTGTGATATGCGGTCAGTCATAAGTAACCATGTGATAATAAGTGAAAGAATGAGCTGAGCTGTTTATGGCACTTGTCAGCGTGACATGGGTGTCCTTAATGTTTGTACATTTTTAATGCTGCTCTGGACAATGCTATATGTAACTGAATCATATTGGCATACCTTATCAGCTTATTGTTTAGAACTACACTATTTGAATGATTTGGAGTGCATACATAAGATTATCATGATATGAAATCAAGTAAGCCAGGTTCACATCTAACTTCACCTTCACTTTCCCCTTTCCCTTGGTCTGCTTGACCGTTGAGGCACCACACAAGATCTGTCAACCTTCTTTCTCCATTCTTCTCCGTCATTTGCCTTTGATAGAATTGCATTCTGATATGCTTTCTGAAAATATTGAAACCTGCCTTTTTACCTGCCTGGGTGGACAACTTCGGGGGCCGATTTTTAGTTTGTGTTTCCACACAAACTGTCTTTGTAACCTTGTTTTGTGTTGATTTCCTGGGAATGTACACTGACATTGAACTCGTTAAAAAGTCTCTGTTGTTGGAACCTATTGACAATGTGTATGACCTGGAACAATGAACAATTACTGAATAATGAACACCTTGCTCTATTGGAAGGCCTTAACACGTTCTTTGTTTCTCCTACGTAAACTAAAGTCACGTGAGGGCCGATCTTGAGTTAAGTGTTTGCTTAAGTGTACCTTTATTAGGCGTATTTATCGTAATATTACCTTCATGCTACGCGAGACTTCTTCTAGTATGCCTGTTTTGGAGCTGCATTAGACATCAACTGAAAGATGGTTAAACGCTCTAAAATATCTAATTTTCAAGAACTTTTGGAATGTTTTACTTCAAAAGTTTTCTAATATGAAAGTATAGGTCAACACTATATTGCAAAATACAACCGATTAGTCCTTTGAACAGATAAGATACCTCAAAGATTTAAATTAACGCTTAGAGGGTCGCCGCCGAGAACTGGAGAACCACCATCACCACCATGAAAAAAATTCAAGTATTCATCAATACCTGCCTGAGGAAGATTCTTATGATCCACTGGCCAGACATAATCTCGAATGAGGAACTGTGGCAAAGAACAAAGCAGCAGCCCATTGAAGTAGATATCCTACAGAGACGCTGGAGATGGATAGGTCACACCCTTCGCAAGCCTGCATCCAACATAACAAGGCAAGCCCTAACCTGGAACCCCCAAGGAAAGAGGAAGCGGGGGCGGCCAAGGAATACATGGTGCCGCGATTTGGAAGCAGATGCCAAGCAGATGGGCATGACGTGGAGACAGTAGGAGAGACTCGCCCAGAACCGAGATGCCTGGAGGAAGCTGGTTGACGGAATGTGTCCCAGAAGGGACTACAGGCAGAGATGAGATGAGATGACCCCCACACCCCACCGAATCGGCTAAGATACCAGAGGGGAGAGACATAATATTGATATCTGTTCTCTTCTTTCAGACGTTTAACTCCTGGCTTGGAGCTTAATTCTAGAATTCTTGAAAACTTTAGAAATCAACCCAGCACTTCGTACAATTCTCTTTGACTTTTAACACCTTCCAACCGCATTAAAGGAGGCGCGGTGGCTGAGCGGTAAAGCGCTTGGCTTCCGAACCTTGGTCCGGGGTTCGAATCCTGGTGAATACTGGAATTTTTAATTTCGGTATCTTCGGGTGCCTCTGAGCCCACCCAGCTCTAATGGATACCTGACATTAGTTGGGGAAAAGTAAAGGCGGTTGGTCGTTGTGCTGGCCACATAACACCCTCGTTAACTGTAGGCCAAGGAACCAGATGACCTCTACATCATCTTCCCTATAGACCATAAGATCTGACAGGGGAACTTTACTAATTTACTAGCCGCATTTAAAGCCGGTTAACGAGGATGCCAGGTAGCCCGCACATCGGCCAACCGAGAGAGACAGAAGCCAATTACGAGATGTACTGGCCACGTGACAACGTGCTCGTTAACCGTTGGCCAAAGAAACAGATTGATCGACATGTCTGAAAGGGGAGTTTCACTTTTACAAGATTTAATTGGTATTGAGCTACAACCCTGACCTTCCATTGCATATTTTATTATATGTAGGTTTAATATATCGTAGGGTTGAATTGTCATAGAAGGTAAATTATAAAGCTTTATTTGTTTAAGTAACCGATACATGTAATTGCAAAGGTTTATACGATTATCTATTTAAGGCTACACTTTTTAATGTACCTTTTTTTTTCAATGCACTGAACCACAAGACATCAGCTATAAATATTTCAAACTTTGGAATTATATTTTGAAAAATGAAGCGCTATTAGTCATTTGGATCGGCCATATTGATTGAGCTCTTGACAGACAACACACTACTTACCTTTAATTTCAAAGGCTTTGTGTGTGGCGCTGCAGTGCACTCGGGTAATCTTTTTTGACAAAGAGGTTCGCTTCGTCTCTGAATGTCGTCTGCGTCTGAATACCAATCACGTGAGTAGTGAAGATGTAGTCATACGTATTTCCTCTTCCGGCGACACATGTCAGAGCATTTCCTGTATTATCTCCCTTAGGCACAAGTTTCATTCATCTACCTTTCAGCACAAGGCAAAACCTAGACGTGTTGGCTTGCTTGGGGGAGGGGGGTATAGGTGTTGATTGACCTAAAATCAACTTCTATCAAACTTAGGAAAACGGGGTTTTTAATCAAATGATAGCCCACTGAAGAGCTATCAAAGCAAACTGAAGTATTTATGATGGAGATTGTGCCTGATTGTACGGATAAGACAAATAAAGAGGTAGGCTGAGGGTTGATCCTCGTTTCGTTCCTCAAAGAGTGTGTATTACAATGGAAACAAAAACATCAGCTCATCACAAAGACGTCTGCATTTGGGAATCATGTTTTGTTAGCGCTGACTCAGCTTCCGGTCACAGAGCTTCTGTGGTTAAGACGTTTGGAAAGAGAGGCTTAAAGAGGTGGGGAGGGGGGGGGGCAGCCATCAGTAGATAAAACTCTCTTTTTTACCGAAGGACTTTGAGATTTCCTCCCACTCATCTTCCCCTCACCAGCAATTTTATGTGCCCCCCCCCCCTCCGAAAGATATAAAATTTGCTGAGACGACTCTATTTAAAATAATTAATCTATAAATAATATTTTAAGGTTAAGTCCACACAGCCCACAAAGTCCACAAACTCAACGCAGTTCAGACAGCTATAGTTACATTCTAGTATTAGTTAAGGAAAATAAAGACCCATGATAATTCTGCCATAGTAAGCCTTCGATGGTTTAAAAAAAAAACAGTCAATTAAAGTACCCCTTTCACTACAGGTATTTGATGTAAAGGCTATATAAAAAGTCTCTATGGCTAACGGTTAACGTGTCTCACAAAAACAACCAGCCACTTTTATTTTCCCCAACTAATATCAGGTACCCATGACAGTTGGCTGGAGCGCTCTCAAAATACCGAAGTTCAAAATCCCAGTTTTCATCGAGATTGGAACCCGAAACTCCTCGGTTTGGACGCCAAGCACTTTATTACTCCACCACCACGTTATTCTATTGTTCAACTTTCGCTTCGCAGGAGCTGATGATTACAGCCAATCGCGTTTCTGTTCAGCTCTAGGCTCCATAATGCTGTTCGTTACGTCATACAAAATGGGTGTCTCTAGCAGACGATATAGCGATCCACGTCTGCGAATGTTTCGTGTCAACCAGTGCGGTTAAGTTGACCGCTTTATTTAACTGCAGCCATTTAAAAAAAAAGGTTCAACCACTGTAAAAGTAAGCAATACATTGTCTCCTTCGTTATTACAGCGTAACATCTGCATAAACCTGTAACGAAAAACCAGTAACAAAATCCTAAAGCAGGATTCATTCAAAACATTTTTGTTTCCCTCTCGACGGATGACAGTCTGCAGGTTGAACAATAAAATAAATTGACAGCACCGGAACCAGGCATTAGAAACGACTGTCTACCTGGATACCTGCAGAGAGTTCTCGCACACAAACGAGGACAGACTGAAAACATAATGGCAGCAATAAAGCAGAAAGTTTATGCACTTTGGAACTTGCACTATTAGAATTGAGATCTTTTTTTTGTTCTCATTGTCTTCGTAGACCGCAAGCGGTTGAAGCATTCTTTAGTTTCCTGCGATTTTAGTCTGCCAAAAAAAAAAAGGGGGATTTTATAGCAAGAATAAAAGTGATCGTTTAGTCTAGAGGACAAAAATGTTGAATTTAGAGAGTTATTCTTTCCTATAGGGTTTTTATTTCCTCCATTCCAAACAGTGGCTGGGCTTCTTTTGTCAATGTGACCGCTTTAAGGATTTGCTTAATAAAGGTTAGCGATTTAAGACGTGAATCTAGGATTCACTATCCAGCACATAGGGACACACTATTCAGAGTCTAGGGACACACTATCCAGAAATTTAGGTATACACTATCCAGCAATCTAGGGATACACTATCCAGCGTCTAAAGACACACTAAACAGCATCTATGGACATACTATCCAGCATCCAGGAACACACTATCCAGCATCCAGGGACAAACATACAGTGTCTAGGGACACACTACCCAGCAATATAGGGACACACTATCCAGTATCTAGGGATACACTATTTAGCGTCTATGGGCACAAAACCCAACAATATAGGGACACACTATTTTGTATCTAAGGAGATACATGCTTGCATCTCGGGTCACGCTATCCAGCGTAATGTCGAAGATTTAAGATATTATTATTATATAAATACAAATTTACTTTTCAAAAATGAAATAGTTTAAGATCTGACAAAACTAATTGTGTTGTTGCCTTAAATAATAAGATTATAATTCTTGTAATTGCCACCCAAATAATAAGATTATAATTCTTGTAATTGCCACCCAAATAATAAGATTATAATTCTTGTAATTGCCATTCTTCATTTTATCGAATCTTTCTCTTTCTATTTAAAAATCCTAAGAAAGAATTTAGGCTGTAACAAGTTGTATAGCCAGTAGACACAAAAAAATGCTTAAATTGTGTATGTCACAGTATCTTGGATTACTGGAAACAAATATAAGGGTGTCATTTAATATTCTGGCGAGAGACTCTAGTGAGATTTTTAAAGTCTGTGTTTTTTTTTTTTGTTGTTTTTTTTTACTAATCGGAAAATGGCTTCCTCTTCTCTACTTAAAGTGTGAGCAATATTGTAGCTAGATCTACCTTTACCACAAACTCATATTTTTTGTTTCTTCTTGGTAAATATTTCCAACAATGCCGCCACATTTGTTTGATAATGCCTTTTATATGTTGTGCTGCTGTTTTTTTTTTAAATTACCACACTTTATAAACTAAATACTTTGGCATATTATCATGTTCCACAAACAGTAGACGGTTAGATTTTAGATCAAAATGTTAAAAATCATGGTAGCACCAATCTATCAGAGAAAAAGTGAGGCCGTAACAAAAGGTAAAGATACGTTTCTCTCTCTCTCTCTCGTTTTATCACCCACACACACGTGCGCAAACAGGTTGAGGCAGAGATGATAAAATCTCATTAAGGTCTGAAGGTCTCGATTCTAAAGCCCAAGTGTTCGATTCACTGTGATAGAGTGTGTGTGTGTGTTTCTATGGCGACGTTTTGGAAGATGTTAGCGATTAGTTCTGAATGATGTAAGATAAGCGGCATTGTCATCAGCGGTTTGATTTAGGTCAGACGACTCCGGAGCGTGAGACTGAAAAGAAGTGTTATTGTAGTGAGTTAGATTTTTTAGAAAATACATTTTAACATTAATACTAAAGTCTACAATATTTATTGCCTTTCATCACAAGTTGATATTGTCTATATTTTAATTAAAGTTATATTTAGTTTTGTGCAAGTTATTTCAAGTCTTACAAGTTAAAATAGAATATGTCTACATCGGTTTAGTTGTCTATCAGAGGTTTGGTGCAACAAGTCAACAGCCGTCAACAACAGTCACGTGACATGCTACCAGGTCAACGTAACTTTTAAAGCCGCAGACGACGTCTTCCTAGTCGTCTCTACAAAATATGGGGGGGGGGGGGGGGACAGTTTACTAAAAGATAAGAAATGTTTTCCTTTTAATCAATCGCGGGGAGGGGAGGGGGGGGGGACAAGTTCACAAAGTGTGGAACGAGCCCCCCTGGTCTCGACACGGTCTGTTGAGCCGCGGTTTTCCTGTCACTCAAGAAATGTTGAGCCTTTTCGTTGATTAATCACCGGAGCCGATCTAGAAGGCGCTTTGTCTAGCAGACAACTTATCTGAACACCCAGACACCTAGCGGCAGTAGATAAATGAAGGGTCTATACCGCACCGCCGATGCATTACATGGGCGAGGATCAAAGGGATTCTTAAGTTACCTTTTGAAATGTGTTGAATTTGTATGCCTGGTTATTAAAACAGTATTACTTTCTGACTCATTTCCGAAATATGGTAGTTATGTATTTAATGTATTAAATATATTACAATTTTAAATAAATAAAAGTTGTTTTTTTTTAAATTGGGGGGGGGGGGGAATGATCTGAGTTCGAACTCCTGACTCAAGCCGACATTCTAACCACTCTGCTAGTGAGTTAGGTACGTATGAAAATAGAAGATTGTTTAGTTATCTATTGTTTTTTTTTTAACTTACTTTAAAGCGGCGACCTATAAAGGGGACTAATTCAGCGTGTAACACAACCTGAGTCAAGTACAATTTTTTTCTCTTGTTCGAGACACAAAAGAAAATAAGTCATTACCAATAGTTAATTAACTAATTAGTTAATTTTGTTTATTGATTCTTGTGTTGTCAGGTAAAAGAAATAATTGTGCAAAATTTAAGCTTGCTCCGAGATTGGATGTCGGAGAAATAACGTGTACAAACAGACAGACAGAGATGATATATGCTTTGTAAAAATGGAACATTCACCCCACCTCTATTCCCCCACTTCCCTTTTTTCCGAAACAATTCCTGATTAAGTGCATGTATAAATAAATCTTCTCATAGTATATAAAATTCTAATGCTAGGCTTATAGGTCCTGACTTAAAAGTCGCTGCACAAAATGTATTTATTTATTGAACTCTTTAATAAATACCTGCGGGGGTACCCGCTGAAATATGTTTAAGATGTAGGGATTGTCTAGACATCCAGAACTAATTCAAATTTTATTTTCATAATAATTTTGAAAAATTATAAAGGTCAAACCAGAGTTTTCATTGTATGGTCAATGAGATAGTAATTTTTTTTTTCTAAAAGAAATAGCGCCGTTTTCGATTTCCATGCTTTTTTAGAAGGATTTTATTTTTGACCCAATGAAGACTTTTGCAAGCTGATAAGAGTAATTATACAAATAGTTGGAATAACATTGATCATTGATCAATTGGACTAGTGAACGCCGTAGTACTTTTTAAATAGCACTTTGATATTCTAATGACATAGAACAGTTTTTCTTTGATCAAGTTAATATTTTACAACACTATAATTAGCTTTAACTAAACATATTGGACATTTGTTTTGATTATAGGGATACCTTGACCTCATTAATGGTAGCAAGGTGGATGCCGTAAATGGATTCTGCTACCATGGATCCACAATTCAAGATAACCTGACTCTAGAAGTGTAGCTAAAAAAACGCATAGGGAAAGCTGCATCGACCCAGGGGTGTGGCTAGGAATTTTCAATCGTTTGGGAGTCCGGGGGGCTTGACCTCTTGGAGGACCCTGCATTTTGCATAATATTTAATTTTTAATGTAAAAAAAACTCATTTGAGCCCCCCTCAAGCGGGGTTCAAATTCCCCCCCTCTTCCCCCCACCCTAGCTACATCGCTGCATCGACCTTCGCTAGACTCAGAACAAGAGTTCACTACAGCGACCAAAATGGGGTCTACAAGGCATGCGTAGTGAACAAGCTAGGTACGGTAGTGAATTGTGGACTACTTATGCAAAGCAAGAGAGAAAACTAAACTCTTCACATGCGCTGCCTCCGACGGATCTTGAGAATCACATGGCAAGAGAGAGTTTGTAATACTGAAATCTTTGAGCGAACGGTTCTTCCTAGCATTTTACAGCCTGCGCAGGTTGGACATGTTCGCCGGATGGAGAGCAATCGCATCCTGAAAGTCATTCGGTCAACTCGCGTCTGGTTCAAAAAAAATGTCGCCCCAACGTCCGTTACATTTACATGGATGTAATCAAACGGGACCTTAAAACAGTGAACATTGATACTGACTATTGAGAAGACATAGCCCTAGACCGGACTGCGATGGAGAAAGATGGTGACCAAGAAAACTATTGACAGCGAGAAAATATGGGCCTCAGCTCCGGAAGAAAAGCGTGACACACGATAAATGGATGGCTCCACTACCACCAAAGCGAAAGCCACCTTAACCTGCGATATATATCACATGAAAAAGTGTTATACCAGATGAAGGATATTCATTACGACTGAGGGAGGCCAACCCAGAAACTTTACAACTTCTATCGCTGAAGATCGATAATAAACACTAACTAATTACCATACAATGAATCTGTTAAATAAATCCACAAAAACTGCATCTATCCAGGAAGGAATATAATTGAGATCTGTAAATTAGATGATGTAAAGGTCATCTGTTTCTGTGGCCACTGTTAACGAGGATGTCATGTGGCCAGCACAACGACCTACCGCCTTTGCTTTTCCCCAATTAATGTCAGGTACGATAAAAATGATCACATCTCCGCCCCCCCCCCCACACACACAATGTAAAAAAGTATTTAGAGAGGTCGTTTTCATTCCAATTAAGTTATGCTCTATTGCTCTTTGATCACTGGCACTATCAACATGTTTTGTTTTCCAAGTCCAAAGGAAACAGACATCACTGCGTGTGGTCCGTTGCACTCTGCTCAAGGATGGAAGAAAAACATTGTGAAACCAGACGAAAAGAGACGGGGCTGGGTGGGACGTAAAATTGAGTGATTCGAAGTAAGGTTACTTAAGTATATCAACGTTTTACTTTGCAGTGGCGTAGCTGGACAGGGGCGAGCAAGGGGGCAAAAACCCGGATGGTAAAAGGCATTTTAAAAAAGGCCTAAACTATTACGTCAGGTGAAGAGAAGAGAATGTTGTACTATTGACATTCTTTATGTGGTTTTATATTTGAAAGTAACTGAACTTTGACCTTTCCGTTCAGTCCGTCTCTAGAAATACTTACACTCTAGACCGGTCTTTTTGAGAGTCCTTTTATTAAGCTTAGAATTCTGAAAATCGCTTTGTGCCTGAGCCAACTAATGGAGTGCTTACCTGGACACTGCATGGTCGGGGGGGGGGGGGGATCGGACGTAACGTTTTTCCCTGGAGAAATCGTTACAGGTAAAACATTGAATCTAATGTAGGAAAAATGAAGCAGAATATTTTACTTTCGTAAATTGACTTCCCCCCCCCCCCCCCCCGCCCGTTCCAGACAAAACACCGGCACCGATTCCTGTCAACCAAATTGATCTTGATTAGTAAAGTCGAGTATACAATTGAAAGTAATCTAATATAGATTGAGTACAAACTACTGAACAACAAACAAATTGAAGCGTATCAACTGTTGCTGTTTCTTGTCTTGGAGTACTTTCAAGTTCTCTTGAATAAATAAAGTACTTTTGTTATCATTTGTAAACGAATAGACAGGGGCGGTTATTCTGGTTATTACATTTTTACACAGCTTATATCATACACTCTGTCTGTCTGTTTTGAAAAAAAAAAAGTTTGAACATGTTTTTTTCTCCCACTTCCCATTCTCGGATCAAGTTAAAACTTTGCACAATTATTCATTGAACCTGACAAGACATGAATCAATTTAAAAATTAACCAATTAGTTAATGTATTATTGATGAGTAATTATTTTGTTTGATATGGAAAAAAGGGGAACAAATGAAAGATGTGGATGTATATATGTATTTAATCCCTTTATTACGTTTTGGCACGTTTTTTTCTCTCACTTTCAGTTTTCGGATCAATTTGAAGTTTTTACATAATTATTCATAGTCGATGACAATACACGAATCAAACCAATCAATCAGTACTACTTAATTTATTTTGTTTTATATAACAGAAATGGAGCTAAACCTTGTAAATTTCAGTAAATGGTAGTATTTAGTAGTTCTTTCCCTTAAAGAAGAAATGTCACAGAGGTGAATTCTTTTTAAAATTGCTGGTTTATCTTATATCGCTATCAACGAAATGTTTCTTTTTGCAGTGATTGTGATCTGGGAAGACGGAATGGGCTTGATCGGCTGAGCCTAGACCGTTTGTATTTTCATGGCTTCGAAAGATGGGTCTTGATAGACTGGACCTAGACCGCGTCTATTTCCATCAGCTGGGAGGAGGATTGTAATAATGTAAATTAACTCAATGTAGAAATTAAAAAAAAAACTCAATTTGATTGTTTTGTGTGTGGGCATGTTACAATATTTACCATACATTGGAGAGCACATTTGAGGCCCTGAGGAAAGCCCTCGGAAAAGACAGTTCGTAAAGAAAACGTAGATGGACCCCGTGTGGACAACTACTTTGTCGGCATCAGATTTGGGGAAAATATGCATGTCGCAACTGGTTTAGCCTAATCATGTGAAACAATTCACTCATCCTTAGTCTTCGGAATCGAACACATTGCCATTAATGTAGGCCTATAAGGACAATACAAGTGTGTTTAAAAAACGATAATGACATTAATGTGTTTAATAAGATAATCACATTGATTTATAATTAGTAAATGCGATACATCGTGTTAATAGTTTTAATGCAAGCAACTTGTTAGATGAATTACCCTTTCAGACCTTGCGATCTATAAGGCAGATGATGTAAAATTCATCTGCTTCTGTCACCCATGGTAAATGAGGGTGTCATGTGGTCAGCACAACGACCAAACGCTTTTACTTTCCCCAACTAATGTCAGGTACCCATTAGAGCTAGATTTGAGCCAGGGACTTCCAGTTCGGAAGCCAAGCGCATTACCGTTCAGTCACCGCGCCTCAAATTTGTTAGAGAATCTATGTTTATTGTCAACAAGCTAATAATAAAGTCTTTCATGTGTTAGCAGTTTTACTTGAATGTCAAATGTATTTTATGTTGGCTTGAAAAAAAAATGTCTTCAACTGAAGTTCAACTCACACCATCAAAAATATATTTCTTTGTAAAAAAAAACAACAAAGAAAAACTCTAAAAGCATTTCTCCACGCACTCTGTTTTCTTTCGTAATTGCAAAGGGGAGCTCCACTTTTGGTGACATCACTTGACTAGACAAAGATTTGTGTTTATATTTTGGTCTGGCAACACGATATGGGATTCGGGTACAACATCACGCGAGTCGACGAGAACATAGATTATAAACCTTTTTTGCGACGGGCCTAAGTGGAAGTAACCCGATCGTCTGATCCGCCGCTGACAGTCGAGAGAAGTGATAAGATTCTATCAGGCGTAAGGTAGATTAGATGTTATTTACATTCTTTCTGTCAATAGGTATTTTGAAGTAACCGAGCTTTGACCTTTCCGTTCAATCGGTATTTATAAATAGATACATTCGCAAACACTCTTTACGACTGACATCATCTGTCTTTTTGCGTTTCAGAAATCGGAAAAACCCGGTCACGGTCACGGTCAAGGGATGTGGTGTCAGAGATGGTGAAAAAGAATTAGACAGCAGAGTACATAGCATTGGTATGAGGTCATTGATGCTTGCGCTCACTGATACTTATATTACAGGCCGACTGGTTATCTGGGCATTTGGGCCTATGCCCGTTGGGTTGGTATCCGATCGGCGGTGGGGCTACCGCCAATAGAATTATGACATGTATGTATGAATGGTCATTAGACAACATGTGAAAAACAATGTTTCATTAAATTATTAACATAGCGGTGATAGTGTATAAAGCAGCTTTTCTCAAGCTGATTCCCCCCCCCCCCCCATTCTTCACTAGTCCCTACAAACAATGCATTAAGTCCTGCATGGGAGGGGGGATGTGAAGCCGGCCAATTTATTTCTCTAGAGACCAAAAATAAATGCTGCATTTTGATTGTATTTATAGATCAATCTTTGAGTTTGTCATAATCACCATTGTTTTAAAAATTAAAATATTTGAAATATTTTAAGCAAGTGATGTCTCATCTTCTAAGCAGGACTAGTTAACCCTTAAACGTTATACTTGTTTAGCGAGAGGGTCTGCATAATCCACATTTTAGAAGATGACTCTCCCATTATCCACATTTTAGAAGAAGACTCTCCCGTTATCCACATTTTAGAAGAAGACTCTCCCGTTATCCACATTTTAGAAGAAGACTCTCCCGTTATCCACATTTTAGAAGAAGACTCTCCCGTTATCCACATTTTAGAAGAAGACTCTCCCGTTATCCACATTTTAGAAGAAGACTCTCCCGTTATCCACATTTTAGAAGAAGACTCTCCCGTTATCCACATTTTAGAAGAAGACTCTCCCGTTATCCACATTTTAGAAGAAGACTCTCCGCTGACGCCATTTTTCTCGAATTTCTCGTGTCAGAAAGATCGTATTTCTTCCGTCTATCGTACATCATAATTTTGCTTTACGAAAAGAAAATCTGCGTCAAGACGATTTATTTTTCTAAAAGACTAAACACTTTCAAAATGACTTGGAAATTTATTTCAGAGAAAACCGAAGATGAAGCGGACTGGCTTTAACGAGCTTTCATAACGTCGATTTGGATTTCACACATTTTCATCTAAGTGCAAAGAAAAAAAAGGAAAATTGAATGTTCTTAACGGCTTTTTTATACAAAGCTTATATCAGCTTATCAAGTTACTCTGTCTGTCTGTCTGGTCAAAAGTTTGTACACGTTATTTCTTCAAAATGCAAACTCAGATCAGGCTGAAATTTTGCACAAGTATTTCTTTTATCTGACAACACACGAATCTGTTAGAAAAACAACAACAATTAGTTAATTAACTGTTGGTAATTAGCTATTTTGTTTGGTAACTTGAACAAGGAAAGAAATTGTACTTAACTGAAGTTGTGGTACAGGCAGAATTAGTTCCTTTTATAGGTTGCCAATCTAAATTGAAACAAACAATATTTATCATCAATAGTCATAAGCAGCTCACGAGCAGAATGGTTAAAATGTAGATTGCAGAGGCGTGAGACACTACTTCGAATTCAGGTCCACCCAAATACCCTTTTCTCCCTCCCCCTTTTTTTTTCTCCATTTACCCAGATGGCCCAGATGATTGATAGGATCAAAGCGGATTGAGACAGCCAAAAGCATGGAATAGCACTAAACAAAAACAATTGGTAAAACTAGTATTAATCGCAAAAAGATGTATTGTTATTGGTCTAGATCTATTACAAATTTAATGACATGACTGATTCAAACTCATTGATACAGCTTCAATTCGTACAAGCTTTGTTTATTGTTAAGTATTTTTTAATGTTTTCCTTGTCTGAAATTGCATTCTAAAACTCTCTTACAGACCATTTCTAAAACAGTAAAAATAATAAGTAAAGTTCCCGTTTCTGACCTTGTGGTCTATGGACCATAGAACATAAAGGCCATCAGTCTTTTGTGGCATATGGTAAACCCGGACCCCGGGTTCGAAAGCCAAGCGCTTTACCGCTCAGCCGCCGCTCCTTTGACTTATGTCTAAAGGAGGTGCGAATTTTAATTTTTTTTAATGTAACGCCACTGGTAAAAGTTGAAGAAACACTGATATTAAGGTTGATGAGCAGAGGAATATATGAACAGCGTATTTAAGGGAAAGAACGCCACATTTACAAATATTGTATGTCGATCATTTTGACGTTATTAACTTTTTTTTTCGATATCAAACAAAATAGTTAATTACCAATAATTAATTGATAATTCGTTAATTTTTGTAATGATTCATGTTTCGCTAGGTACAATATATAATTGTTTAAAGTTTCAACTTGATCCTAGATTGGGTGTGGGAGAAATGATATTAAATATTATTTAATGGGGGAAACCTGACATATTTAACCATATCTGTCAACACTGATTAATTTCCTTTGTTGGTATCAAACAAAATCATTGATAATCAGTAATCAATTCACCAATTGGTTATTTTTTTTTTAAATTGATTCGTGCATTGCCCAAGGCAGTCTATATCAAATACAAATTTAATTACATATCTACTGATCTAAATTATTGATACAACTAAGCTAAATATAAGATTTATAGTTTTTTTTTTTTATAAAGTATTTTTATATTTTCTTGTTTGGTAGTAATATTCCTTTTGAAATAGTACGCTGGAGAACATATAACGCTTAAAACATGTTGCGCCATTTGGAAAACAAATGGGTTTTTTTTTGTGTGTTTTTTTTTTGTGTGCCTTGGTCCAACTTTTAAAAAATAATGTATTTTAACAATTTCGCGATCGTCACGTTATTTAATATTCAGCAATGTCTTAACCATATCTTTAATAAACAAGATTTAGCTATAAATGAGTCTCAATCCCAGAATGAACCATTCCCTCTCAACCGGGGCCAAGGCTCAAGGATTCCTATGATGATAAAGCTAAAATTAAATAGCGCAAATTCTGAGGTTTCCTATTTTAAAAAAGGCTAAAATGTGTTAAGTGTAGCACACATATATGCCAGTTTTTAACGATATTTTCGTCCATGTCACTGATTTATCAGGAAAAGAAACCATTGCACGTGTAACTGTTGGAATGAAGGTCAAAGCAGATCGTGATGAAGCTTCACCTTATGCTGCCATGTTGGCTGCTCAGGATGTTGCAGGAAGATGCTAAGAACTGGGTATTACAGCATATTAAACTCAGAGCTACTGGTGGAAGCAGAACTGAAACACCTGGACCTGGAGCACTGTCAGCACTTAGAGCTACTGGTGGAAACAGAACTGAAACACCTGGACCTGGACCTGGAGCACAGTCAGCACTTAGAGCTACTGGTGGAAACAGAACTGAAACACCTGGACCTGGAGCACAGTCAGCACTGTCACTGTCCATTATGGAGCGAAGGCAACTTAATTGAAGCGTTGTAAGCTCTAAGACCTCGGTGCACTCTAGAAGACATCTAAGGCTGCTCCTCCAAGTTAATATTATGCAGTACAATATGTACTTCGCAATACCAGAAGTAATACAATACAATACAATAAGTAATTCAATAAGGTATGCTAGATGCGGTTTTAATCATTAAATTAACAAACACATTTTACAGTATTTACAGTATTTGTCACGTTAAGTAATATGCAAAAACTTTTTTCCCTACATTTTATTTCAAAATTAAAGAACCTATGAATAATAAGTCAAGTTCAATCATTGGCAGACTGACGATATACACACTTTGGCCTATCATTACAAACGGACCTCCCGATTCCATTGTGCACCATTGTTTTACTTGTGCAAATGATACTCTTTCCGTGAAAAAAATGTGCATAACAATATTTTGAAATTAATTATTAAAAAATAATTCTTCGGTTGTCAAACTGCGTATGCATTGTACGGAAAGAAAAATAGAAAATGCTAAATTAAACAACAATATGACTTTAAAAACATCAACTACAATGCATGCTGAGTAACTGACAGACGCCGTTACAACATAGCAGACATTATGGCCTTGGGGAGAAAACATGCAAAATAAAAGGGAAGTAATAGAAAATCTACTATACATTCTGAAAAATATGTTTTGCTCTCCCTTTCTATATATTTCATTCAAAACATGACCGTTGAGTTAATTAGTAAAGTTGTTATGAACATTAATGGTAAAAAAAAAAAAGATTGATAATACGCCATTAGAAAAACAAAACCAGCTGGGAAGATACGAAATAGAATAAAAAGATCTAAAGGAAAGAATCCTAGAGAATATTGGCGTTGTCTTGAAGGGAAAAAAAAATAAGATTGATAACAATACCACACGATGATGATGATTTTACATGCCAAAAAGGACTATTAAACAATCCTAGTAACTATAGCTACGACTATGAGGTGTCGGATTGAGGTATGGTAGCAAGAGCTGGGCTCATGTCTCCAAAAAGGACATTTTGAAACGGGCCAATATGCACAGAATCTATGCTCATCTGACACAGAGAAGACTACGCTGGCTCGGACATGTCACCCGGATGCCAGATGGAAGAATC
Organism: Biomphalaria pfeifferi; assembly: GCA_030265305.1. Lineage (NCBI taxonomy): Eukaryota > Metazoa > Mollusca > Gastropoda > Planorbidae > Biomphalaria > Biomphalaria pfeifferi. The sequence continues at coordinate 146,755 of JASAOG010000334.1, read as the reverse complement.
CCTAAAGACATCCTATACGCTGACCTTGAGGAGGGAGTCAGACCCAAGGACCGCTTATGACTAACCTACAGAGATGTCTGCACGCGAGACATGAGAACCATAGGAATCAACGAAAATATGTGGAAGGAGATAGCCCAAGACCGGACAGCATGGAGACAGACTGTACGTGCTGGTACGAACCTCGCCGAGAGCAAAAGAAACGAGGCTGCCATAGTCAAGAGGAAGAAAAAGAAAACTGCCCTGTCTGCTAGCCCTAAAACAGATGCACACAAAATGCATGAACTGTGGCAAACTCTGCGGCTCCAGAATTGGCTTGATCAGTCACTCTAGACTCTGACCCGTCTCAAGATGAAACTAAAAGCATTCACTCATCAGGGCGCATCTATTGTCTTCTAAGACAGACGGAGCCATATGAGGTGTCGGAGAAATAACGTATACAAAACTTTTACCAGACAGAAAGACAGACGGACAGAGCATTCTTTTATCTAGCTCGTATGTGCTTGGTTCTGTATAGGTCTGGGAATAAACTCATGTTACTTCTGTTTCTAATGTAACCAACGAAAACAGATAAATACATAATCAAAGTATATTAGCATTTATCTACAATGAGGGAGTGTTTGAACTCCGGACTATCGGGAGGACAGTCGGAAACGCATACCTTCTGACCAGGCAGTCTTCCGTATTTGTGCTACTTAAAATGACTAGTTATTTATTGAATCTGAACAAATTTAGAGATTTCGCTTTTCTGGCTGATATTTACATGTCCACTATAACGAATAAATCTACATGTCCACTATAACGAATATATCTACATGTCCTCAATACAGAATAAATCTACATGTCCTCAATACAAAATAAATCAACGTCCTCAATACAGAATAAATCTAGATGTCCTCAATATAAAATAAATCCACATGTCCTCAATACAGAGTAAATCTACATGTCCTCAAAACAGAATAAATCTACATGTCCTCAATACAGAATAAATCCACATGTCCTCAATACAGAATAAATCTACATGTCCTGAATACAGAATAAATCTACATGTCCTCAATACAGAATAAATCTACATGTCCTGAATACAGAATAAATCTACATGTCCTGAATACAGAATAAATCTACATGTCCTCAATATATAATAAATCTACATGTCCTCAAAACAGAATAAATCTACATGTCCTCAATACAGAATAAATCTACATGTCCTGAATACAGAATAAATCTACATGTCCTGAATACAGAATAAATCTACATGTCCTCAATATATAATAAATCTACATGTCCTCAAAACAGAATAAATCTACATGTCCTCAATACAGAATAAATCCACATGTCCTCAATACAGAATAATTCTACATGTCCTGAATACAGAATAAATCTACATGTCCTCAATACAGAATAAATCTATATGTCCTCAATACAGAATAAATCTACATGTCCTCAATATAAAATAAATCAACATGTCCTCAATACAGAATAAATCTACATGTCCTCAATACAAAATAAATCAACGTCCTCAAAACAGAATAAATCTAGATGTCCTCAATACAGAAAAAGTCCACATGTCCTCAATACAAAATAAATCTACATGTCCTCAATACAAAATAAATCAACGTCCTCAATACAGAATAAATCTACATGTCCTCAATATAAAATAAATCAACATGTCCTCAATACATAATAAATCTACATGTCCTCAATACAGAATAAATCTACATATCCTCAATACAGAATAAATCAACATGTCCTCAATACATAATAAATCTACATGTCCTCAATACAAAATAAATCTACATGTCCTCAATACAAAATAAATCAACGTCCTCAATACATAATAAATCTACATGTCCTCAATATAAAATAAATCAACATGTCCTCAATACAGAATAAATCTACATGTCCTCAATACAGAATAAATCTACATATCCTCAATACAGAATAAATCTACATGTCCTCAATACAGAATAAATCTACATGTCCTCAATACAAAATAAATCAACGTCCTCAATACAGAATAAATCTACATGTCCTCAATATAAAATAAATCAACATGTCCTCAATACAGAATAAATCTACATGTCCTCAATACAGAATAAATCTACATATCCTCAATACAGAATAAATCTACATGTCCTCAATACAGAATAAATCTACATGTCCTCAATACAAAATAAATCTACATGTCCTCAATTCAGAATAAATCTACATGTCCTCAATACAGAATAATTCTACATGTCCTCAAAACAGAATAAATCTACATGTCATCAATACAGAATAAATCCACATGTTCTCAATACAGAATAAATCTACATGTCCTGAATACAGAATAAATCTACATGTCCTCAATACAGAATAAATCCACATGTCCTCAATACAGAATAAATCTACATGTCCTCAATACAAAATAAATCAACGTCCTCAAAACAGAATAAATCTAGATGTCCTCAATACAGAAAATGTCCACATGTCCTCAATACAAAATAAATCTACATGTCCTCAATACAAAATAAATCAACGTCCTCAATACAGAATAAATCTACATGTCCTCAATACAAAATAAATCAACGTCCTCAATACAGAATAAATCTAGATGTCCTCAATATAAAATAAATCCACATGTCCTCAATACAGAGTAAATCTACATGTCCTCAAAACAGAATAAATCTACATGTCCTCAATACAGAATAAATCCACATGTCCTCAATACAGAATAAATCTACATGTCCTGAATACAGAATAAATCTACATGTCCTCAATACAGAATAAATCTACATGTCCTGAATACAGAATAAATCTACATGTCCTGAATACAGAATAAATCTACATGTCCTCAATATATAATAAATCTACATGTCCTCAAAACAGAATAAATCTACATGTCCTCAATACAGAATAAATCTACATGTCCTGAATACAGAATAAATCTACATGTCCTGAATACAGAATAAATCTACATGTCCTCAATATATAATAAATCTACATGTCCTCAAAACAGAATAAATCTACATGTCCTCAATACAGAATAAATCCACATGTCCTCAATACAGAATAATTCTACATGTCCTGAATACAGAATAAATCTACATGTCCTCAATACAGAATAAATCTATATGTCCTCAATACAGAATAAATCTACATGTCCTCAATACAGAATAAATCTACATGTCCTCAATACAGAATAAATCTACATGTCCTCAATATATAATAAATCTACATGTCCTCAAAACAGAATAAATCTACATGTCCTCAATACAGAATAAATCTACATGTCCTGAATACAGAATAAATCTACATGTCCTCAATATATAATAAATCTACATGTCCTCAAAACAGAATAAATCTACATGTCCTCAATACAGAATAAATCCACATGTCCTCAATACAGAATAAATCTACATGTCCTGAATACAGAATAAATCTAGATGTCCTCAATACAGAATAAATCTAGATGTCCTCAATATAAAATAAATCCACATGTCCTCAATACAGAGTAAATCCACATGTCCTCAAAACAGAATAAATCTACATGTCCTCAATACAGAATAAATCCACATGTCCTCAATACAGAATAAATCTACATGTCCTGAATACAGAATAAATCTACATGTCCTCAATACAGAATAAATCAACATGTCCTCAATACAGAATAAATCCGCATGTCCTCAATACAGAATAAATCTACATGTCCTCAATACAAATAAATCTACATGTCCTCAATACAAATAAATCTACATGTCCTCAATACAGAATAAATCTACATGTCCTCAATACAGAATAAATCGACATGTCCTCAATACAGAATAAATCTACATGTTCTTTATACAGAATAAATCTACATGTCCTTTATACAGAATAAATCTACATGTCCTCAATACAAAATAAATCTACATGTCCTCAATTCAGAATAAATCTACATGTCCTCAATACAGAATAATTCTACATGTCCTCAATACAGAATAAATCTACATGTTCTCAATACAGAATAAATCTACATGTCCTCAATACAAATAAATCTACATGTCCTCAATACAGAATAATTCTACATGTCCTCAATACAGAATAAATCTACATGTCCTCAATACAGAATAAATCTACTTGTCCTCTATAAAGGATAAAACAAGGGTGCCACTATCGAAGGCATTTAAGGCTCCTCGAATGCTCCCATCAAAGAAATCTCCGCTTCATAATGGACATACGCTGGCAAGACTGCATTACAAACAACTTTGTTCTGCTGGAGGACGGTGTGCTCAGTATAGAAGCACCAATTACCATTTGACAGCTGCTCTGGGTCGGACACGTATCCCGCATGGGAGACGACCTCATTCCAAAGGCAATCTTCTTTGGCGAGCTTAGAGGAGGACGACTTAACAGAGGTATTTTCTATACAGATTAAACAGATATGGCGTTGAGGAAAGAAGTTGGCAGAAGATGGCCTCCAAAAGAGACAGTTGGAGGAAACTCACTAAGGCTGCGGAACATACATTTGAGACCCAAAGGAAAGCCCTCAATGAAGACAGGCTCAGAAGACGACAGCAAACTTATATAGACCGCCATGCACTACTACTGCAAATGCACAACATGGGGAAAAGTAGTAGTTTGCAACTGGGTTTGCTTAGTCATGTGAAAAACTGCACTCATATTTAGCCTTCGGAATCGAAGACATTGCCAATATTATTATAATTAATTAATATACATAGCCTAAATGTCCACTAACATGGACTGTTTAGCTATCAAAAAGAATAATTTATGTTATCTGTTGGCTATAACGGAATAATTTAGCTATCAGCTAAAATTGATATATTAATATATTCTCTATAATGGATACAACCACTTTATTGGATTGATTCATATACATATCCTTTATATCAGCTTAATGTAAACATCTATTCGTGAACTCATAAATCGGCTTATATAAAATAAACTCCCACCACCCCAAAACACATTTGATAATACAAGCGATCTGTGTATAGTCCCTCGCACATTCATTCTGACAGTGGGTTCTAAATGATAGATCTACGTCTTTAAAAGTGTTAGTTCTAAATCTAGAGAAAAGACAGTGATATAGACAGTGATATAGACAGTGATATAGACAGCGATATAGACAGCGATATAGACAGTGATAAAGACAGCGATATAGACAGCGATATAGACAGTGATATAGACAGTGATATAGACAGTGATATAGACAGCGATATAGACAGCGATATAGACAGCGATATAGACAGTGATATAGACAGTGATATAGACAGCGATATAGACAGCGATATAGACAGTGATATAGACAGCGATATAGACAGTGATATAGACAGTGAAATAGACAGCGATATAGACAGTGATATAGACAGCGATATAGACAGTGATATAGACAGCGATATAGAAGCGATATAGACAGTGATATAGACAGTGATATAGACAGTGATATAGACAGTGATATAGACAGCGATATAGACAGTGATATAGACAGTGATATAAACAGTGATATAGACAGTGATATAGACAGTGATATAGACAGTGATATAGACAGCGATATAGACAGTGATATAGACAGCGATATAGACAGCGATATAGACAGCAATATAGACAGTGATATAGACAGCGATATAGACAGTGATATAGACAGCGATATAGACAGTGATATAGACAGTGATATAGACAGTGATATAAACAGTGATATAGACAGTGATATAGACAGTGATATAGACAGCGATATAGACAGTGATATAGACAGTGATATAGACAGCGATATAGACAGTGATATAGACAGCGATATAGACAGTGATATAGACAGCGATATAGACAGTGATATAGACAGCGATATAGACAGTGATATAGACAGCGATATAGACAGCGATATAGACAGCGATATAGACAAGGATATAAACAGTGATATAGATAGTGATATAGACATTAATATTAGATACACGAACACGTGGGAAATAATTATAGTCTTTGCTCTGTCGAGCAGGGGCGTAATTAGGAATTTGCCATCATTTGGGGGTCCGGGAGGCTTGGCCTCTTTAGAAGGCCCTGCATTTCTCGTAATATTTAATATTAAATTATAAAAAATAAAAAAACACTCATAAGGTGGCTTCCCTAAAGTGGGGGCCCGGAGAATTTTCAAATTCTCCCCCTCCCTCCCCACCCTAGCTACGCCATTGCTGTCGAGGACAAAATAGATCTTTTTTTTTATACTAACTATTAGTGTTGTTCGGCCGTGACTAAAAGGAAGCGGAATTGTCAATGCCATATGACGTAATAAAAATTAAAATTATGATCAGAGGAGAAACAAATGGAAATATGTTTTACAAATACGGAAGTCTTTTCTTTGTGCTATTTGTAAATGTTTTTTGTATACAGCATGCGGCCTTTTAGTGGAAAAACCGAAAATAAAATACAAAGGTTTCATAGAAAGATTGCGATATTTCCCGAATCGATGCGTTAAGGATGCGAATTGGAAAACCCAATCTTTAGCAAGCAACTAAGAGGTAAAAGGAGTCTGTGTACGAAATTTCATGTGAATCCGCTCCTCAGTTGCTGGGATCTCTTGATACATACATAAATGAAAGAATAAGTCAGTTGTATTTTGCGCTTGTAATAGAGATTCTAATGAATTCATTTATATATCCAATATATCTACAATAATGATTTGACTCGAGAGTTTTAAAACAAAATGTTACAGTCTGACTTTGCGTCTGTGTTTTAGCTTTGGGAGACTATATGTGTTCAAAATGCGTTTTTTATGTTGCCTCCATAGCTGAGGGAGCCAGACAGCGCTTCTAGAGGACAAGGACAGAGGTCCGCCTCTGACTGTAGCAGCATTATGTGTGTCAGTCTCAGTAGAAACAGCGTCCTTGGCAACGCTTGCATTATGGGAAGTAACGTTTCCCGGTGTTGTTGCTACAACTTCGCTTCCAGCAGAGTCCGGATTTCGTTCATCGACAGAATGCGCCGTGATAGCAGGAAGTGGAATGATTGGTGCATTGAGAGACTCTAAATTGTCATTGTAGGAATTAGGAAAAACTTTGTTAAGTGTTGTCTCCTTTACACTTTCTGAATGAGATACTTTCTCTTTTAAAGTATTGGCGTTAAGTTCCTCCGTGGGCGCTACTAAATGTCCAGTGGATACGCCTACGTCTGAATGGTCAGCACCTTGCTGCAGTACTTCAGGCGTAAGTTCTTGGGGACCGTCGCTAGCAGAAGCAGACGGTATATGCATGAACGCGTTGCTATATTTAGCCTCCACGTGACTGTCCGTGTGGTCTTTGCCTATGATGAAGTGTTCAAAGTCGTCCAGAAATTGAGTCACGTCAAGGTCATCTCGACCTTTAAGAACGACGCTGGCTTTCTCAATTAGCGGTTTGCTAAAGGCCATCAACTCTTCCTTACATCTCCTGTGGTCCAGCCTCCTCTTGTCTTGACGCCATCGTAACCTGGGGGTCAAAGAAGAAGTGGAATGTATGCAGGCCATTGTATTGCATAGAATTTATTTTTTTTTCATTTTTTTAATTAGTAGGCTTTAAAATTGTAACAAGAGCCAATTAGTATTGAACAATAAAGAGAAGATGCCACTTCAGAGTGGACAAAGGAAGGGAGGTAATTACACACTGTCACAGTAACAAAATATTAGAGAGAAAAAAAGCTTTTCAAATACACAATATTAAAGTGAGATGTAAAATGCATGCATGTTCCCTAAGAAAATATTACTTAATGTAAGCTAGATTTAGATCTATTAAAAAAATAAACTTTTAGTTGTTTTTTCCTGTAGGCAAAGTAAGCAAAAGTATCACAGACTAATTCAAATGTGTATCTAAAGGTAAACAAAATTGTACCGCACCATATCATCACGGATGTAAATCACAATACTGCTTAATCGATATTATGGGATTGCTGATTATACACATAGAGAGAGAGAGACTTTTTAAAAAATGTGAAGATATAAATCTTAATCGACATGCCAGTCAAAACAATATTTAAAATTAAGTCATCAGAATTTTCCGAATATCAATGAAAGTCTGTGGTTCGAATACTGTTTTATTTTCTCTAATATTTAGTTACAGCGTTACGAAACTGACCTGGCCAGAGCCTTCACCGTGTGCTCACTACGTCGGACGAAGTCTGCTTGCTTCAGGAGGTCACGACCTAACTTTGTGTTCAGTGGTTTCTCTCGAGTGACCTTTTCGATTTGGTTCTGAAGACGCTCTTCCTCCTTGTGTTTGACTGAGTCAGCAGACGACTTCATACGAGCGACACTTCTGGAAGACATTAGTGATAGTAACAATGAGTTTGCACCTTAACACAGAGACCCACAGACATGGGAGAATTAGATACACAAACAAACAGAGTGATAGAAATGTCAAGTTGTGTCTTTATTTGATTGAACATATCTTTAATATTTACTATATATATTAGTATTATTATCATTATTATTTGTATTATTATTATTATTATGTTAGAAATGAACGAGTATTCATTTTCTGGCACTGCCAGGGTCGACTTTCGCTAAGGAGAAACAAAATTCATTGTAGTCCACTGAGGAATTTTCTGGTGATGTGGCAGGTCTGCAGTAGTACCGCCCTGTGGCAGGCAACGGGAATGTTATTAGGAATGTTAAGTGCCTTGAAGGTATCTGTGATGTCAGTTGTCATTATTATTATTATTATTTTATTACCTGTTCATGACCCATGATGCACTTTCAGGGACACCAAAAGAGCTGGAATCTTTTACGTAACTCCTCGACAGGAGAGCTCTTTGCAAGGCCTCAACCCGTGCTTTCTCTAACGCTAGACTGCTGTCCAGTCCAGGACTTCGCTCCCTTATTTTCTGATGAACAGAAATAGAAACAAAAGACACAATGAATGGTTGTTCTGGTCAAACAGATGTAGAGAATTGAAGTTCTCAATGCTTTAAGTTCTACAGTTTCTGAATGTTCGTCGATCATGTCATCATTCTACCAGCAACTGGTAGACAAAAAAAAACAACAAATGTTTTATTTAAGGGTTAGGGTGACCTCACCCCCTCCCATTTTTTTCCAATATACGCCCAAAAGAAATTTGTATTTGTAGTTTCGATTTAATTTTTTTTGGGGGGGGGGTATGGGGAGTGGTTTACACTTCAAACTCCCCTGGCTACGTTTGTGGAATTCGTTGGCTGTAGTTTTGCTTTAGTTTCTTTTTTTTTTCGGAAAAAAGATGGTGATTATTGGACCTCAAAAACCCTCTGGACTTAGGTGACTGTAGTTTTGCTGTAGTGGGTTTTTTTTTGGGGGGGGGGGGGGGGGCGGTTGGGGGAGGGAGATTGTATTTCGAAATTCTGAAAGACTTCGCTCATGAAATTTGTATTTGGGGCCGCGAGGGTGAGTGGTATGTCCCAAAATCCCTTCCCCTTGTCTACTCCCGACTTGTTCACAAACTGTCAATGATTTATTTTCGCATTAATATACTGCCAATGGTAGCTTTATACATTTACACACTACCGAATTTCATAATTATACACTGCCAATGATTTACAATGATTGTCATAATCTTCGATTAGGGCTAGAATCTTTCAAACCAACTTTGATTTAAACGTCAGCGAATATTCATATGTTGTTTATTACCAAGACAATGTGTTTGTTTTTTTTCAAAAATATTAGATCTATATCTATTTTATTAATCAATAATTTTTTGAAACGATATATGCTTGTTTCTAAGCCAAAAAAAAAATACTCTGACCATTCTAATAATTAATTTTTCCTGGGAAATACTTTTTTGATTTATTTTTATTTTTCATCTTTATCGATTGTTTTTTTTTACCCTCAGTGATTGTTCTTATTTTTAATGATTATTATTATCTTTAAGATTGTTTTTATTTCGAAAGATTGTTCTTACCCTCAGTGATTGTCCAACTCTCCATTTCTCATAACTTTGATTCTTCTGGCATATCAGACTAGCGCGGTTGAAACTCTGACTCGTCTGCTGCAGAGCTCTGTCTTCTCTGGCATTGACCTCCCTTGTCTTCAGCCTCTCTTTCACTGCCAACTCGATGGCCATGCTACTGAAGTAGGAGTCGTGGTATAAATGACCCATGTCCATCCTGCTGTCCACTGTGGTAAGCCTAAATAAAGTGGGTCCGAATGACAATAGATATAAGTAACAGAAAAGGGTTGAACAGAACAAGTAAAGAAACACCCATGTGAAGTATCCAAAGGATCTACCTATGGGATATATTTGTAGCTAGCAATGCAGCTGGCAAGACTGGTTTTAATATTTTTAGAAATACTATCAGAAGCTATGAAGTACAAGCTATCAACAGCCCTCCCTCAATTCAAAATAAACGTTTCCCGCTTCATAATGCGCCCCCGACACAAACACGCTCTCATATTTTGGGCCCGTTCATTTTAATAGCACTTTTACTTATCCCCCCCCCCCCCGTCCCCGCCAACAACAAAAAGTTGTTCATTCTTACACATTCCCATTCCCCCTTTCTTCATTTCTCTTGGTATTTTGTTCTCTAAATAAAAAGAAATATCAATGGACCTCATTCACCAATCGTAAACAAACAACATTTAGCCACGAGATAATATTGATAAAACAATTGAAAAAAAAACGTATTACGTGATAGCCTGTGTGGATTTACGTAATTTGTATAAAAGAGATAGAGAATCACATGGATAAATGTTGTTTGGTTACGATTGGTGAATGAGGTCCATTCGGTTTTACTAAAACTGTAATCGTCTATGTGACCTCTTTTGAATGTAGCGAAATGACAACAGATCTAGATTTATCTTTTCAATGCTATTAGAATTAGAAGTTTTTTTTTGTTTTTTTTTTTACTGTGTTGCAAAGTACTATTACTCGCTCTCTATCTCTCTCTCACTCTCTTTCTCTCTCGAAATAAAGATAAAGAATCTAGATCTCTAAATCTTTCATTTAATGCTTTGAGGATTTTTTTTTCTTTAGACCGCGTCTTAAAGGAAGTGGAAATGACTTGAGGCATATTAAGACTCAGTAGACTTAGGGAAAATAAAAAATATTGCTTCAAAAATACGAAATTCATGATATTTTTTAAATGCTTGATATTTAGACTGCGGCCTATTTGGGAAATACCGAATAAAAAAATACAAAGACTTGATAGATAGCTTGCGGTTTTTCGCGATTAGCGGTCCAGAGGTTGTGGTCCTGTCCAAAAAAACGTTCTTACTGAGCATCTAGGAAATTTCATGCGGATACGTGCGACAGTTTAAGAGATTTCGTGATCAATGAGTCAGTCAATGCGTCAGTCAATGAGTCAGTCAATGAGTCAGTAAATGAGTCAGTGGTATTTGGTAAATATATAAAGCAGATTTTGTTAAAAAAACAAAACCGCTTGCATGCAGACTATAAAAATAAAAATCACCTCCTTTCTTTCTGTTCAAGCAACAATGGAATGTACCAGACAGAGTGAGTTGATATAAGCTTTGTACAAAGTAGACGTTGCATTAGATTAAACTAGAACTTTGCGGGCTGCAAAATATTAGTTTTTTTGAGATCTAAGCTTGACACACAGTCTGACGGACAGGCAGCACATACTAAAAGCAGCTTTTCTCCATTCGGGGGCCGCTAAAAATTCATACAATCTAATCATTATAGTCTAACCTCTTTTTTTTAAAATATAGTTTCAGGCACGCCTGTGTCATTTTTATAAAAGAATGATTTTTTTTGTAGGATAAATTATTGTGTAATTAATTTCTTATTTTATCAATATTTTAAAATTTTTTAATTATTATTAAGCCTATTATTTCATCATGGTTTCATGGTCTCGAGAATCAATCTTTTACACTAAACTACCTCTTGTAACCTTTTATTAGCACCCTCTCCACCACCACCACTCACGACAAAGTGGAATCTTTTATACTGCTTTCGCCAGAGGCGTCTACGGTAAGAAGCGATTTAATAATTTTTTTGAAGAAGAGATTTCAATAAATCTCTGGCAATGCGATTTGATTCTTTTTTACGGTCAAATTTCTCTCATGTGACATACTGTTGTTAATTGATACGTCCAGCGAGTGAACATTAAATGCCGAGCACAAGACGTCTTGCTGAACACAGGATGATCCTATGACGATCAAATTCTCACAAGGAGGTTAAGCAGTAAAGCGCTTGGCTTCCGAACTGGGGGTCTGGGTGTTCGAATCCTGGTGAAGGCTGGAATTTTTACATTTCGAAATCTTTGGGCGCCTCTGAGTCCACCCAGCTCTAATGAGAACCTGACAATGGTTGGTGAAAAGTAACGGCGTTGGTCGTTGTGCTGGCCACATGACACCCTCGTTAAACGTGGGCCACAAAAACCAAATGAAACAGATGATGACCCATCACAAACGTACATGCTTTACCGTCTCGAATATCTCTGACATTTCAGTATTAATAATTATGTATAATTCAAGGCGTTTCCCACCAAAAACAAAATGAACAAGAAGATAATTACTATCTACGCGTATCCATGGGTTAGTCTAGTGGCGGACTATAACTGGGAACTGATACTCTACTTGATCTTTGGTTTTTCCTGGCCGATTCAGGCAATGAGTTCTAACCTCTAAGGGGAGGCAAGTAGAAAAAAAAAAAAGAGCAAGAATAGGAAATAGAAAATATGTCTTCGATTCCTTTTTATACTTTTTTAGCTGTTTGCTGTTGTTGTTGTAGTTTGTTGGTGTTGTTTGTTGTTGTTTGTTGTAGTTGTTTGGTGTTGTTTGATGTTGTTGTTGTTCAGTTATGTTTTAGGTATTAGTGCTACTTTGGTTTTTAATCTACTGTCCCGGTGTGTCTGGGGGTTAGCGAGTGTAATAACTGTTACTCTAGTTCATTGTTTCGAAAACTGTGTTCCGAGAGACCCTAGTGTTCCGCGAGGTCTTAATAGGTGCTCCACGAACTACTGGAACAATTAACTAGTAGACCACCGCGTGAATAGATATTTCTACAAAAATACAAACACACAAAAAAAAAAAAGCTAAGTGTTCCTCTAAATACTCTGAATGTGCGAAGTATACTGTTAAGGAAAAAAATGCGGGAAACACAGTTTTAATCAATTGTGAACATTCAAAACACAAACTGCGTAACTTACGACAAGTTTTGCCTAATTCCCGCCGTTTAAGAGATAGAGAGAGAGAAAGAGAGAGAGAGAGCAAAAAAAAAAAAGAAATTGAGAGGTTAAAAATGAGAGCAAATGAGCAAATAAAAGAAAGAAAGGAGGAAGACAAAGACAAAGAAAGTCATAGAAATAAAAAATCATAAAAATCCTGCAATTAATATTCTAATTGTGTCCTACCTTTTCTGTAACAAATACTGTAGGAGTTTTCAATGTTATTCTATTGGTATATTCATGGCACGAAACAGTAATTACACAATGTATGATCTTCTTGTGACAAACCAATACTCATAAGATACTAAAAATGGTTGAATCCTAAAAACATCCAAGAAAAACAGGAGAAAGGGAAGTAATGGTAAAGCTAATTTTCTGTTGAATCGTCAACGCTAATGAAGGTTACACTTATCCCAGAGTTGTCACCCTTCTAGTGAAAAAAAAAAGTCATTTGTTTGTCACTAACACCAATACCTGACCACCCCCCTTCTTTCTTTCAGGTTCACACCACTGGAGAGTACAAACTTCTAATAAGTTCGGGATATTTATATATCTGAAATGTCAGGAATTCAATCAATACTAAACCGTTTCAAGAATTAATCTTCCACATAAAACATACCTCTTGTAATCTTAACCCTTTTATCAACACCCTCTTAACCTGACCCCCACCCCCACCACTCACGACAAAGATTTATTGATTAAAATCGATACGCCTACGGTGAACACACACACACTGAGTGTTGTAAACGCTTGGGCAGTTTGTTTTGAGGCGAGAACAAAGATAACAAGAGACTGTCCGCCTCAGTGGGAAACCACGCCCTCTTACTAATACTTCTCTTTGAACAAGACTTCAAAACTAAAAGTGACTATTTTTTTTTAAATGTGAACTAGTAAAATAAATTAAAAAATATTTTTTCTAGAGAGTTTATATTGAGTGAAATTATATAAATTATTTTGAATTCATCATGTATCAAAGTTGTAATAGGTCTGGACTAACAATAATAGATTCGTGCGATTGGAAATAGTTTTGTTTACTAATTGTTTTTGTTTATTATTCATTTTCGATGACTTCACATGAATCAATTAAAAAAAAATTACCAATGAGTTAATCAGCTAGTGCAATTTGATTTTACTTTATATAGAAAAAAATGGAGATAAACCTATAATATTTGAGGTAATAAACGGCATCTCCCTTCACTCTATATAACTTTTGATATATATATATATAACGAAATAATTTATTACCTATAATTAATTAACAAATTGGTTAATTTTTTAAATTGATTCTTGTGTTGTCAGGAAAAAGAAATAAATTTCAGCTTGATCCGAAATCGGGTGTCGGAGAAATAATGTGTGCAAACTTTTTGGCAAGACAGACACACATACAGACAGACGGAGATAGTGAGTTGATATTCGCTTTGTAACAAGTAACCCAGTGATAAAAAAAAATCACATAAACCATTTGTCACCACCTTCACCTTTACCTATCCTTTAGTCTGTTGGACCGTTGGGGCACCACATAAGATTTGTCAACCGTCTTTCTCCATTCCTCTCTGTCTTTAGCCTTAGTTAGAACCTCTTTCAATGACAGGCCTGTCCATTCTTTTTTTTTTGTCTTCCTATCGCTTTCTCTGTCTGCCTCTTCTTCTTTTTTCCTGGTACTGTTCCCTGAAGGAAGGTCTTTGCAAGCCGAAGACTTTGTAATATGGCCATAGAGCTTTACTTTCCGTTTAGTTAGCAGGTCGTCGTGGGTTCCAATCTCTTTAGTAACCCTGTCGCTGATCACTTCGTTTGTGATGGAAGACCCACATTATCTTACAGTGGTTCTAAAACTATTTCCTTTGGTATATATAATATATATAATATGTTGATAATTTAATATCAACATTAATTTTTAAGGTCACGTGACCTTGACCTACTTTTTCAATTTGTTCCACGGGTGACCACACTGGGTTATGTTGGTATTAATTATTATATTTTCATGAAAATAAAAAAAATATATTTTTAGAATGTTAGAAACTTTTATTTAAGAAACATGAAACCATCTAAAACAATTTCTTTGCTCTGTATAACACAGATATACTTTGCACTTCTCACATATGCTGTTTGTCTTCGTGCTACACAACGTGCAGCGCTGGCGAACTTCCGTTTTTTTATGGGAAGTGGAAAAAGCCATCGGCTCTGACTTCTGGTTCAGGCATAGGTCTCAAGGCAGATTTCTTTCTTGATGGGCCTGCAGTTGCATCTTCTAAAGATGGTCTTCCTCGTTTTTTTTTTTTTTTTTTGTGTATGCACATTTAAGGTCTTCAAAAAATCTGGTCTGATTTAAACAATGTGTTTTCCTACAATAACCCTGTCATTTCTCATACCACTGGCCAGTTGCTGTATGAGCTGCAAGCGTGACAAGGGCCACCATACTTGAATTATTTTAAATTTGAACATCTACCTAGTTGTAAATCAAACAACATTTGTAAAAACCATCATCGTTTGAGAACTCCTGTCTATCAAATACTATCAAAAGCGATATTTTTGAACAAGCAAAATATTTTTTTTTTAAATACTAAGGGGAAGGACGCCACATATACAGTAATATTTCTCAATACTGCAAGATTTATTTGCCGTTTTATATCTTACAAAAATAATTAATTGCAAGTAGTATAGCTCCTCCTTCGTGATTGAAGATGAGCACATTTCTCATATCCTATGAACTCGAAGATGACTGTAAAGTCCAATCCTCGCTTTAAAAAGCGGCCGCATTCGTGGCATGGGTGGGTTCAACAATACTGAAAGAGAAACAAGATTTGACCAATCGTATCCCTTCATTCTTACAGTAGCTGTTAGACTTAGTGACGGCCTAGTCCAGAGCTATGATACAGTTCTAAACTTATATATATATATGTATAGATAGATCTAAAAGCATTAGGATAATCAACTCGAGAAAAAGAGTAACATTTTTCATCTAAGCCTTTTTCTGTCCCAAGAAGTAATTAGATCGTGTGTCTGACTGATTCGAACAAACTGGTCAGTGTAAGGCTAGTCGAGACAACATGTAGTCGGTTATGACAAGACAACCAAGCGATAGTGTTTGTTGTGTGTTGAGTGGTCTGGCGAGACAATACAGACCGCCGTGGTTAGTCAAGCATGAAAATCTACTTTTAATACGCATTTTTTCTTTGCTTACAAGATCTAGATCTAACTGCATAGACGAAGATATATTTCTTTTATAAGAATGTAAACTTTGCTTTATGGTCTTCTGTTACACAATAAGTCAATAGATTAAAACACCTTTGTGACGTCACCATAGAAACCCGGTGAAAGTCTGACTGTTTTGGATGCGCAGGAAAATTACGTCGCAAAAACATCAATTACTAAGTTATTATTGCAAAGAAAAAAAAAGAATCATATATTCACTATCTGTAAATCAAAACACATATTATATCAAAAATTGTCAAAACCATCGGAATTTCCCTTTAAAAATCTCGAGACTCTGATACTCCCAGCTTGACGCCATGAGGAGCGATCGAGAGCTAGTGCTTCCAATCCGTGAATGCCAATAACGCATTCCTTGAAGGAGCTCTTGAGAGCCAGAAATTAATTAATTTTTGTTGTTTTTTCAATGATTCGTGCTTTGTTTGAGACAATGAGAAAAAACTGTCTAAAGTTTCAACTTGATCAGAGAATGGGAAGTAGGAAAAAAGCGTTCTCTAAATTGTACCAGACCGACTGACAGACAGACAGATATAAGCTTTGTAAAAAAGCAACAAAAAAATAGGTAGTGGAAGTGCTTTGAATTTAGATCTGATTCTAAAAATTCTTCAATGACACAATGACGTCGATACAATAGATTAATTGACTAATTTGAATATAAAAATACTTTAATATAAAAATACTTTTTTAAAAAAGCAAAGCTAATATGAAAGAATGAAATGCATATATACTGCAATATCTATTAATACTGCAAGATATATTTCCCTTTTCTATTAGCCCCCCTCCCATTAATTTCCACTTATTAATTAACTAATTGGTTTAATGGACTTAATTCACCAATCGTCAACAAACAACATTTAGCCACGTTTGATAAAACAATGGGAAAAAAAAAGTATCACGTGACAGCCTTTATTGATTGCGTAGTTTGTATAGAAGAGATAGAAAATCACGTGGCTAAATGTTGTTTTATTTACGATTGGTGAATAAGGTCCATTGTATGATTGATTCATGTCTGTCATTGACGAATAATGATTGTGCCAACTTTCAACTTGATACGAGCCTGGGAAGTGAGAGTGAGTTGATAGAAACTTTGTAAACAAAACAACATTTAATATCTTTCAACTACAGCTTTCATCTCAATTAAGAACTATTACATGGAAGATGTTACGATGGACACTCAAATATAAATACACTTAACATAAGAACAATCTCAGGTAAACACAAACAAGTTTAATCAGCCATCTTGATTACTAGAGTAGTTTCCCCTGTTCATGGGCACAACTCTTCATACAAATATAACATTCCATCAACATCCCCTCTCCTCCCCAAAAAAAAATAATAAAAAAAAAAAAAAAAAAGTTGAAAAACAATAGAACGAAAAAAAAATAATTATTCAATCAACTTGACAACACTGTTTACAGCCGTCACTATGTTTCACATTAAATAACTATAGTCAGATTAACAAAACTATTTACAACAGTTCATATGCACAGTTCTTAGACATAGTCCCCATATCTTGACGGTTTCTGGAGAGTGGCCCTAGGTCTCAGAGAGTACTGGTGAGTGTTTTCGGCGTTGGGCGGATTGTTAATACACTCGTTCTCTGCGTCTGGGAAAATGTCCGTACTATTACTTTCTCTATCTGGAGAAAAGTCTATGTTGTTAGTGGTGTCAGGTCGTAGGTGTCTTCTATTTCTTTGGTACATGAAACCATTGTCGCCTTCTATAATGTAGGCACGTTCGTTCACTTTCCGACATACTCTGCCTTGTCTCCAGGTAGTATCGTTTGGCGATTGATAGAAGACTTTCTGTCCGACGTTTAAAAGCTTCATGTCACGAGCTGTTTTGTTGTAGTGTTTTCTGACACTTTGCTGTCGCTTCTCCCTTTTGGCCGTGGCTTCTTGTTGTGACATTCTTGCAGGATGCTCTCTTCTTGGCAATAACGTTCTTGTTGCCCTTCCAAAGAGCATCTGAGCCGGACTTAAGTTGGTATCTTGCCTGGGTGTATTTCTGAACTCTAATAGGGCTTCATAGGCATCTGATTTACTTTCTTTGGATTTTTTCATCAGATTCTTTAATATTTTCACTGCCGCCTCTGCCTTGCCGTTTGACTGATGATGTCCTGGTGAAGATTTTAAATGGTGGACACCCCATGCTGTCATAAATGCGGTGAATTCAACAGATGAAAACTGAGGTCCAAAATCACTGATACAAACTTTGGGGACACCATATCTGGCAAACAAATTTTTTAGTTTTCTTATAACAACTTGACTTGTTGTCGTGTGCAAATGTTCTACTTCAATAAAATTTGAATAGTAGTCAACTATGGCAAGGTATTGTTGGTCAAATATTTGGAACAAATCTATTCCAACTTTATCCCAGGGATTTGAACCCTCATTATGCTGTATTAAGCTTTCTTTCTGGTTTGCAGGTTTACTTTGCTGACAAGGTTGACATGCATTAGCTATTTCTTTTATTCTTGCCGCTATTCCCGGCCAGAAAACTGCGTCCCTTGCTCTTCTCATCATGGCATTATACCCTAAATGTGCTGCATGTAGTTTGGTTTCAACTTCTTTTCTTAATGCTCTTGGGATAATTATTCTCTCCCCTTTCATTAGAAGGCCATCTTCATAGGTCAGTACATCTGCAAGTGACCAATACTGTTTGAGTTCTGGTACAATATGATGCTTGTCTGGCCAACCGTTCAGTATGTACTGTTTCAACATCTGCATCTCATTGTCTATTTTGACTGCATCTTTAACTTTATCTAACATTATATCTGGGAGAGCCAGTCCTACAGTGTTGATAGACGTGTCAGGAAAATCTTCCTGTTCTGGCAAAGGGTCTCTGCTTAGCGTGTCAGCAATCTGTAATCTGTTTCCTTTGGTATACTGGTACTGAACATCGTATCGGTACAAGCGCATCATTAAGCTTTGAAGCCTTTTAGGTGCACAACTGAGGGGTTTATTGAGTATATTTTCCAAAGGTTTATGATCATTCTGCATTATTATTGTTCTGCCGTACGTGTACTGGTCAAATTTTTCTAGAGCTACTACTACAGCCAAGAGTTCTTTTTCGATTTGAGCCCACTTTTTCTGAGGCTCTGTGAGTGATCTTGATGTGTATGCTATGGGTTTGTCATCTTGTAGTAGTACAGCTCCTAGGCCATTTTGACTGCTGTCCGCCTGAATAGTTACTTTCTTCTCCGGGTCGAAATAACTTAGGGTTCCATGATTGGATATCTTCTGTTTGACACTATTAAATGCTTTCTCACAGTCATTCGACCACACGAATAGCTTGTGTTTCTTTGTCAGTTCTGTTATTGGTTGTAGGTCTGCTGAAAGACCTGGGATGAATCTTGATAGATATTGTATCATTCCACAAAATCTACGAACCGATGTAATGTCTTCAGGGGTTTTTAGATTTGTTATGGCTCTCACCTTGTTTGGGTCTGGTTTTATTCCTGACTGGGAAATAATGTGTCCCAAAAACACGATTTCTGACTTTCGGAATGCTGACTTCTTTTCATTTAGTCTGATGTTCTTTTCCTTTAGCCTATTGAGTAATTTTGATAGGTTTTCGTCATGATTTTTGCGAGCCTCTTCTACTGTGTCCCCCTTTCCAATTACCATTATATCATCCACCACGTTAAAACATCCTGTTAGTCCCTCCAACGCATCATTCAAATGTCTTTGAAAAACTTCCGAGCTTACTTTGAGACCAAAAGGAAGTCTATTCCATTTGTATCTACCGAATGGGGTCGCCATTGCAGTGAGACCTGATGAGCCTGGGTCTAGTTTGATATGCCAAAAAGCTTCCTGGATGTCGACTTTGCTAAATATCTTGGCGTTACCCATTTCAGCCAAAATGTCTTCTAGTGTTGTTAGGTTGTAGTGCTCCCTCAGAAGTGCCTTGTTCAAGGGTTGAGGATCAATACAGATTCTGATACTGCCATCTGATTTCTCTACCAATGCCATTTGACTAACCCACTCTGTGGGCTCAGTTATTTTTTCCAGAATTCCTCGTTGAACTAATGAGTTTAGTTCGGCTCTGACTTTCTCTTTTAATGCTATAGGAATTCTTCTACATGGTAGGACTTTGGGCTTCACTGTCTTGTCTATTTTCAATGTAGCCACGCCCAAATCACCAAGTGCGTCAATGTTTTGGTGTTTGTTTCCTGTGGCTTCCACTTTGGCAATAAATCGGTCTTCATTAATGTGAATGAGTTCCATCTTCCTCAGTGTTGATAATCCTAGCAGGCATGTTAGATCATTTGGTACTACCACATACTCTACATTGAATTTCTCATTGGTCTTTAGATTGGTGGTTACCAACGTAGCTTTTCCTTTTGGCTCCATTACCGTCTTATTCCACATTGTTAATCTCTGAGACGTCGGTACTATCTGGTCTGGGCACACATACTTTTCGTTTATGGTATTGACGTCGGCGGCACTGTCCACTTGAAATCTGACTCTTTGGTTGTTGATCATCATGACGGCCGTCATCCTATGCTTTTTGGGGCCATTCATTGCCATTACCCATTCAGTTTGGAGTGTAACTTCTTCTTCTTCTTCTGTGTCTGAGTCTATGTTGCTCTGTGCCTTTGCTTTAGTAATGCTATATATTTTCTTTTTGCAGACTGAGGCAAAATGATTCCTGCCTCCACAAATGTGACATGATTTTCCCCAGGCCGGACATTTTTCCTTTATGTATTCATGGTTGCCCTTGCAAAATTTACAAGTTTTACTTTGTCTTGGCCCTTTGTCACTCTGTTGATATTCCTTTCTGTATTTCAGACCTGACTTAGATGTTGAGATTCTTTCAATCGTTGGTTTGTCCAAAGGTTCATTTCTTCCTTCTCTGATATCCTTCATTTGCCTTTGTGAACTTTCATATATCCTACACACATCTATGCATTTCTGTAGGGTTAGTTTATCATCTTGCAACAGCTTCATCTTTAAGTGTTCACTTCTAACCCCTAAGATAATTCGGTCCCTAATCAGACTCTCTTCTAGTTTATCAAAATTGCAGCTGCTTGCCAGTTTCTTCAGGGCAGTTATGTATGAGTCAATGTTCTCGTCCTCTTCTTGTCTTCTCGTATTGAAGACATATCTCTCATATGTTTCGTTGGTTCTCCCAACATAGAACTCTTCAAAACTCTTTAAAATCTCATTTATTTTTGTCTCCTGCCCTTTTCCAAATGAATCAAACACGTCTGCAGCCTCACTTCCAATTATGGTCATTAGTGTTGCTACACGTATATCTTCTGTCTCTGTTGTGAGTTTCGTGGCCTTTTCATAGTTATCCCAGTCTCTTCTGAATCGTTTCCAATTGGCCGCCATATTGCCTGTTTGCAATAGCGGTTGCGGTACTGGGAAATATCTGTTAGCAGTTGCCATTTTAGCAACTGATTTCTTATATTTTCCTCAAGATATTCTAGGTTATCGTTTACCTTTATTAGATGTGTAAACCGCTGCCACCATGTTACGATGGACACTCAAATATAAATACACTTAACATAAGAACAATCTCAGGTAAACACAAACAAGTTTAATCAGCCATCTTGATTACTAGAGTAGTTTCCCCTGTTCATGGGCACAACTCTTCATACAAATATAACATTCCATCAACAGAAGATGTTTCTACACAATATATAAAACCCTTTAAAATAATTTTCGCCCATTAACCAGAGTGACAGCTGGACGAAGAGGTGGGCTCCTCTCTATTAAGAATTTTAAAAAAATACAGTTTTTAACATTCCTTTAGTTCACTGTCAGTCATGCCGTTTCAAGGTCATTTGTCAACAATTAAAAGTCCATAGGTGCCCAATTGATTATACATTAATTATGAGTATGCTGTTTGTGTTTACATCAATATTATTATTGTCATAGTAGTTATGCTGAGGTAGACTATTGTAGTCAAACTGAATTTCAATTCGTTTGGACCAACAAAATAATCCTATCTTTCAAATGACTTATATTTTATAAAAGTATTTAACTCTTCTTTGACTTGTCTTTTTCTTTAGAGTGCTAAATAATTGCATTTTTAAAATTATTTTTCATTGTATCTGTCCGTGATGGTGAGATTCATAACAAACGAATATTCACATTTGAATCGAGTAACACCTTTAGTACAATCACTAAATTTAGAAAGCCTTCAGGACAGAAGACTCAAAAGTAAAGTAGCAATTATACATAGAACGCTGAACCATAATCTTTAAATACAAAAACAAAACCTAATAAAATACTTAGAAAGACACAAAGATAAAGGCACATTTCTTTTGTACAAATGCTCCTTCTTTCCTAGTGCCATTAGAACATGGAATGGGTTGCCTGAGCCAGCCAGGAAAACCAATGACTTGGCAGAATTTAAGTCATTGGATAACATGAATGATTAGGTGCATGACGCGTAGGAAGTAATCATCTTCTTTCTTGAAGTAACGTCTGTATTTTATAAGATAAGATAATATGTAAAAAATCCCGAATAAATTTTGCTTTTTTTAAAATGGCATTATTAGTGTGAATATAATTGGGCTGGCAGTCATCTGTCACTTCAAGTAAGGCAATATCAAATTAATGGTGCCTCCCTGCCAGTTTGAGATTAGTACAGTATCAGATTTTGTTTATTAGTTTTCACATTGTCTAAGATTAAAAACATACATCGATAACATATTCTGACAATTAATCTATAACCTGACTGACTATGAAAACACCTGTTTTATAACATACATGATCCTCATTCTTAAATTCAAAAAGTTGTCAGCCCTTATCTATTACATTTTTGTAAGCTAAGTTTGGTATGTTTAAGCTGTGAGTCTAAAATCACTTAAACGACATTAGTTACTAGACTAGTGTGTACAGACTGGGTTGACTTTGTTATCATTGGAATATAGACAGAATTGGACAAATTAACTCTTTCTCTCCTAACTGACGATACCAGCGTTGATTCCACCAGAATGTAATAAATAATTACGGAGAGAAGGAGTTAAGACATCGGAATGAGGACACGTACACGCACAGACACGTGTGTAAAGACATATACACATATACAGTCACACACTCGCGCAAATTTAGGCACAATTAAACACTGACACTTAAGTCAAGAACACACACAATTTATTGGATGCATTGACAGGCTCTTTGCAAATCTCTTTGCTGGTTTTTAAGTGTTGACGCTCATGTACAATTCATCATGACCCCCCCCCTCTGAAACTCATTATTTAGACCGCAGATTCATGATAAAATTTATTATTTTAATTATAACACAAGCGACTGAACATTGTCAAAGAGAGCAGATGAATGACATAAATAGGAATCAAATCGGAGCATGGCTTTCCAGCCAAGAAAACTACCAATTATTAAGAGTAACAAAAAAAAAGTAACATACAAATAAAGACTATTTATCCATTGCATAGTAAACCAGTTACAAAGACTGAAAATTGAAAATACATATGTGTTTACTCTGTCTGTCTGCCTGCCTGGTACAAATGTAGAACACCTAATGTCTCCCACTTCTCAATCTCCGACTTCTCGGTTCAAGTTGAAACTTGGCACAACTCTACATTTTTCTTAACAAAACATGAATCAATCAAAATATTAACCAAAAAGCTAATTAAATAGTCGCAATTAATTAATTGTTGTATGATATCGAAAAAGGGAAACAAAGCTTAGAGTATTGAGATATATGGTTGTAAATGTGGAGTTCTTGTTAGATAAGCTTTTTTTTTTGCATTTTATTTTTAAATAAACCTGCAGACGACTGTCTCTGTTATACACATGCCCCATTTTTAAAACCAATATTTAAAAGTTTGATCTACTTAGGATTATCATTGGTTCGGTTAGAGGGTCAACATGTCCTCAATTTTAAGGCTGTGTTCCAGCAGACATTGTCTTAAAGTGTGAAAATGTCCGTCTTTTACTCTGTTGTTTAGTATTTTATCTAATCATCAAATTCATCATTTCATAACTTCTGGGTTTAAACACAACCTCCCTCAACAATAAACTATTGTCAATGTCATGCATGCGGTACTCAAGGGGTGAACATTGTAGGACAGAATGAGAATGTGTGTTTTTTTTAATTTTTTTTTTTTTTTTTGGTGAATAATTATGTTCTGTAAAAGCTTCTACAAAAAAAAAAAAAAAAAAGCTCCGCCCCTGACCACGCTGCCGCTGAGGTAACTTAACTCTTGACATCCTAGCAGGAGGAGCTAACATAAATACTTTTTGCCTGGGAAGGGGTTGATGAGTGTCCCAAAAAGAAAAAGTTTTTAAAAAATTGATATAGTTGTTTTGCAGTCATTGATTTGTTTCATAAATTGAGTTTATTTTGTTTATTTTAGTGTCCCCCCTTCGAAAAACTGTAACCTCTTTTCTGTCTCCCTTCGATCTTGTAAGTGTCAGGTCTACACATATTTAGTACAATATACTGATCAAGGACATAATTATATGATCGAGTGGTTTGGAATTAGATTTTAATTGAGCTTTTAGTTGTTGTATTTTTTGAGGTAATACAATGACAGAATAAAAGCAAATGTTTGTTTTTCTCAGACTATTGTGAGCACAGTGGCGTAGCTTGGGTGGGGGGAGGAGGGGAGAATTTGAAAATCCCCCCGGGCCCCCTTCCCAAATGAGTGTTTTTTACATTAAAAATTAAATATTACTCAAAATGCAGGTGCCCCCAAAGAGGTCAAGCCCCACAGGCCCCCAAACGATGGAAAATTCCTAGCTACGCCCCTGTACAGTTAGCATGGTCCAGATTTCGAAATCCCCACCTCTTCCATCCGCAATAATCTTCACTTTGGAGCGACTGAAACTTACAAATAAAAACACATAACAATGGAAGTCACAATGGGCTCAGTAAGGAGTAACAAGTTTTAGCATTTATCTAGTGCAGTGTTTCCCAAATTGTGTTACGCTGAATCCTAGTGTTCCGCGAGGCCTGAATAGGTGTTCTACGAACTACTGGAATAATTAATTAGTAAGCCGTCGCGTGTATGATATATTGATATTGACCAATATGAACAGCATGTATGCTCTCCTGACACAAAGAAGATTTCCCTGGGCTCGGACATGTCACCCGCATGCCAGATGGTAGAATCCCTAAAGATATCTTATATGCTGAGCTTGTGGAAAGAGTCAGACCCAAGGGCCGCCAAGACTAACATATAGAGATGTCTGCAAGCGAGACATGAGAGCCACAGGCATCAACGAAAGTATGTGGGAAAACATAGCCAAAGACCGGAGTGCATGGAGACAGACTGTGCGTGCTGGGACAACCCTTGCTGAGAACAAAAGAATTGAGAAATTAATCAAGAGGGAAAAAAAGAAAGCTGCCCTGTCCGCTATTCCAGAATCAGAGGCATAAACATGTATGAATTGTGGCAAAGTCTGCCGCTCTAGAATTGGCTTGATTAGCCACACCAGATTCTGCCCCGTCTCAACATTAAACCAAAATCAGTGACTCATCTGGGCGCATCCTTTGCCTTTCGAGACAAAAGGAGCCATATATATATATATATGGGAACACATTTGGTCTTCAGACAGCTTATACCTATATCCGAATAGAGTGCGCATCCACGATTGTATACGTTCGTAATAATCTCTAATATTTAAATACTCTTATCTTAAAAATAACAGACATTCCTTCAAAATAGAAGATAAGCAGACCAAATGCCGTATGCGTAACCATGTGTTCATTTGGTTAGCCATTTGTTTTCCTGGTTGATTCAGGCAACTTATTCCATGCTCTAATCATATGTCACTTAGGGCGATGGAAGACGTGGACAAATTTTCCCCAGCATATGAAATAAGAAATGTGCTTTAATTTTTTCCCTTTGTGTCTTTATGTGCCTTTCTACAAAGCTTATTTCAACTCACCCTGTCTGTCTGTCTGTCTGATAAAAAGTTAGACATTTTTTTCACCCATTTCCCATTCTTGAGCTAAGTTAAAACTTTGCACGATTAATCTCTGAACCTGACAAGACATGAATGCATTTTAAAAATTAACAATCAGTTATTAATTGTTGGTGATTAATTATTTTCTTTTATTTCAAAGTGGAATAATAAGTGCTAACTAATTTGATGTAGGTATATATATATATACTGTTGGCCTTCTTCAGTCGTAGAACGATTATGGTTCATCTCGCACACTTTTTCATGTTGCTGTGGAGCCCTATTTTGGAGAGACACTCCCGTCCACAAATATCCCAGGTTAAGGTGGCTCTCGCTTCGGTGGCAGAGGAGCTGGCCATTTTTTGTATTGTACGTCTTTCTTCCAGAGCTGGGGCCCATGTTGATACAATTATTTCCAGAGCTGAGGTCCATGCTGATACAATTACTTCCAGAGCTGAGGTCCATGTTATTACAATTACTTCCAGAGCTGAGGCCCATGTTGATACAATTACTTCCAGAGCTGGGGCCCATGCTGATACAATTACGTCCAGAGCTGGGGCCCATTCTGATACAATTACTTCCAGAGCTGGGGCCCATGCAGATACAATTACGTCCAGAGCTGGGGCCCATGCAGATACAATTACTTCCAGAGCTGGGGCCCACGTTGACACAATTACTTCCAGAGTTGGGGCCCATGCAGAAACAATTAATTACAGAGCTGGGGCCCATGTTGATACAATTACTTCCAGAGCTGGGGCCCATGCTGATACAATTACTTCCAGAGCTGGGGCCCATGCTGATACAATTACTTCCAGAGCTGTGGCCCATGTTAATACAATTACTTCCAGAGCTGAGGCCCATGTTGATACAATTACTTCCAGAGCTGGGGCCCATGTTGACACAATTACTTCCAGAGCTGGGGCCCATGTTGATACAATTACTTCCAAAGCTGGGGCCCATGCTGATACAATTACGTCCAGAGCTGGGGCCCATTCTGATACAATAACGTCCAGAGCTGAGGTCCATGTTGATACAATTACTTCCAGAGCTGGGGCTCATGTTGATACAATTACTTCCAAAGCTGGGGCCCATGCTGATACAATTACGACCAGAGCTGGGGCCCATGCAGATACAATAACTTCCAGAGCTGAGGCCCATGTTGATACAATTACTTCCAGAGCTGGGGCCCATGTTGACACAATTACTTCCAGAGCTGGGGCCCATGCTAATACAATTATTTCCAGAGCTGAGGCCCATGTTCATACAATTACTTCCAGAGCTGGGGCCCATGTTGACACAATTACTTCCAGAGCTGGGGCCCATGTTGATACAATTACTTCCAAAGCTGGGGCCCATGCTGATACAATTACGTCCAGAGCTGGGGCCCATTCTGATACAATTACTTCCAGAGCTGAGGCCCATGTTGATACAATTACTTCCAGAGCTGGGGCTCATGTTGATACAATTACTTCCAAAGCTGGGGCCCATGCTGATACAATTACGACCAGAGCTGGGGCCCATGCAGATACAATTACTTCCAGAGCTGAGGCCCATGTTGATACAATTACTTCCAGAGCTGGGGCCCATGTTGACACAATTACTTCTAAAGCTGGGGCCCATGCTGATACAATTACGACCAGAGCTGGGGCCCATGCAGATACAATTACTTCCAGAGCTGGGGCCCATGTTGACACAATTACTTCCAGAGCTGGGGCCCATGCAGATACAATTACTTCCAGAGCTGGGGCCCATGTTGGCACAATTACTTCCAGAGCTGGGGCCCATGCTAATACAATTATTTCCAGAGATGAGGCCCATGCTAATACAATTATTTCCAGAGCTGAGGCCCATGTTGATACAATTACTTCCCGAGCTGGGGCCCATGTTGATACAATTACTTCCAGAGCTGGGGCCCATGTTGATACAATTACTTCCAGAGCTGGGGCCCATTCTGATACAATAACTTCCAGAGCTGAGGCCCATGTTTGTTCTCTGTTCATAACATTCTTGGTACTTGTCTCTCTCCATCTATATACATATCTCCATCTATTTTGATTCATTGATTTATTTCCCTTTAATATGTTTTTTTCTACCACTCACCATTCTCGGATCAAGTTTAAATTGTGCACAATTTTTCTTAGTCGATAACTATATAAGAATCAATCCATAAATTAACTAGTTAGATAATAATTTAGTACTACTTAATTAATTTTGTTTTATATAACAGATAGGAAGCTAAACCCTGTAATTTTAAGATAAATGGCAATACTTATTTCCTTTTAGATATAGCTTTTGTTTAAAAAGTATTCTTGTTTTATATTGCTTGTTTAAAATTTGTAATTTGTATTTGTTATTATTAGTACTTTACTTTTAGTCTTCTATTCCAAAGAGTCTCTTAAATTAAGAAATTCTTTTATGGTAATTGTGTTTCTCTAATCTAAAGTAAATATTCGTTTGTTATTAATTCAAGGCTCGATTTTGCACACAGACACACTTATATTGAAATGGTGATTATAATTGACTCTTCGAGTCCGTTCTCTCTATTTATTTTGTTTATTCGTCGGAATGTTATGTCAATATATCTAGTCTTTGTTTGGTACACATTTTAAGATGGCATTCGTGATTTCAATGACGTCGTGTCATAATATATATGTCAGGCCTCTGTGTGACTGTCTTCTTCATGGGCTGTAAGTATGTAAAATTATGTTAATTGGTAACACGATATCCCAAGATCCCCTGACAAGATCTACCGAGATACCTTGACAGAATTTCGCTAGAGCTAGTGTAAGCAGAGCTTTATTTGGCTTGTACACTCTCCAGTAAAGGAATCATTAATGTCATTCGGATTGAGGTCAATTAATGCGTGATATTTATAGAGTTGTGCTACTAAGATTTCATGGACAGTCTGAAACAGGCTACTAGATATTGTGCTCATTCCTAAAAGGTGGAATGTGTATAACTGTGGACTTATCATTGAGTTGGTTCTTTGTTCTATAGTTTTCTTTTATGCAACACATTATTTCAGTTTCCAAAGACGCGCTCTGTAAACATCATTGCTCCTTGTGATTTCACTTTGGTAGTCTCTGTTGAAGCTTTTCCATTGTTGTTCCCCTGTATTGAGGAATAAGGCTTGGGACCTGGTGGTAGTCAAGCTCGATCTGAACGTAGACTGTTGGCTTTGTACGGGCCATACTTTGTCGTTGAGTTTGGGCCGTATTTGGCAGCGTGAGCCCGATTGTATTACTGGTATAGTGACTAAGGTGTGCCTTAATGTTAAGCCAGTAAATAATGCATTGTTGCCTGAAATTGTCCTTCATATGTAATATTGATAATATTTTTTGTGCTCTAATGGGTGTGTATGGACTAGATGATTCATATCATATCATTAACCATATGTTACGCTACTTCCTGTTGCTAAATAATGTACGTTAGCCCATGGGCATTACTTGTTTGGCTTAATTAACGTAGGCCTACTCAATCTACTGAGTTGATAGACTGCCAGGAGTGCCCGGGCAGACAAGCCAAGGTAATAACACAAACCCCAACAGAGACCACTGCTTTAAGCCATTCTTTTAAGTTATAATCTTGTAATGTTAAAAAGAAAGTGATACCAAGAAAGAGACTGCGTGCACTGCCGACTAGATCTAGTGTCACTCTAGAAGATAGACTATACAAGACATTTTTTTTAGGCTAACACAATTCTAGACCTGATCTCAAAGGATCATAATATTATAATAGGATCCAGAAACGTTTCGTGTCACGTGAGCGTTCTTAAAAATCTTCAGACTAGCTTCCTAAAAAAAATAAAAATTAAATTAATTTTTAAACAAAACTGTGAGCAGTGATAGAATCCAAGATCGTCATCTCAACGGAACAATGCAAAACGTTAATCTTGATACATAGCCCGTCAACTTTCCCAATGTGGCTCACATTGTGGTTTCTGTGTGGTTTTAGCTCTACGAGGCTAGTCTTTCTAATCGTCTGTATTGCTTTCAGCAATAAATGAAAAGTGCCCGACCCGTCGTAATTTGGACATTTATTTTTTACACCCCTTTGTAGGGGGCTCCTGTGCGTTAGCCACGCCTGCATTCTCGTAAATCCGGCCCTGCGTCCAGACATACACAAACACACACACAATATTTAACGTTTTACTCCGTAGTTATTTACCACATTCTGGTGGAATCAACGCTGGTATCGTCAGTTAGGAGAGAAAGAGTTAAACCTCCCGCTACCGCATAAGTGTTATTAAAATTAAGTATTGCTTGAATTCAACTCTCGGTGTGTACATACACGAAGAAATATAGAAATCTAATTTATGCGACAGTTCTCTGACGACAGACCATATTAAATGGCGCCACTCAACGCGAGATTAAGCTCCACTCCGAAATTAACACAAGGAACAAAGCAGACGTTATGTCATAGGCGCGCAAAACACACACACACAAAGTGAAAGTTTTGACCTTAACAGGGCAAACTTGTTATCAGAGAAAGCGAAAATCTTTGACAAAAGGAAAGCGAATCAATACTTGTCAGAGCAAGCCATGTGATAACAGGTGCAGAGGTACCTTACCAATTTTGTAACAAAAGCTTTGCTCCTAACCATTTGCTAACAAATACGCAGTGGTTCCATATCAATTTGAAAAAGCACGCATTGGTTCCCACCATTCGCTAACAAATTTAGTGGTTCCTAAACTTGTTCTTACAGCAGCAGTAATTCTTAACCATTTGCTAATAAACGCAGTGGTCTTACTAACAGACGCAGTGTTACCTTACCAATTTTGTATCGGGCGCTTTGTTACCTATTTGATATACCAGCTCATTGATTCCTTAAATTAGCTCGGATCATCGGAATGTTTAGATCTATAACTAGATTCTGTTTTCGATAATATTGTTTGTAATTTTGTACTTGAATATTTTCATTACTTCTCCTCTTAGCTCTGCCTGAGGTTACTTATGGGGCAAAGGTCAACAACCAGCTTCCTCCAGGCGTCTCGGTTCTGGGCGAGTCTCTCCAACTGTCTCCACGTCTTGCCAATCTGCATCCAAATGGCGTGTTTGGGTATAACTGTGGAGGTTTGGATACAGTTTTCCTTCTCCTAAATGTGTAGCTAATCAATGATAACAAGCCCCTCCTGCCCGAAGCCTTCTGTTTTAGGCGTCGCCTTTGCCCCTTCTCCTGTTAGTGATAACAGTTCCACTGGACCCAATATCTGAACCACACGTGAAGGCCAGGTGTTGGACTGGTTATCAAAGGCTATGTGAGACGCAATCATTTTATAGGTAAAGGGTCACTTGAAACCCTTACCATTTATGACGAGAAAAACCTTGCGAAATTTAACCCCTCTTTAAATCTTTTCCTTCTTGAAACTGTCAGGTAGAGTTGAGCCTTCAGCTCTTGGAACTCTAAGCCAGCAAAAGTGACCAAGAGCTCCCTCTCACCGGCCTGAATGAGAACAGTGTACACTGTTCTGTCTGACGGGTGGGTCAGACTCGCGGCAAGAGGCCGCGTTCACTAAGACCCCCGCAATTTTCCTTTTCTATACCAAGCTAACCGTGCGGGACACGCCATTTATGCAATGGCCCCTCGAGAAACAGCGCCTGGATTGTGACAATGTTGTGGGAGCTTTTTTACAACTCCGCACAGTGCAATGAGGATGCTCTCGCACCCTCTAAGGCACAGCCCACGGGAGTCTTGTTTTGCTACTCTTTAGCCTAATCGTTTCCTCCTACGATCGTTTCCACCCGGACGCCACTATGAGGCAGGGTAGCATGCCCGGGAAATCTTTTCCTTACAAAATGAATACACTAGCACACAAGATGAACATAACCTTCAAATATTCATGAAGAAATCCACCATAATTATAAGAAACAACGCTTAGATTTCATAACTATTCTGGAATTTTTTTTTTAATTAGAGAAGTATGATTAATTTACTAATCATACCAAAGTTGTGATCATATCTTAACAAAAAATATGGGCCTAATGGTACTGGCAGCTTGTTCCGAGCTCTCAGTTTTATCAGTTCAACGCAGAGTTAGTTCCTTCATTTATGGACGTTTTCACAGCAGCGCCACAAAAGAAGGAATCATCTAAATGCTCATAATTAGATGTATAAACTTCTTGTAGCACAAAACAATGTATAGTTCGTCCATCGTGGTTCGACGATGACCACTTTTGTCATCCTGGGGGCTGAGGGCTTTGCACTGGGGTTTTGTGCCTCCTTATGTGACTGGTTAGACCTATGTGAGCCCGGAATGTGCGGCTGCACACTGGGCAGGTTTTTCCACCTGGAGCTAGTGTCACTGGCCTTGCTTTTCTTCTCTGGCACTTTTCTTGTTTTCTTCCTCAGCAACCTGTGCGCCAGTTTTCACAGCACGACGCCATGATGCCTCTGTCTCCCAAGTGTCTGGGTCTATGCTGAAGGCTTTCATAGAAGCTTTGAGGGTGTCCCTAAAACGTTTTCTTTGTCCGCCTTGAGGGCGCTTTCCTTCCCTTAATTGGCCATACGGGAGTCGTTTAGAAATGCAATGTAATAACAATGTAATAATCCACTGACCTTATGTTAG
The DNA here is from genome assembly GCA_030265305.1 of Biomphalaria pfeifferi. Lineage (NCBI taxonomy): Eukaryota > Metazoa > Mollusca > Gastropoda > Planorbidae > Biomphalaria > Biomphalaria pfeifferi. Next base: position 114,000 of record JASAOG010000334.1, on the reverse strand, counting down.
AGAAAAAAGAACCAGATTTGAAGATCTACACATATTTATACACACAAAATCTGGGAAATATCGTATTGGGTCGTTTTAATTTGAAAAAGATGTACATTAGATTTTAATCGACCACCAGCGGACAATGGTTATGCTTGCCCTGGATATGTGGTATAATATGTAGGTCACAGCTGGGGCTGCGTAATCACGGGAAATACTGCATTCCTAAATCTTCTGACTGGAAGTCTAGCCTTAATAGCTTTGACAGAGATTTTTGCTACCAACCCGGCAACATTTGAACTGACAGGTCCCACTTACACCACAAAAAAACAAAAGATTTAAATTATTTAGGTTAGCTTATCATTGTTATAGGTTAAAATAAATCTAGTTTATTGTTTCAGGTCTAAACATAACAAACAGCACACACACACAAACTTAAACCAGTTCATCTATTACTATGTGTGGAGTCTCAGTGTTTATTGTTGTTCAATCATTTGTAATATGAACATAATAGGGGCAAAAACATTCATTTCATTTAGAAGTAGTGAAAGACAATGCGCAACAAAAAATAAACAAGTCCAGTCCTAGAATTTGTTGTTTTTTTTATCTCTAAGTACTAAATATTTTATTGCTATGAAATTTATCTTGAGTTCTCATAGAGTCAAATCACACCTAACTGTTGAACCAAACAGTTTGACAAATGTTAAACATAAATAAGTTTGATTGTTTGTTTTTTTCTTACGGTCAAGTGGCCAACTAAAAGATAGAAAACTTCATGCATGTATTAAAAAGTAGAATGTCTTGTGCTACATTACTTAGGTTTGGATTTTTTTCATTTTTGGTACATTAGCCAACTTCAGGCCATGTCGTACCCTAGACATTACTTGAGAATGGGACCTTATACTTAGGTCTAAGGAGATCAGTCCACCCAGTACCACTAGGTCAGGACCGTGGTGGCAGAGTGGTAAAGAACTTGGCTTTTGAACCAAGTGGTCTTGGGCTCAAATCTTGGTAAAAGGTGGCAATTTTTATTTTGGGATTTTTAGGACACCCTGGAGTCCACCCAACTGTAATAGGTACTTGGCATTAGTTGGTTGTGTTGGCTACATGACACCAGTGAAACAAATGACCATTACATTATTTGACCTATAAGTGACAAGGTCTGAAAGGGGTAGTTTACTGTCTTACTACTGCTAGGAAGGAGTGTGTAAAGACAGTCCAGCATCAGACAAAACAAATAAATGGATATTGCCAAAGTAAACAAAACAGATGTACAATGTGTCATAAGAATCTGTAATTTTTGTATTTACAACAGAAGTTTGTTTTGTAGTTGACAAATAGGACACCTAAATTTAATTTTTTTGATTCCTTTTTGAGGGAGATAATTGTTCTAACACTAGACGCATGGTTATTTACATTACATATACATTAAAAATGTATCCAACACATTGTTCATCTCACACACCCTCAAACCCCCCCCCCCCCTTCCCTGTACCACTCTAGTAAAAGTAAATTTGATCACCAAAAACAAAGATAAATGTTTCTTGTAATACATGAATTGATGTTTTAGTTAAACATTAACAGCTGGATAAAAATAGAAATGACATTTTCAAGTTGGTCACATGATTTCTACATGTTTTGAGAAATGACTTTGATGACTTTGTTGCTACAATGGCGGACACCACATTGTTCCAAAAGTGTCGGGTTTATCCATACAAGGAACATCAATAAGCCAGGGGCGATCTGAAACATAATGCAAAGAAATTTGTTAGTGAAATACCCATTACATTAGCATGATTTAAGCCAATTTTAATATATGATCTACAAACCACATCTGACTATTTGAGTTTTCAAAACTTCTACTAATACAGCATAATCAAACTGCAGAGGATCAGTTCTATTGGGTTCAACCTTTTTTTCCATATGTTCTCTGAATAATATAAAGGACCATTATGGTTTATAAAATGTACTGATTCAATAGGCTAGTGTGTAGAAGTTAGCGATAGTTGATAATTTCTTTAGTGACATGACAGTAGGTTAAAAACTTAAAGCGCACTAGCTAGGAGACAGATTTAACGGACAACAGAAGCTTGAGACTGCATAGTGTAAAGAAAGACCTGTTTATTTCCAGTGGACTTGGACCCAACATCAGACTGTGATTAAACTTTCAAAGGTGAAAACAAGAAGGATTCTACACTTGTGTTCTATAGTTAGTATTTATCTAAACTAGATCTAAATATTCTATAAACTTTAACATACATAGAGTCTACAATGAGACTTATAATTTCAAAGTTCAACTTTCTGTGATTCTTAATGTGTTCTTGAGTTGGTATTTGTCTAAACTATATCTACATATTCTATTAACTTTCTGCAGGCTATGGAGCCTACATCGACTTTCTTGGCTCTTACACAGTCAAAATCTTTGGACCATGTGGTAGTGTTTGCAGTTTTGATGCGGAGACCATGGCAGTCTGTGAAGCCTTAAAAGTCATTGACTCTCAACTCTGCGAGGGACATTTGAGGGCAACACAGATTGTTGTGGTCACTGACTCAAAATCTGTACTACAGGCTTTGCAAAGCCCAGGACCATGGCCCCCCAATATCAACACTGTCATCATGGCTTCACATAACATTAAACAACGCTATGGTACCCCTGTAATAATGCAGTGGGTACCGAGTCACATAGGTGTGACTGGCAACACAATTGCAGACTCTTTGGCCCACCAGGGAGGGCAAATTCCACCCACTGATCAGGCTGTAAGCTTTCATCAAGCACTGGCTATAATACAAAAAACAGAAATGGAAAAGTGGTTTGAGTGCTGGGACAAGTCCCAAAAAGCCTGTGGAGTCTGGGAGCGCATGAGGTGCCCTGACCGCACTTCCCCGTGGTGGAGGCTGTTCAGGCCTGAGCAAGCTATTATAGCACAGTGCAGGACAGGCCACTGTCCTGTTGGCTCATATTTCTCGCGGCTATGGACAAATTTTAATTCATGGTGCCCTCGCTGCGGGGAAGAAGAGGAAACCGTGCCTCATATTCTGTTTGACTGCCCCAGACTTGCTGATCTCCGTCTCGACAGGTCTGGGAAACCCAAAATTCTCGACCTGTATGGCGACATTTATGCACTACGCAAGACAGCAGGGCTTCTGTCCAGGGCTTTTGCAAAAGAGGATTTGAGCCTCTCAAGCCATCACTCTAACGGAGTTTGATGATGATGATTAACTTTCTGTAGTAAATCTTTCAAAACAATGAATCATCTCTTGACTTTCATGAACACACTTTTCTTTCCCAATTTGCATTTCATAATATATTTGTTGCTTATCATATAATAATAATAAGTTTATTCACCCCCTTCCCTCCCTATGTTTAACCCTTTATCAAGTTGCTATATTTAACATTTCATTTACTTACCTCCCTTTTGGTAAGTCTGAGCTGGAAGATCATAAGGTAGTGGGAAAACAGGACTAGTCCCGACAACTTCCTCTAGACGACTGCTTACATTAAATGCATTTTTACAGCCCTGAAAATTCACATATACACACTTACGATGTAGTTCTACACCTGTGTTGGGCAGACTTTTTTAGGAGAGAGCCAAAATACTAAAAAGAAATATTTTGGCAGGCTATTAAATTTTTGTTAAATTTGAGAAACATTAAGCTAATACAATGTATGAATTCAAGATGTGAGTGTTTTGATAACTGTTTGTTATAATTTGGTTAAAATTATGAAGTAGTTATTGGATTGGACTGATGTGTGGAAGTTGAAGAAACATAACAGTCAATAATTTCCAAAAAAAAAATTATCTCATAGTCATTAGAGCAGGATGGACATATGTCTACGTCGAAATTCAAATTTGAGATATGTAATTTTGAATGGTTAACACACAAGCTACTACCTGCGTTACGTTGTGTATAGATGCTAGCAGAATTTTTTTTTTAAAACTTTCCAAAAAGAAAGGCTCATCAAGTCTCATTTAGAATGAGAACAAGAGTGTAATGACTCTTTTTTTTTTTTTTTAGTGAGAACTGGATCTGTGTCACTTTCTAATTTTTTTTCTAGGAGTTTTTTTACATGAACATGCCCATATCCCCAGTGTATAGGACCCACCTGGGAAATCAAGTATTTTTTAAGCTTTTAAAAATATTTTTGAGATATTAAAAATATATATTTTTTAATAGACATATTGCTCTATTTTTTCTTTGCTTAGGATATGGGAAGGATTTTTCAAACCTGAAACAGGAGCTATTGTTAAATTCTTTTCAGAAAGATAGTCTGAACCTTTTTAAGAACAAAGATGTTAAGGATTTTTAAACCAGAAATCAGAGCTAATGGGTTAAGCGCCTTATCACTTCTGTCACCATTGCCTCAAAGCCACCTTCTGCAAGCCCAGCCCTATCTCAATATTATCAAAATTTGGAGTAAAAAGCTGAAATCTAGATCACTACAATATAATGAAATAAACTTACAAAACACTGAGGCAAGAACAGAACACCAAGTTCATAAGATCTGATCATCAGCTGGCTTTTATCTTTCTCTAATGAACCCCACGCAGCTTTGGAGAGGTTGGCACTGACAAGGAAATAGGACAATTATTACAAACTAGATTCAGATAATATATGGTGGCTTTACAAAGGTTAGGTTGGTAAGAATAAATTTAAATCACATGGAGATTAAGGTCTTGAAAGTAAGTTCAACTGTTTCTTTTGCTTATGATTAAAACAAATAGACACACACAATGACAAAATCCTTTAACTTTCATTAAATGTTAAACATTATTGACAAATGAAACAATCTTAAATCTCTTATGAAAGAAAAAAAAAAAAGCTGTGTCCAACAAGATTCCAACTAAAGACTTGTTTCCAAAGCCAAGCCAAAAAGTCACCTAGTTTCATAATCTATATGTGAAAAGAATATTATGTTTAACTGTGCTTACCTGGTGACCATAAACCAAGCAGCTTGAGAACCATCAGGTGAGACACGGGCATATGTCTTGATGTGAGGCACCGCTCTGGACCTACCTCTACCTTCTGAGACCCACTGGCTGAAAAAAAGTTTAAAAACCTCAGTCCAAGTAATCAAATAAATAAAACTAATAATAGCCTTCCACCAATGCACACAGTTGTTGATTTTAGAAATCAGAGATGTTGATTAGAGGAAACAATACTACCTCAAACATCCAAATTAAAAGCCAACAACATTACTGCAGTACTCAATTCATATTTCTTCTTATCTAAGCCCTTCATGTAGTTTCATTGATGTTCCCAGTACAAATTAACATGATTTCTAGGGGAACTCTCTATTTCCTGCAAGGATATCCATGTATAAATTCCAAAAATAATTCATTTAATGGAGAAAAAAAAATTACCCTAAGATAGAGATGGATTCCTTCAAAAAAAAAAAGTCCATCTTTTTGTCACATATTAGAATTAATCAGAAATTTCTTGATTCATATTCCTCCCACTCAAGCACCCTAACTTCAATTAATTAATAATTATATTCACAAGCAAAGCTTTTAGCAAATTAAAAAACAATTTCAGGGGGTAATTCCATCCTCTTCCATAGGCATGACTGAATGCATGATGCGTAGGACGTAATTATCTTCTTTTTTGAAGTAACGTCTGTATTATATAAGAAAAGATAAGAAAAAATAGTGAAAAGTCTGTTTATCATGTACCTGAAAAACTGTACAAGCCACGGCTGTTTGGAGGCAGTCTTAATGCTGTAAGGTACACAACCACCACCGTTGTAGCCTTCCAGACTAAGCCGGATGTTGTCTAGTGAAGGAAATATCTGAAAACATTCAGAATGAATGCTTTAAAAGTGAAAACTAATTAAGCAAACAAATTAAAATCTATCAACTTAAAGCAAAGTAGATATAAAGCAAAAAGTTTTTTTTTTTTTTTTTTGTTGTAATCTATTGATGAGTTTCAGTATTTATTTTAAACAAACTGTTACTGTTTAGTAAATATTTAATACATTAAGATGTATATCCCATCAGTAAGAAAGGTTTAGAGATAAAAATATATTCATTAAATTTTTTAAAAAATGCAAGAATAATGTAACTATTTCAAAAGAAAAATATGTTTTTGTTTTTTATAGTTAAAACAAATTTAAGTTTTGAAGATGCTATTGACAGAGTTTACTTACAAGATTTAGTTTTGACGGCAATAAAGTTCCATTTTGTTCACTCTTACATACTGAGATAGACTGACCCCACTCATTCAAAAGCCAAGCCTCCTTGTTGGGTCCTAAAGAGCCAATGCTTGAGAACTGACCTATCACTGGCCAGTTTTTGACTAGTCCAGAATCTGGTCCTCTCTCTGACAAAACCTAAAAAAAAAAAAAAAAGAAGGTAACAAATGATTAATTTCTGTAAATACAAAATTTCTCCCTTTTTTTAATAGGAAGAGAAATCATAAATAAAGTGGGTTTTTTTCAGGAGAAAGGGAGACAGACTAGCAAAAGAAACAGCTGGTAACAAGGAATGGGCAGGCCTTATGCTGGAGAAGCAAATCACAATCAACAGTGAAATGGAGGAAATTTGCTTGTAGTTTACCTTGATGCCACCTTGGTCTGACTCAAGTCCTGGAGAAGTTAAACAATAGAAAATCCTAAAAAAAGACTAAATTACATCACTTCCTTCTGTTGATTCAGCAATGCTGTAAGACAGCGTTTCCCAAACTGTGTTCCATGGGAACCTTAGCGTTCCCTGAATAGGTGTCCCATGAACTACTGGAATAATAAACTAGTAGGCAACCACGTCAATTGATCTCTCGAAAAAATAACAAAAGTGTTCTGATAAATACTAATAATATGCGAATTGTTTTGTTCTGGAAAAAGTTTGGGAAACACTACTGTATGACATGGTACTATACGACATGCTGCCGTATGACATGGTACTGTAAAACATGGTGCTGTATGACATGGTACTACATGTTTTCAGCCTAAAGAAACTAAAAAAAAGGGGGAGGTAGGGGGAGTTCCAGGAAATAAAAAGGTGTAAAGAGCACAAATATAAATGAATTACAAGAACATAAGGATGTGTTTGAACAATATGGAAGCATAGATTTGATTAGAAAAATATGAAAAGAGATTCAAATAAATTTCTTCTTTAAGCTCACTCAGTCATTAATAAGAATAAAGAATTCTTTTAGATGTATGGGTCAAACTTTGAAACATTATATATTTGTTTTTAAACTTGTTGATGATAGATGAAGACAGATAACAGACAAGTCAAAGTTTAATGTAATCAGAGCATCAATGTTTCACTTTACCTTTTTCAGTTTTAAGTGTCCCCAGTTGTGTTTGTTGTTTAGAGTGTGTCTTCCTGGTACAGAGCCAATGATGTAGACGCTGTGAATCATAGCATTATGCAAAAGTGGTTACAACTATGGGCCTCAGCAAGAACATGCAGGTTTCATAGGGAATGCTCTAAGTTCAGATAAAATGTCACACTAGGATATTGAACCACAGAAAAGGTACAAAACACATAAAAAAAAAAATAAAAACCTCTTGTTGAGCTACAAGAATTAAAATAGTTTTATTCAGTGTGTAGTTATCTTGAACCAAAATGAGTTGCTACATTTTGACAGGAAACGATGACAAGTTTTGGTTAGAGCAGTGTTCTCCAAACTGTGTTCCCTGAGGCCTGAATAAGTTTTCCACAAACTTCTGGAATAATTAACTTGTAGGCCATGAGATAAATTAATCTCTCTAAAAAAATAAGCAAAGTGTTCCATTAGATACTCAGGTTGTGCAAAGTGTTCTGTTAAGGACAAAGTTTGGGAAACACTGAGAGTAACCCTAAAAACAGAATAAAATAGAACAAGAAGACATATTTCCTTACACAGAAAAACATTGTAAGATGCTAAAAGAAGACCCGTTCAAGTTTCTTAATGTGCGTCTTGAAAGTTCAAACAGATGTGAGAACGGGCATAAGCTTTAAGTCTTCTTTGTATCACTACAGAATTAAGACTATTTATGAAGACTATGAAGAACCCTGTCAAGTCCTACAAGCTGGGTCACAAGTGCTGCATATAAAATCATCCACTAATGGGAGAAGGGTTCATTTCCTTAAATAAGAACCATCATTCTCACTGCAACAGATAGCAGAATTATTTTATAAGGATCTTTGAAGTGGACACCCAGTACCCTTCTCAATTGGACCACAAGAAAAGCTCCACTTTTTTTTTTAAAGACTAGGACATGATGGCCAAGGGCTTTAAGTTCAAATACCTTGTACCTTTGGAAGCTGGGGTAATTAACAGACTTTTCTTCCTACCTCCAAGTACATCGAGTATTAATTCATTCCTGACATCTATGAGCTGACTGCTTAACTCCCTTGTTAAAAAGCATTTACAGATAAAGGGAAAATAAACTTCCTTTGCAATAATGACTTGTCTCAATAAACCAAGGGTAATGAGAAATTCAATATTACTTTGGCTTTAAAAATAATACATTTCTTGCTGGTAAAAAAAAATACTTCCTAAAGAAATAAAACTTAAAGACTTTGGTCATGTGTTATGCGTTCTGGATTGTCATCTTAATGGTCACCATCCCGTGTCATCCTACAGGAGGTCTGGGCTAGGATGTAATAATCTTCAATTCTTAAGAAACTGTCTAATAAACAAACATAACATAAAAGATGTGAGAGATGTACATCATCATCTTTCCTTTGTGTTCCTCATGGAACTTTAATAGCTTCCTAGTTCTTTCCCGTCATCTCGGCTTATCTAGTACACTGCGTCGCAATGTTCTTTTTGGTCTTGAGAGGTGTATAGGAGTGGAAGATAAGGTTAAGGAGTGAAAAGCTAATAAAGTGTAACACTTACTTTGCTGAGGACAAGTCATGTGATTGAATGTGTTTCTCCCAAGGTGTCAGTTTAATTGATCTGTAGGCTGCGATATATTGCAACAAGTCAGCCTTGAACCCTGTTGTGGAATCTCCTTTGTCTGATGAATTCTTCAAAGGTGGAAAAAATGGGCTGATCCAAACTCTGATAATTTTTAATAAGAACTCTATTAATTATAAATTTAAAAATAATTTACAGAAATAAAATTATAAATAAAAATATAAGGTTTTTGAATTAACCTATTGGCAGTATGATAGATTTAAATTTTAAACTGAAACTGCATTACTCCATTTGTCTATTAATCATCAAAACCTTATTATCATTTGATACCACCACCTCATTCAAGTACAATTTATTTCTCTTGTTTGAGATACCAAACAAAATAATTAATTATCAATGGTTAATCAACTACTTGGTTAATTTTTTATTGATAAAAGAAATAATTGTGCACCATTTCAGCTTGATCTGAAATTGGGTGTGGGAGAAATCATATGTACAAACTTTTTACCAGACAGACTTTATATAAAATTTTTAAAAACAAAAGAAACTTGTTGGATTTACTGCCAAAAGTATGGGAAATTAAATGATAGAAAGATAAGGAGCCAATTAAGACTAACATTTCTCAATTGTAATAGAATAGAACAGACCCTTGAGTTTTCTGATGCCAGTCATTGTCTATCAAGTTGGCAGTGTGGATGACAACTCTCATTCCACTCTCATATAGAAGCAACATCATCTTTCTGGTGACAGATTAAGAACATTTTTAAATCACTCCAGGCTAAATCTTTTTCTATAAATTTATCTTAATAAATTATAATAATAATGATTCAACCAGAAACTTTTGTAAAACTAATAAGCAAATGTGAAATGGAGGGGGGCACTGTGGCTGAGTGGTTGGCTTCCCAACCTAGGGGTCCAGGTTCAAAGCTTGATAAAAACAGGGATTTTGAATCTCAAGATTTTTAGGATACTTGACTTGGAAAAAGTAAAGGCTTAAGGTTGTTGTGCTGGCCACATGACTCCCTGCTCATTAATTGTTGGTCAAAGAAAGTTATGACCTTAACATCCTCTGCCCTATTGAGTGCAAGGTCTGAAAGGGGAACTTTAATTTACTTTGCGAAAATGATTGTAAAAAAAATAAATGGACACATTAAATTTTATTAACAAATTAATAACAAATGTAAATCTAAAATGAAAACACATACAAGAGGAATACAATGACAGGGTTGCCCATTATCACCAAGCAGGTAATTTTTTAAAAAAGTTTAGTCTTTTAAAACAAGAAACAGAATTAGAAATCAGTTGCTAGCATTTGTAAAAAAAAAAGTTAAATGACTGATATATTTCCAAATATAAAACTTACGTATGATGTGTGCCGTATGGTATATCCAAGGCTGCCTGCCAAAGAAAGTAAACAATTTTATTTTACAAAACAATTTTTTTTTTACAACTGTTTTCATAGACAAATTTATTTTCTTAACAAAAATCAAAGCAACAAGATTTGAAATCTTTTTCGTTAACAAACAATTTATGATTACGATCAAAGCCTTAGTCTTACAGTAGCTACATTTTGAATTGTAGTAATTTCAAAATTACAGAAATAAACATAAAGCCACACAGATTCTGTGTCTACATTTTGCCACAACAGCTTTACAACTGTTATTATTGTAGCTTTTGGCTGTCATGCAAGGATGATTCTTCTATGTCTATATACTGTCAAATATTATTTATATGCTTAAATAATTTTTTAATATAGTTTTTTTAAGCATTTCAAATTTTATCTTGATAAAAATACTGTGACGGAAAAAAAAAGTAAAATAAAAAAAAATGTTTGTCACAATAGAAAACACAGCAACACGTTTCTTTTTTTACATAGGTTAGATAAAGACAATACAGTTTATAAAAAAAAAGACATTTTTTAATTATTTAGCTCTTCCATACTTTCTTATACAATGTTAATACAAAATGCTGATGAAATAGCGATTGGTTAAAATAAATTCCAAATTTAGATTGATTAAGCAAATAATTTTGTTCTTTTTTTTTTAGTACAAAATTAATTACAGCCACATCAGGATGTTTTGGTCCTAATAACTAACTATACATCCATTGCTTAAAAATGGTTTAAGTACTTCTGGATTTGATCCCATTAAGCAGCTAGTCCAATTAACTGAAGGCACAATTAACCAGATTTATTTGTATTCCATTTTGAATAAAAACAATTTCATTATCAGTTATTAATGACAGCAAATTGCAGAAAAGCCTTGGAAAAAAAACATAAATGTACATAATTCTTAAAGATCAATATCTGAAATTAAGCAAGATCTACTGTTGTTTTTATAACAATGCTATTGAGCCAAACATAAGCCCTTAAAGTTGAAAGTTGAGTTGAAAGTTATTGAGAAATGTATAAGTTGGCAAAGTATTTCATACCCAAAGCAAAAATTTCAATGCAAATGACTAAGAAAGACTTACCCGACATAAAGTAATGTTTGCATAGTCTGAGGCTTCGGATTTCAAGTCTGTCTCACTTCTTCCCTGCTCCCCATGAATAAGAAGGACAGGCAATTTCCTGAAAATATATGTAGGATTTCCTAACTGAATTGAATCAGTCCTAATTTTTTTAATGTATTATCAGAGTTACTTATAGTGTATTCTTAACAATCACAAGAGTTACTTATTTTCTGCTCTTAAACTGTAGTTATAATCTCAACAATGATTTTTTTTTTACCAAAGCTTACTGTTGTTTTTAAAGATGTTAGGGTATTCATTCAGTGGAAATGTTTACTGTGCATAAACTTGATAATCTTTAATTGTAATTCAACTGTAATCCAAAGTTTTACTGATGACCAAATTGGAACATTTTGAAATAAAAACAATGTAGTGAAGTGAGGACCAGCATATACAATATACGCCGATTTGTGAGGTGTTATCTAAAGATAAATGGCTGTCTGGCCATGGGTTATTGTCCTCAGTTTGACACTTGCCAACTCCCATCTCCTGCTATCCTGCAGGAGGTTCAGACAAGGACATTATAATTTTCATTTCTGAATGAACATCCAAACTTATAAAACAAAAAATAACAAAAATAAACTTTAATGATTATTACCTAAAATCGGCTGGGTACTGACTCATTAACCACTTGATGTCAAACATGAAATTAAAATGACAAGATGACTTTAGCACACCCATGGAGTTAGACAATATGTCTGGAAGGAAACAAAAGAATACAACAGAAGACTTTGTTTTCATCCAACTGTGCATATACACAAAAGTTGTAAATGAAAAAAAAAAGACTGTTTACATATTAACTATACTAACTAATATATTCAATTCAAACTCAGACATGATAATAATAATTATATTTTTATCCTTGAGGAAATTTATCATTCAATTATATATGCATTATATATCACTATCTATCCCTTGAATTTTGCTGTAGGGGTGCTGTGACAGTTCATGTAACCGAATCCCTCCATTTTTTCCTGGTCAGCAGCTGTTTGTAGCAGGATATCAAGAGATATTAGCCAGCTGAGGACCCTTTCTTCATGCTTCCTCCACTGTACCTTCAAGGATGACTTTAGACAGTGAGTCATGTCTTACAATAAGACCAAACCAATTTAGATTTAGACAGTGAGTCATGTCTTACAATATGACCAAACCAGCTCAGCTTTAGACAGTGAGTCATGTCTTACAATAGGACCAAACCAGCTCAGCTTTAGACAGTGAGTCATGTCTTACAATAGGACCAAACCAATTCATCTTTGGACGGTGAGTCATGTCTTACAATATGACCAAACCAGCTCAGCTTTAGACAGTGAGTCAAGTCTTACAATATGACCAAACCAATTCAGCTTTGGACGGTGAGTCATGTCTTACAATATGACCAAACCAGCTCAGCTTTAGACAGTGAGTCATGTCTTACAATAGGACCAAACCAATTCAGCTTTAGACAGTGAGTCATGTCTTACAATAGGACCAAACCAATTCAGCTTTAGACAGTGAGTCATGTCTTACAATAGGACCAAACCAGCTCAGCTTTAGACAGTGAGTCATGTCTTACAATATGACCAAACCAGCTCAGCTTTAGACAGTGAGTCATGTCTTACAATAGGACCAAACCAATTCAGCTTTAGACAGTGAGTCATGTCTTACAATATGACCAAACCAGCTCAGCTTTAGACAGTGAGTCATGTCTTACAATAGGACCAAACCAATTCAGCTTTAGACAGTGAGTCATGTCTTACAATATGACCAAACCAGCTCAGCTTTAGACAGTGAGTCATGTCTTACAATAGGACCAAACCAATTCAGCTTTAGACAGTGAGTCATGTCTTACAATATGACCAAACCAGCTCAGCTTTAGACAGTGAGTCATGTCTTACAATATGACCAAACCAGCTCAGCTTTAGACAGTGAGTCATGTCTTACAATAGGACCAAACCAATTCAGCTTTAGACAGTGAGTCATGTCTTACAATATGACCAAACCAGCTCAGCTTTAGACAGTGAGTCATGTCTTACAATAGGACCAAACCAGCTCAGCTTTAGACGGTGAGTCATGTCTTACAATAGGACCAAACCAGCTCAGCTTTAGACGGTGAGTCATGTCTTACAATAGGACCAAACCAGCTCAGCTTTAGACAGTGAGTCATGTCTTACAATAGGACCAAACCAATTCAGCTTTCATCTCTCCTCCTCCTTTCTTGGTATCTGGTACCCAGCATTTTTCGTTAGAATTTACTCTCAATTCAGTGTCCAACTTTCACAACCATATAGAAGTACAGAGAGCACTTCGCGAAGAGTACAGCTTTAATTTTTCTTGGAAGCTGAATACAGATTTTCCAGTTTACTCAAGGCAGCTGTCATGAAAACAAAACAGGTTGATGTGTTATTTCTACTTCTATAATCTTTTATAAGTTACCTTTTAATGACATTGCTCCCTTGGTATTAAACTTCTGTGGAATATCTGCAACTTTGGTGAGAAAGAAACTAAAGGGCTGAAACTCTTGATAGACATTTTGAGGAGATCTATTCAGAATGTTATGGGTTGAGGCCCCTTTAGTTTTTTTGTTGACATCACTGCTTGCTGCTCTATCTTCTCGTTCATCTAGCTTTCTTTTCCCTGAAAAAAACAACAACATTAGTTTAACATTTACTTTGATGTAAATGTTTTTAAAAACCTAAACTTTCCACAATCATGCCACAAGAAGACATATCTTTTTCATTACCTGGACTTCTCGGGTGGAAATACTCCTTAAGGTGAATTGGATTTTTTCTGTAACACTTGGAGCCATATGGACAAACTGGCAAATTTTTCTCTGGCTTTTGATAAGATTCTTTATTCGAAGCTTTGTCACCAGAAACATCAACGCTTCTGTTAGAATCTAAATACAAAAAGTGAACATTAAAATTCATTAACTGTACATCTTCAATGGTGATCTCTTAACATAATATAAAATAATGTTTTAAGTTCATACATGTTTGAAAAAATAAAATAAATGAGAAGAGAAAATAAAACCAGTTGGTCCAATTCAGCAATGTGAATGGTGTATAATAAACATGTATTAGATAATAAACATGTCTAGTTCTAACATTTAAAGTACCTTTGTCAGAAGCATCAAATAGATCATTTGAACCATCAAGTTTAGAATCACTTTCACCCTCAGTATCTTCAGAATCTGAGACTGTGTGGACCTTATTATGACTAGATCTACTCTTCAGCTTGGTATAACTTGCATGGTTGCTTAAGAACTCTGCTGCTTCTTGATCAAACTTGAAAAAAAAATACATATATATGTAAAACAGTTATATTATTTCCTAATAACTAAATAGTATAATGAAAAGTTAGAAAATTAGAATCTTTAGAGGGAGAGAGGAAGCCTAAAGATGTTGAAAACTATTAAATCTATGCTCTTGATACATGTATGTAGAGTAACATCATTAGTAAAATCACTAAAATTAGACACTTCAGGATGAATCAGCTAGGAAAACCAATGACTTAGCAGAGTTTAAGCCATTGATTAACATTCATGACTAGATTAACACATGAAATACATCATCATCTTTCCTTTATGCTCATCATGGAACGTAGAGCCTCAGTAATAATGAAGATGTAGATTTGGTCAAGTTGAGAATCAAGATTATTGAAGATAGACCTACAGACATAAATATACATCCAAATTTGATTTTACTAGACATAATAATCAAGAATGTATAGAATAAATCTGTAGTGTTATCAAGTTGTTTTAAGTGACCCTTTTAAGTGACCCCTGCACCGCAAACATTAACAGATCTGTTAAGTTATCAACCAGCCTATTTAGTAATTTAGAAATCTGTGGAAGAGTGGCTTGATGGAGGAAAGAGAGGAGATTGGGAGTGGAGGTCATTCAATAGACAAAATCTTATCTTACCTTATATAATACAGATGTTACTTCAAAAAAGAAAATATGTCCTACTCGTCATGCATTTAGTCATGCATATTAACCAATGACTTAAATTCTGCCAAGTCACTGGTTTTCCTGGCTAGCTCAGGCAACCCATTCCATGCTCTAATAGCACTAGGGAAGAAGGAGTATTTGTACAAATTTGTCCTAGCATATGGGACGAGGAATGTGCCTTTATCTTTGTGTCTTTCAGAGTATTTTATTAAATTTTGTTTTTGTATTGGAAGATTATTGTTCAGTGTTTTATGTATAATTGCTACTTTACTTTTGAGTCTTCTGTCCTGAAGGCTTTCTAAATTTAGTGATTTTACTATAGGTGTTACTCTAGTCAAATGTGAATATTCATTTGTTATGAATCTCACTGCTCTATTTTGTGTCTGTTCCAGTTTCTTAATGTTTTCTTGAGTTGAGGGGTCCCATATGGAGGATGCATATTCTATTATTGGCCTAACCAAGGTTAAATAACAATTTAGTTTTATGTTCTTATTTGATTTATAGAAATTTCTTTTAATAAATCCTAATGCTTTGTTTGATTTTTTTATAGTTTCATCAATATGTGGATTCCATGACAGTTTTTCATTTATTATAACACCTAGGTATTTTGCGTTTTTAGTCTGTGTTACTGGTTTACCATGAATAAGAAAGTGGAACTAATTTGTTTTAGTTTTTTTGTTACTCTTAATAACTGACATTTTTCTGGGTTGAAAGACATGCTCCAATTTGATTCCCATTTCTGTAATTCATCTAATTCTCTTTGTAAAATATCTGTGTCTTGTGTTGTTTTTATTGTTCTATATATTATGCAATCGTCTGCAAATAATCTGACTTTTGTTCCTGAAGTAATGCAATTTGGTAAATCATTTATGTAAATTAAAAATAGTAGTGGACCCAAGACTGTTCCTTGAGGTACACCTGAGTTTACTGTTATCGGTGTTGATTTAGAGCCATTTATTATTACAGTTTGTTCTCTCCCTATCATAAAATCTTTAATCCACTGATGCAGTGGACCATTAATGCCAAAATATTTTAATTTTTTAAGCAAACTATGGTGGTGAACTTTGTCAAAAGCCTTAGAAAAATCTAGTAAGATAGCATCGATTTGTTCACTATTATCTAAACCTTTAGAAAAATCATCAATTAGTCCTATTAGTTGTGTTTCACATGATCTATATTTCCTAAAGCCATGTTGGTATGGTGTGAGGACATTTTGTTTTTCTAAGTGGTTTATGATGTTGCTACATATTGTGTGTTCTAGGATTTTACATGTGATGCTGGTAAGTGATACTGGTCTGTAGTTTCCTGGGTCAGATTTTTCTCCTTTTTTAAATAGGGGGGTGACATTAACTTCTTTAAAGTCCTTTGGTACTCTGCCCTGGTTAAGTGAAGCCTGAAAGAGTATTTTGAACACTGGGGCTAGCTCATTGCTTAGTTATAAATAAATAAATGGTTAGGGGTCATTCTCCAGAAGGAAAAAAAGTTGCGAAGAGTTTTTTGCCCCTACAATTTCTGGATCTAGATCTTCTCTAGAAAAAAATTACAATTTTATTTTTGTATTTTTGTCATTAATCTGATAATTCATTGTCTGTTGTCCCTCCATGTCTAAATCTATATAGATCTTATATCTTTTAAATTACAGACATTACTTCAAAAGAGAAGATATTTTTCTATGCAATATGTCCTACAAATTTCATGTGTCAATTTATTATATTCTAGACCTAAGAATAAGACTTACTAGGTGACTATCTACCACTATTTTATCTTATCTTTTCTTATATTTATATAATACAGGCATTACTTCAAAACAGAAGATGATTACATCCTATGCGTCATGCATTTAGTCATGCATATTAACCAATGACCTAAATTCTGCCAAGTCACTGGTTTTTCCCGGCTAGCTCAGGCAACCCATTTCATGCTCTAATACTACTAATAAATAGCACTAGGGAAGAAGGAGAATTTGTACAAATTTGTCCTAGAGAGAGTATGGAAATTTGTACAAATTTGTCCTAGAAAGTGTATGGAACGAGGAATGTGGCTTTAGATTTGCGTCTTTCTGAGTAATTTATTAAATTTTGTTTTTGCATTCCAAGATTATGGTTAGTCAGTGTTTCTATGTCTATGTCACAATGTTCTTGAAATAATTTGTTCATCAGTGACAGTGACTTTAACTGCTATGTTGTTGGTTTTGCTTATACTTATTGATTTAGGCAAACCATCCCATGCTCTAATGAACTCTAATGCCACTATTACTAGGGAAGAAGAAGCACTTTACGAATTTGACCTGCAGTAGATTTAAATTAGACCTAGTCCTAACATATGCCAAGAAGTTAAAGAATGCCAATGGCCTTAGTCCAACTTCCAAGTCCAAGGAGTAAATTATTAATTTATTATAAAATATAAGGAGAATTACTCAATTAGCTATGTGCATTTGCAAACCAGGATTTGCCTTGCTAGATTTAGCTTATCTTATCTTATATAATACAGACATTACTTCAAAAAAGATCATTACGTCCTAAGCGTATTTTATTAAATTTTGTTTTTGTATTTGAAGATTATGGTTCAGTGTTTTATGTATAATTACTTCTGTCCTGAAGGGTTTCTAAATTTAGTGATTTAACTAAAGTAAAAGCCAAAGCCACTAAAGGAAAGGTGTTACTCTGGTAATCCTGTAGATCAGCGCCCCGCGTCATTTTCACAACATTCTTTTTTGTCAAGGCTTGATCAGCAACTTAGCTAGATGGGGGGGGGGGGGGGGGGGGGGGGGGGGGCGTGTCGTTTTGAAAGCTGCCAACTACAAATAAACATTTCTTTTACAAATCTAACTACTATTTTTTTTTAATAAGAAAACGATTTTATTTTATGGAGATCTAAAAAAAAACCAACCAATTTGATAAATTATTGTAAATATATATTTTTGTTTTTGTATTTTTATTTCAAGTGCACATTGTTTGTTTAGAGTTTTGATCTAGATCTATGTCAAAAATACATATATTTATTGGCCAATATTTATATATATATATATATATATATATATAATATGCTCTATGCTGTGATTGTTTTAGATCTATGTCCAGATTTATTAGATACCTCACCAGTATAAATAATTAATATGTCTTATGTTTTTCTTTAGGCTCTGTTACTCATTTTTTCCAGAATTTTTTTTTTTACAGAAATTAAAAAACTTAAAATAGTAAAATACTGTGATCAAATTACAGCCATTGACAAATATAAGAAATAGAGATGTCAATGTTAGTAGAACTTTACCATGACAAGATTTTAGGAGACTTTAAGGATGGAATGTATGATCTATATGTAGGCCTATGTGTGATATATGTGTGATATATATACATATATATTAATATATATATATACACATTTATATATTCAGTTAGTCCTGCCCTGTTTGATGCATTGTAAAACATACACAAAACTATGCATTTTTCAAATAAATTATTGGTACTTGATTGTGGAAATAATAAATATCTTGCCAACATCCCAGCCAGAACAGAGAACAATATTATCTTTTTTTTCCAAAGATTTATTTTAAACATCTCAAATATGTCGCTATTCCATATTTTTAAAATAAGAAACATTCTTTTAGAGATGCCTTCATAATATTCTCTGTGGTGAAAATGTTTATTTTTAGTACCTATATGTATCGTATATATGGTCATGGTGTGCATTTGTGCGAATTATATTCACTAGATTCTAGTGATTTAGCGTAAATCAAGACATTAAATATATCGAGAACATTAAATTAACTAAAATTCAAAGAGTTTTCAGGTAAGGTGCGAATTATCTTCACTACATCTTAGATCTAAAAGTAGACACTGTCATTAGGCAGATCTACGGACTGTCCACTGCTACAAGTAGGCCTAGATTTTAGGTGAGGGCAATTTTTAGGAGGATTTTATGAGACTTTTCATTTTTTTTTTAGCACTATGAACCTTGGTGCTGTAAATGCAGGGGCGCATTGGCTATATGGGCGTTCGGGCAAATGCCTGGTGGGCCAGCACCAGAATGGACCGGTGGGGCCACAGGAAGGAGCAAATGGATGCCACTTATGTATCAAATTGTTAAAATGTTTTATGACATATATGCTCTTATAAAAGGGACGCCCCTAATTCTACAGTGTAATACTAATTTAATGTAGGCTTTAACACATTTTTCAAAATAATGTAATAGCCTACATATGTAGCCAGTGCTACTAGTATAGGCTTAATCCTTTTAGGACCTACACACTGAGCGATTAAGATAAGGCCTATATTTATTATAAGGAGTCCAATATTTGCATGCATACAGTTACCGATACATTATCAAACTTAACCTAATGATTTTGAAGACAGGTAGACCTAGAATTGGAATCTCGTTCTATTATTAGATTAAATTAAATCAAGAAAAATTCAACAAAAACAAAATCTAACACTTAAAACACAATGTAAACCATATGCAATGTTAATATTTTTTTTACCATAACATGAAAAATCTTAAAGCTAGGCAATGGTCCAATTTTTTTAAAGTGTCACGTACTATATTAGATCTAGAAATTTTAAATTGGCACATTATTATAGCATTTATATAGCGCTACTTTCATGCTTATAGCATGCTCAGAGCGCTTTTGGTCCAATCTCATTTGTGGACCATGGAGGGGAAGGGGTATCTAGGAGTTGGTTTTCCGTGCTGCCTTTAGGCGCTCAGTAAACACAACTCTGCCCGAGTCGGGTGTCGAACCTCGAGCCCCCTTCTAGGTAGCCAAGCCAAGCCAAGTTCAAGCGCACTTGGCCTCTCGACCATGCTTCCCACATAACATATTCATAGTTCATACACATGCGTGTTAACAAACACGCACACACACAAATATTCCATATATATGTCGTTATAGTAGAAACGACAAAAAACCTACCAACACCATCAAACCATCCAACCAACCACAACCAACTATCCACATCAAATCAACAACATCCAAACATCAAACAACCAACCATCAAACACCCTAACATAACCATCAAACCAACCAAATCCAACCAGCCACTGACAACCAACCATCCACAGTAAACCAACAATATCCAACCATCAAATAGCCTAACGGAACCATCCAATCAACCAACCATAGCTAACAAACAACATCCAACCATCAATCACCCTAACATAACCATCCAACAAACCATAACCAACCACTGTCAACAAACCATCCACAGCAAATAAACAATATCCAACCATTAAATACTGTAACAGAACCATCCAGCCAACCACTGCTAACCAACCAAAACAACAAACCACAACCAAACATCAATCAAATCAACCAACAAACCATCCATACGACCAACAAACCTACCAAAACCAACCAACATACCTAACAACACCATCAAACCATCCAACCAACCATAACCAACCAACCATTATCAACCAAGTATACACAGCAAAACAACAATATCCAACCTACAAACCTAACAACATCATCAAACCAACCAACCATTGTCAACCAGCCATCCACAGCAAACCAACAATATCATACCAACCAACCTACCAACACCATCAAACCAACCACAACTGACCAACCAACACCATCAAACCATCCAACCATTCACTGCCAACCAAACAACCAACACCATCAAACCATTCAACCAACCACTGCCAACCAATACCATCAAACCAACCACAACCAACCAACAAATGTAGGAACACCATCAAACCAACCACAACCAACCAACCAACATGCCAACACCATCAAACCATTCAACCAACCACTGCCAACCAATACCATCAAACCAACCACAACCAACCAACCATCCACAGCAAACCAACCATATCCAACCAACCTACCAACCCCATCAAACCATCCAGCCAACAATATCCAACCAACCAACAAACCTACTAATACCATCAAACCAAACACAACCAACCAACCAACAACATCAAACCATCCAACCTACCAACCCCATCAAACCATCCAACCAACCATCCACAGCAAACCAACAATATCCAACTAACCTACCAATACCATCAAACCAACCACAACCAACCTAGCAACACCATCAAACCATCCAACCAACCAACCACTGCCAATCAACCGAAAAACAACAAACCACTAACAACCATTAAACCATCCATCCAACCAACCAAAACCACTTAAAATCAACATCCAACCATCAGACACCTTAACACAACCTTCCAGCCAACCATCTATCCATTCAACTACAATTAAAAAATCACTGCCAACCAACAAAAAAATCACAACCAACCATCAATCAAATCAACCAACAAACTATCCATTCAATCAACCACAATCAACCTACCAACACCATCCAACCACTGCCAACCAAAAAACAACAGCAAAATAATAACATCCAACCATCAAACATCCTAACACAACAATCCATCCAACCAACCACAGCACACCAACAACATCCAACCATCAAACACCCTAACACAACCATGCAACCAACCATCAATCCAAGCAAATAACCAACCACAAACATCCATCCACCCATCATCAAAATTTACCTTAGTTTCTATAATTAATTACTTTATTTATCTTTAGTACACTGGCAACAGCCTTTAGTAAACAAAATGTGAAAAAAAAAAAAAGATCCTTAAAATACTACCAGTTGGCAACACCACTGTACATTACCAACAAACAAAATGGCGGCGTGCAGATCATATTAAAAGTCGCTAACGTACTTTATTCATGTCATTCAAAATGTAAAGGTTCTTTTTTTTAAATACAAATTTATTTAAAACACTAATTACATGTAATAAATGTTATCCTGGCTAATTATCGGCATTTTATGAACGCGGGACGCTGATATACAGGATTACCGTTACTCTAGTCCTAGTCAAATGTGAATATTCAATAACTTGAATAACTGAATATCAATAATGGACTGAATGGTGATTATTCGTTTATTTATAATTAATTGTTATGAATCTCACTACTCTATGCTGTGTTTGTTCCAGTTTCTTATTTTTATTATTAAGTTTAATTTTTGTAAATATGTTACAGTGTTCCGTCTTTTTAAAAAATAGATATCTAGATCTAATCTAGGTTGCAACCTGGGCTTGCAGCTTTCGCGCTAACTTTTCGTCATCAGACATCTTTATTTACTGTGTTGACATGACTTTGTTTTTGTGTGAGAGTCATTGCCTTATTTTGTTGAGAGTTATTAGCCTTATTTTGTTGTGCTTTTAGACTAAGCTACTTATTTGTTTTCGAAGTTTATTTCCTCGAAACAAAGATTAAATATCGATACGTTTGAATAATGAATTCATTTTTAAAATACAATTCTTAATTAACCAGAGTAAATCACTAAAATATTTATTAATTAAATCTTAGATTTCACAAATAAATAGATATTTATTTTGTGCGAAAATGATATTAAAAATACACACATAGTGAAGGTTTGATTACAATATGGCGGCTTGTTGACAATATTTTGAAGCGAATAACGTTAATTATCATTTAACAGTAAGTTAAAATAAGAGAAAATATAGATCTAAATAGTGTATCATTATTATTTTAATTAAAACCTAACTGTATTATACTTATACGTTGTAATTATGTCTACGTTTTGCCAACTTTTTTTTATTAGAAAAGTTAACTATCATTCAAGTTTTGACACGCTGTTGAGTGAGTGTTGACTGAATATGATCTATCGTCTATTGACTGTGTTGTCAGTAATGTCAGTGTAAAAAAAAAAACTTTTTCACTTGAACTTACATAGTGATAGTAATTTAATAAGCAAAATTATGCAACATATACCCAAACATGTTCACTTAAAAATCATCCCAGAGTTCTCATTGGTGAAGGTGTAAAAGATCTTGATCTAACCATATTTACAAAAATAGACTTCTACATTTTATATGTTCAGTTTATACAATTATCTATGAACTCATCTTCACTGGCACAACTTCAAAGTATAGTTTTGAGGCACTGGTGCTATGGATTATAGATATTGGAACAATAAATTAAAGCAATATATAATATTAATTCTAAACAATTTAACATTATACATCATGTACTAAAATACAAAAAAACAAAACAATGTACACATGTATATTTATTTTTATATGTTTTTCCCATATTTCTATATATATATATATATATATATGTATTTTAAAAAAAAATTGAAATCAGAATTTTAGAATTAGAAATGTCACTATTGTATAACTTTATCATTAGAGCTAAAGTCATTACTAACAATAACATTTTAATCAAAATTTTGCAAAATAATTTCAACAACTAGAAAAATGACCAAAACCTTATCAATAAATTATCTGAATTGGCGAAATATTTAGCTGACTAGATGTGTGGCCTTTTAAAGTTTACTTTTTAAAAAAATAACTTGCAAAATTTAGTTTCTCATTCTACTTGCATTGTTCTTTTGAAGTATAAATATATTTTAATTTTATTTCTTCAGATGGCAGAAGTACATGTTATTGGTCAAATTATTGGTGCTTCTGGATTTCCTGATCACAGTTTGTTTTGTAAATGGGGAATTCATTTAGGTTCATATTGTTTCCTTTAGTAATCTCTGTGTTTAGTGTCAGCTATTGCTATACATTTATGGTTGAAATAATTAACACTTTTTCCCTAATGACATTTGGCTAGTACCAGTGTTAAGTATGTTTAATAACACAGGTGACTGTAGCTATTATAATTAATACCAATAATTATAGTTTTAAATATAGTTTCCTTGATTTGTTTTTCTTGTATAGTTCCTGAATGTACTAGTTTTGCTGCACAATTCTTTGTTTAAATCTTGTTAGTATAATAATGTGGATGTTATGTATATAATTTGTGATCCATTCTGTAAAATAATTTACATATTTTATTTCCAGGCGGGGGCTGGAAAATCCTCAGTGGTCTAAGAGAAGGTCAAACACAAGTGGACATTCCACAGAGTCATGAAGCTGCATACTTTGCTCATCCAATAGATCTTCATTTGGCTACCAAAGGCATTCAAGGTTTTACTCTCCTTATGTCTTTCTTTCTCAATATGTTACATGGAGATTTTCTTTTCCTATTTTAAAGGAAAATTTTAGCATGCTTTTACCAAGAGATTAAAAAAGAAAATTTAAACAAATCATTTATTTCTTCTGCATTTTTCAGATATATACTTTCTCAAATATTTATATTTTAAAACTAAGTTTGAATACAAGTTTTACCTAAATTAATTCTAAAGTTCACTTCACCTGTCCATAGATGATCTGTTGAGCATCTCTCTCCATTCCTGTCTTTTACCAGGATTAAGAGTCACTTTCAATGATAGATCTGTCCATTCTTCCCACCATTTCTATTGTTTGCCTGTCCTTCTTTCCTTTGGTTCCCCTGCTTTGCACTGCATAAAGGTATTTCCGAGCCCAGTGGATCTTATAATAAGGCCTTACAGTCTTACCTTGTGTTTTATGACAATGGTTAGATGGTCATCATGGGGCCTGATCACCATTGTGAAATGGTGTTGGATTTCCTCATTTTGATTTGGTCTTTGTAGGTTCTCAAGTTTTAATTCCACTTTAACTATCTTCTTGACACCGAACATCAGTTTGGAAGGATCAAGTTACAAAAAAACCAACATGTAACCTAATATACAAGTCAGTGAGAGTTAAGTGTTTTTCTATATTCGAATCCTGAAAACATAGCAAAACTGTTTGAATTTTAAAAGCTTATCCGTAATAAAGCGATGTTCTGTTGAATATGATTGCACACATTTAAAGTTAAAAGTAAATAGAAATAGAACTGCATGATAGCTTTACAATTAATACACCTTTTCTTTTTTTTTTTTTTTAAGGTTGGCCAAGGATGCATTTTCAAGTTTGGCACCAAGATACCTTTGGGAGAAATGAGCTGTATGGCTATGGGTTTGTGCACCTTCCCACATCACCAGGAACACATGAAATTGACTGTCCAACATGGAGGCCAGTTGGCACTTTTATGGAAAGCGTCACACAATTTTTTTTAGGTGGAGGACCTCACCTTAAAAACCCAGACCTAATTTATAGTGGTGCTGACCGATACAGGCTTCAGACAATAGCCATGGGGAAAGTACATTTACGAATAGGGATAATTCTGAGAAATTTTGATAAATTTGGTATTGAATGTTAATTGCATATTTAAAATGTTACTGTAGTATGTGATGAATTTAAAAATTATATAAAGTAATGTATGGTCAATTTCTATGTCTATAATTTATAACATGTCAAGTTCATTAACTGTAACCTATCGCCTCAAATGTACATATTTTATAGTTTCATCATTTTTTTTATTTTAAAAAAAATTATTTTTTAAGTAACAATCAAAAAAGTCTTCTCCAAAATATTATGATCATGAACACATTTTTAAAATTTATTTTTATAATTTATCCGTTACTTTAGTCAATGAAGGTCATCATCATCAAACTCCATTTGAGTGAGGGCTTGAGAGGCTTAAATCCTCTCTTGCAAAAGCCCTGGACAGAAACCCTGCTGTCTTGTGTAGTGCATATATGTCACCATACAGGTCGAGTATTTTAGGTTTACCAGACTGTCAATGAAGGTGTATGCTTCACTAATTCCGTCCACACAAACAGAATGTAGTTCATATCTTATGGAAATTCCTCCTGGCTATTCTCTACACGTTTGAAATTCGTAATTTATAAATCATGTTAAATTTGTTTTTTATATCACCAAATTTCTTTCAAATTGGTGATTTGTATAATATGTCATTGTTATTCTATCATTCTTAGGGTCTAGTAAGGCCAATACAGAAAGTTGACTAATTTAGGCTATGTATTTATTGTTGGTACACTCATTATATATTCCAGGATTCAATAGGTTTAATTACAAGTAAAATAATCAATTGTTTAACCTAGACGTTATTATGTGTTTTTTTTTTTTTGTATCTTTCCATCAAGTTCCATAGCATGTTCAGACGTTCTGTGCATTTTAACATGTATGGCTAGGAGTTGTGAAAAAAGGTTTCTATACACTTTTATGCTCTTAACATAAACATATCAGGAAAAGCTCCTCCCCTCTCCTTATGTATAATAACACACACACACATGTATATATTTTAAAACACTTCCAACATGAAAAGAATAAATTTCAAAAGCTCTGCTTTTTGTGTTTGTGTTTTTTTTTTTAGCTTCAATGACAATTAGAAGAGACAAAATTTGCAGGTTGCAACAGGGCTTGCACAGCCATGGGAAATACTGCACTCATCCTTTATTCGGAATTGAAGACGTTGCCATTATTATTTGTCTAAATGATGTAATAAAATTTATATCAATTTGTGTGCATCAGCTACAGTTTACAAAAACTGCATTACAAATGTATGCACATATTTATAGGAATTATTTAAAGCAAGATTTAATATGTATTTTAGCAATTGAATAAATATGAATGTACTACCGTTACTAATATACTGGTTGTCCATCTATCTGCCTACTTGTAAAAAATCCTTAAGTTCAAGCTAGCACTATATTATGATAGGCCTTGATCTTGTAGTCATTGATGGATGCCTGACTTCAACAGATTACTCTGAAGGTGTCTGGGTTTCTTGTACAGGTGTATTAGATGCATTTACACTACTACAGAACAACGCCTACATGTCTAACAAGGTTTGAGAACTAAGTCCAGACCCTTACATACTTGAATGAAGTTTAATACTGAAAAAGGGCAACCATAGAATCTCTGTCCTTAATATGAAGTGATCCCCTTGAAGTCCTAACAGCGACTGACAAATAATAACATTAATAGACTATAACCCATTAAACCGTGACATCATTAGTTCATTGTTCCTAATATTGGCAGGTAATGGTTTCTTAGAGTTTTGTTAATCCAAATGTACATTTAGTTCTTTATATTAACAATTACTTCTTGTATTCATCTACAGCCAAGACGGAAGTTGCAGCTGCAATCATCGCTGACGTAGTGCATGAGTTTCAGACAAGGTCACCGGACGCACCAGTAGTTATACTGGGTGATTTTAATAAATGCACCTTGAAGGTTGACCTACCCACCTTCTATCAACACATCTCATGTCCGACAAGAGAGAACAGAACTCTGGACTTATGTTACTGTAACATCAAAGGAGCATTCACATCTCGTGAAAAGCCACCACTAGGATCATCGGACCACAAAACAATACAACTGCTGCCTACTTACCGTACGAAACTTAAAGAAGGAAAAATCATTCAAAAAAACAAGAATGGACTCAAGACAATATTCTCAAACTACAGGTATGTCTAGACTGCACTGACTGGAATTTGTTTAAAGAGACCACTTGAAATCTGGAAGTATGGGTCGACGCAGTGACAAATTACATCAAATTTTGTGAAAGCATGTGTGTCAGTATTAAGAGCATCAAGATATACCCCAACAATAAACCATGGGTCACTGCAAAAATAAAACGGGAAATAATCAAAAAGAAAAGAGCATTTATGAGTGGCGACGGACAGACAAGGAAACATGCTCAACGAAATCTCAACATTGTTCTTGAGGAAGGGAGGAGAAACTACTGCACCAAGCTGGAAGACTCAATTAATACAAGTGACATGAGACAGGCGTGGGGCATCATGAACAAAATGGCAGGAGCACAAGTCAAAATTAAAAATAATCTTGCTACAAGAGACGAAAAAACATTAGCCAACGAGTTAAATGATTTCTATTGTCGCTTCGACACGAAAGATTTTAATAATCTAAGACTCAAAGCCCTTGAGGATGTCAATGTTAACAACTGTTCAGAATTAGCGATTACTAAAGAGCAAGTGTGTAACATTTTCAAAAACGTCAACCCAATGAAAGCTGGTGGGCCTGATGGAATAAAAGGGCGAATCTTAAAAGAATGTGCTGAACAACTAGCTGAACCTTTCCAAGATATTTTTTCTACTTCATTACTAAACCATGAGATACCATCTGTGTGGAAGTCATCTATAATTGTACCTGTGCCAAAGGTTTCCAAACCAAAAGAAATGAATGACTATAGACCTGTTTCACTTACTTCCATTGTGTCTAAATGTTTCTTCTGAATGATCTTTGTAATAAGTTAAACCCTTTACAATTTGCTTACCAAAAGGGTAAAGGTGTAGACGATGCCATCCTAAATATTTTAAATTGTGTCTACCAACATCTGGACTTACCGAACACTTATGTAAGATTGTTCTTTATTGATTTCTCATCAGCTTTTAACACTATACAACTTCATTTGCTCATTGAAAAGATGAAAGCGTTGCAGATTAGTCCATAAAGATTATTATTATTAAAGTTACACTTAGTTCTTTATATTAACAATTGCTTCTTGTATTCATCTTAAAGTTACACTTAGTTCTTTATATTAACAATTACTTCTTGTATTCATCTCAAAATTACACTTAGTTCTTTATATTGACAATTACTACTAATGAAAAGCGTTTGTCATGTTCCTCAAGCTAAAAATATCAAAACCTGCCTTCGACTTACAATGCCAATCAGTTTTTGTGAAAACATAAACTCCCTTATTTTTTTTTTTCCCTTTAACAATCTATTGTTTTAAACATTATTTAAAAGGTCAAAATATTTAGTTTCTCCTTGAGACTTATTATTAGATCCTTTAGAGTTTTGATAGAGATTGCTCTTTGATAATGTTACAGCCTTTGCCAACAACTGTCCACTGCACGTAGTCTTCCAAGAAGGTATGATGCCAAACTATAAGAGGACAGCCGTGTTTTAGTTTTCTTCATTTTTTGCCTCCATGTTATTGCTAATGTATAGGAATCAAAACACCAAGTGAAGATAGCATATAAACAACAATTACAATGAAATAACGCTTGTGTTTTTAAAAAAATAAACTTAAGATTTTATTATCATCTCTTTGTTCCTTCTGGTATATTCAGACTCACAAATCCTGCAGGTATATAGTTCTGTTTCTCTTTGTGCATGATGGCCATAAATTTAAAGCGCTCCCCCATCTGGTCAGGTGATGTGAGCATCTTGTAACCAGAAATAAGACTGGACCAGTGTCCTTGGTGACATGTTTGTAACAGAGCCTGAAGAGACAAAAAACAGATGGAACGATTCAACAGCAGTTAAAACCAAAGATAATTTCTTTACCACTGTAACATATCCATTGTAAAGCTTGCTGTGACCAAAGATATTTAGGAATTCAGTCATTATTAATTAGCATAAAAGAATATAGAAGAGAAAAAAAAAAGTCTAAACATGTAATCAACGGGGAATGGCAAAAGTTTGCTCATAATTTGTTTCCACATGACTTAGGAGAAAGAAAAATTTTTATTTGGCTGTGACAAAGTCTAGAAACTGAGTATGAGTGACATCATTGTGGAAATAGAAGCAGTCGGTGTTAATGGCTGGGTCTCCTTGAAATATTCAGGATAAGGCTTCTAACAATTCTCACTGCAATTGATTTCATAGATAAAAATATTAAAAAGTTGCCACCAAGAAACTTCAGTGTGCTATACAAATGACAAGTAGAATAACATAGTCATTAAACTGCAATTACATTGGGTCAGAGGTCATGATTTTTTTGTTTGTTTAGACTATGGATTGTTAACACTTTACCATTGTTGCTAAATGAAAAATGGACTATACTCCTATAAAGAGTACATGAATGTTTTGCAGGAAGTTTAACTTTGAAGAATATTCTGGTACACCAATAGGGAAACTAATGACAAAATGATATAGTCCCTTAGGAAGATTTTTTTTTTTTTTGACATTCTCTTTTTCTGTGACCCACTTAAGTAATCACAGCTTTTAGCAACTAACACTTACCTGTAATCTGTAGCCTATACCCATGTTATTTAAGTATCTCTCTTGTGTAATAGGACCAAACACATCAACTAGATAGGAATACACAGATCAATGCTTTTCATCATTTTAAAATGTTTTCACAGTGTTGCTGCTTTTTTGATTCACAATATATCTATAAATACTTGAATATCAAAAACATTACTCCGATAGAAGCTGATCAGTCAAAATTAAAATGTTGATATTTTACCTTCATTGCCAGTAAACTTCTTTAGATATGCAAAGTCAACATCTGCTGTGAGGTCAGCGGTGCCTGGCTCTTCCAATGGATCATGAAGCTTGTGGTTCTTGAAAGCCTGACAATAAATATATGATCAACTTGTTCAACCAAAAATGCAAACAGTCGGCCCGCAAGCACCAACCTTTGGGAAGTCTGGCCAGCACCATAACCAACCACTCCAACTAACCAGTTATCCACTTCAGTACAAATAAAAACTGGTATCTTAAATTTCAGGAACTTTGGCGCCTCTGAGTCCATCCAGCTCTAATGAGTACCTGACATTAGTGTTGGGTAAAAGTAAAGGCGGTGGGTTGTTGTGCTGGCCACATGACACCCTCGTTAACTGTAGGCCACTGAAAAAGATGAACTTAACATCATCTGCTATATAGACCATAAGGTCTGAAAGGGGAACTTTTTTTTTTTTTTTACAGATAACAAAACAAATCTTGATGGCCTGAGATCAATTGAACCAGACTAAAAACATGCTCTGCAAAACAATAAATCCTCTACTAAATTTCAAAATAATCCAACTTAGTATTATGAGTGTATTATAATTAAGTTTATAAATGAAATTAATGTATTATTCCCAAAGCCAGCAGACAATGCATGATGAGAATTATACAAACAGTAGAAGAAAAAATGATTGTTCCTTGTTTGCTTTCATTGGCATTAATGAAAAATGCAGAATGTACCAAACTAAAGATTTGTTTACATTGTCAAGTGTAAGATGTAGTAGCAAGCACCACCTCCATGGTCACAAGATCTTGAGATTTTTCGGTCTAGATCTATGTTTATTTGATTCAACAGGTTATTGAACTTAAAATGTATAAGTGATAGAAAAAGAAACATTTTGAGATAAAGTTATCTGTAGGTGATTTGTATCAATAGTACTTATTAATAATATTAAGGACAAGATTTAATAAAATCAAAATTCTTTTTACCCTAAACGTGCCACCTTTTTCTCCAGTGTGACCATAGTCTGCCAAAAGTGCAAATCCTTTGTGCTTCTTTATCCTGCTACAAATCTCTTGGACTATAAGCCCAGCACTGGGACACACTTCTAGATTGGTTCTTTCATCGCTGGCCGCACCCTGAAATATTTAGAAAACTGAGGTCAACAATGATACAAATCTACAAAGCTCATAATTATTATAATTTATATTTAATGTCACAAAATACTTCTGATCTTTTTTTTTTTAATGTTGAATATCCTTTGATTATATCAATATTTAATATCTGATAAAATAACATCAAAACATGTTTTAATCAACCATGAAATTAAGAAAAACTGACCATAATTTGTATTATTTTGTAACATATTTTTTGTGTGTTGTTAGATTTTTTACTTATTGACATTATTTAAAAGCAAATTAAAATAGCTTTCAAAATTTTAATTTTCAAACTTAAAAATCATTTTTTTTTAAAGAAAATTATCACAATTTTGATTACATTTATAATATTTAACATGGAACCACCTGTAAATAAGCAATGCTAGCTGGGGTTCTAGTTGGTGCAATAACAAATCTGAGTGTGCCTTTGAGTGGGTCAACATCTATCATGACTTCTCGCCATCCCTTTTCTGTTTTCTGCCGAAAAAAATAATAAATAATAAAGTAGCTACCAACAAACTTAGAAATGGTGAGCGATGAGTGAATTTTAGCAAGTTCCAATCCTAGTAAGTCTGAGATTTAAAGGCAACATTAAATCTAACTAGACAGGATGAGGAATGCATCTTTTTGTGTACTGGTGAATATACTGGCATTTTTAGTTTTTGGCTTATGCAATTGTAATCTATAAGGCAGATGATATTAATGTCATCTGTTTCTGTGGCCCATGGTTGGTGAGGGGTGTCATGTGGTCAGCACAATGACCAACCGCCTTTACTTTTCCCCAACTAATGTCAGGCACCCATTTGAGCTGGACGGACTCAGAGGTGCCCTAAAGATCCCCAAATTAATAATCCTAGTTTTCACCAGGATTTGAACCTGGGAAACCTCAGTCTGGGAGCCAAGCACTTAACCAGTCAGCCACCACACTTCCTTTCACTGTTAGCCACATACAATGTATGTCGATCATTGGCTTCAATAGAAGTGAAATGAACTTCACCTCTAGATCTGGCTTTACTTATTTTCAAAGTTCTTTTAGTTCTAGCGATTTATCTAACATCAGTTGGGGAGGATAAAGTTGGTTGTTCATATACTGGTCTTACAAACTCTTGGTTTTTGAAATAGTTAAAGTTTACTTTAGTTACCCTATAAACTTCTTTGTCATGAAGGATTTTTTTAAAAAGTTACTTCTAAACTCTTGTAGAGTTTTAAATAGTCAGATTTTAAAGTAAACTATGAAAAATATTCTTACATGAAACTTATGTATGGGTAAAGCATCCAAAAACTCATGGGCAATGAAACAGCTTAGATTCTTAGGGACATTAGCAAGTTCTTTGTACCACGACACCACCGGACCATATTTGGAGGTCAATTTGAGATAACAAGCCCCAGATTTGTCTGCACCATCTCTGATGGCTGCAACTTCTTCTGTACTTTTACCAGTCAATTTAGCCCCTTGCATGATACTGAGGGTTGGGCTGACCTCCACAAGATGAAGACACACTTTGTCACTGATATTAGGGAATTGGGCAAATACCTATCAATTAAAAAAGTATATTAACAGTGCATGATAAAGGAATAATCTTTTAACAAGTAAATAAATACAAGTTAAAAAAAAAAAAGCTTTGTGAGGTTGTCTGCTTAATCTTGGCTATATTACTATGATAATAATAAATAGATCAAGAAATAAAGAAATAAAACAAAATGGGGTAAAAATTATAAATTGACAGAGAAAATGGCAAAGATTAAAAAAAAAAAAAAAACATTTTGAAAAAGTCTTTTGCTTTTTTAAGTGATTTAAACAAAATAAATTCACCATAGAACTCATTAAAATAAAAACTTAAAAGCCATTAATTTTTTTGCAGAATATTTAAAAACCTATAAATACAATCTTTTAATTAAAACTGATAAAAACTTACCCGAAGCATATCATCAGCCAATGTTCCTCTGCCTGGTCCGAGTTCAACTAATTGTATTTTATCTGTATAGTGATTCATCCATTCATTCACGACCCATACTCCAATCATCTTAAAATATAGAAATGCTCAACATTAAAATTTAGTTTAGTAAGTATTATGGGATGTGTGGTCAAGAGGCTAAGCATGCATGGACTTGGCTTCCTATTAAACGAGCTAGAGGTTCGACACCCGACTTTATCAGAGTTGTGTTTACTGAGAGCCTAATGGCAGCATTGAAAACCTTCTCCCAGAAAACCCCTACCCCAACTGGTCCATAAATGACATTGGACCATAGTGCTCCGAACATGCTATAAGCATGAAAATTTGACAATATAAAAACTATTTGAAAAATAGTATGGAAAAGGACTCCCTGCAAGAATAAAATCCAATGCCCCTTCATTGAACATTTTACAGATTTTAGCATGTGATTCAGTGTATATTCAAAGGCACATAAAATTAAGTAACATAATGTTATGAACAAGATTTTCTATATATTGAAATAATATAACAATAAGTTTCAATGAATAACAACATATATATCCAAAGGCTAAAAACTAAATTTTTGTTTCACGGAGTTGTATCAATTATGATACTTACCTCTCCAAACATTTGGCTGATCTCAGGGGAGGTAATAAAGTCTCCAGCAGTTCCAAACACATCCCTGTTCATATAATAACCCTTTACAACAAACAAACATAAACCTATAATAGCAAAACAACTCAAACAAGACACACATTTTACTAATTGTATCATCTTAAAATAGTTTGTATTGTAACAGAGTACAAGGAATATTTAATAGTGAATAACACAAACTTACATCTGATCATTTAAAACTGATATGTACAAGCCATGTTAAATTTGCCATCTCTGCAAGTCCGAATATAATTTTTTTTTTTCAATGAAATAATATTTTGATATCGACCCTAATAAAATATTTCTCTTTCTACATTAATCCATGTCGGAATATAAGTTCATGATTACTCCACTTACAGACTGAGGATTCGTCAGAACTTCTTTCATGTAGTCAGCCACAGTAAGTGGCCCATTCATTTGTATTCTCTGCTTTAAATGTTTCAACAGTAAATTTTCTGAGCTAGTCGCAGTGCTGTACATTTTGTGTAAAGACTGATTCACAGCACATGACGGCCAAGTGGAACTTAGCATAAGAGACGGTTTAGCTATAGATGATGAGACATGCTTTGACACGTTCACTATTCCAAAGACTGTTTTACAAGCTAGTAGAACAGGTCCACCTTGTACTTGCTTCAGCAGCATTTTGAATTGGCTTGAATAAACTGAAATTATTTCTTTAAAAATAATAAAGTACATTAATGACAGAATGGGATTGTGAAGAAACAATTTTTTAAAAATTAGATCTCTCTCTTATATATTATATAGTTCTGAAATAACTCAAATACATGATAGCTGCCAATAAATGAACGATAGACAGGGAATAGGTCAGAGAATAGATCTAGTAAAATTATTATAAATACTAAAGACTGAAAGAGTAGACAAAAAAAGTCATTGTTTGTTTTATGAAATAACTCAATATACATAAAATAGCTGCCAGCTGCCTTCTCCTAGATACCACCTCCCTCCCGCTAGTCCACAACTGAGATTGGACCAAAGCCAAAGCGCTCTGACTAGTCTGATTACTCTTACTCTGAGAATGCTATAACTACTAATACTAAAACTAGTCTATAGACAGTAACTTTAAACTTTTAATAACTATTTTAGTTAACATAATAAAAATTAAAATAATTAAAATCTAAATAGTGAATGTCTGGTAGTCTCTCTTAGATTCTATCTAGAATCCAATCTAAGTCTAGTGACCAGTCTAGTCAGACTCTAGTCAAACTAGTCTAAATAGTAAATTCTAAATGATGATAATCATAATAATAATATAATCATAATATTATGATAATCTAGTCAATCTAGATTACTACTTTTATTTTTTTAACTTTTCTAATCTTTAGACACTTTAGTTTAGCAGCTAACCAGCTGCTTTTTTTTTATTCTAATGATTTATTTAGATCTAGATCTATATATTTAATTTCTAAATCTAGTCTACATTCTAACGAACCTAGAATAAGATTCAGATCTAGGAATCTAGACAGTTTAGTTAGAATACTTAGATATCATCATTCTATTCTTCCCAAGGACGACAATCATGTTTTCGTCGGCATGACCTAGTTATACTTTTACATGTAGCCAGCTATTGGGATTAAAGTAAGTTTAATAGATCTATATATATATATTTTACTACTTATACGTAAATGTTATAATAAGCCAGTGTCCTTACAGCTGTATTTAAATTGATTATATTATAGAATCTGATTTCAGATGTCGAAATAAATAATGGTAACTGCAATAATAATAGCAGCAATAATAATAACAAACCAAAAATTACACTTTACGTATATGTAAAAGAGTAAGTCTCTGTTAACATTTTTTTTGCAAGGTATATGAATTTTGTTTATTTTTTTTAAGTGGCCTTGACCGTAAGGTTATGACCGAGGAAGCCACCTTGTCTTGTCAAGCATTTCTGTTTGTGTCTGCTTGTTTTGTCTAATATTACCTTAAAAATGGCAGCTAATGTAAGTTATTTTTAATGATTAAACACTCCTCTTATCATAGTCTATGATGCATCTAGAATTTAGTGGAATCTTGATTCTAGATCTATTCTAAATCTAGAAGTAGAGCCTAGAACTCAGTGGAGTCACTCTCACAGTGACAGTCACGACTCAGTCCTGAGTTACAGTATGAGATAATGAGTAATAAGTATCACTTCGTCACTATCAGACTTACTAGATCTATAGAATCAAAGTATGATCACTATCAGTATCATTCACTATGAGTATGTGACTATGTCACTGTATGAGTACTATCATCAGTATCAGTACACCAACTTACTCTGTCTAAGCAGTGACCCCAGTGTCTGTGACTCTGTCTCACAAATCAAGACTTCCTTACCTAACTTAGTCTCTAGTCTAGCCTCTAAGCTCTATTAAGACTATTAGTCTAAATTATGTATGTATTATATACTATTATATAGATCTAGTCTATAGTATCTATAGATCTAGTCTAGATAGTTGATACTAAGATATTCATGACACTAGAGTACTACTTAGATCTAGTACTAGAGTCCTAGACTAGACTGAGTAGACTTAGAAGATGTTTAAGACTAGTCTACTAGAGTCTAGTCACTAGTGGGACTTGTGTCACTAGATTTAGATATATAATATATAGATCTAGTGATAATGTAAATGTAACTTTGACTAGAAATATCTAAACCTAGATGTAGATCTCAATATAGTCTAGATTAAGAATGTCAACATCTAATTCGAGGTCTAGCAATACTAATAATTATAACATCACAGTCCTCAGAGTTGTGAGACTCTCAAGTCTCTCCTGACCTCTAGCTCTGGTATCCAAACCAAACCATCACTATAAATATAATGTTTGTAATAATGTTTTACATGTTTTTGGATGTTCCTTCGGAGTTGAAGATAATTACTTCCTAGTCCAAAACAACAGGGGATGGAAGCGGGCAGGGTTTGAACAATGGACCATCGATAAATCTGAACGACAGTCAAATGCGCAAACCGCATGACCAGGCAGCCATCCTTTGCTAAATGATCTAAATCTTCTAGATCTAGTGCTTATTATTATGATGATGATGCTTTTGCCATGGGCATGGCCATGGCCCATGTCAGAAATACTAGATATATAATTATACAGTCTAAGTAGTAGATCTAGATCTGGGAACGCATGAGGGGCCCTAACTGCACTTCCCCATGGTGGAGGCTGTCCAGGCCTGGGCAAGCTATTATAGCACAATGCAGGACCGGCCATTGTGTTGTTGGCTCATAATACTCATATTTCTCACGACTATGGCCAAATTTCGATTCACGGTGCCCCTGCTGTTGGGAAAAAGAGGAAACAGTGCCTCATATTCTGTTTGACTGCCCCAGACTTGCTGATCTCCGCCTCGACAGGTCTGGGAAACCAAAGATTCTCAACCTAAATGGTGACGTGTATGCACTACCCAAGACAGCAGGGTTTCTGTCCAGGACTTTTGCAAGAGAGGATTTAAGCCTCTCAAGCCCTCACTCAAATGGATTTTGATGATGATGATATATAGACAGTATAGACTAGAGTATAGTCTAGAATCTAGATAGAACTATAGTAAACTTTGACTTAGACTAAGTTAGACTACTTAGAGGTAGAGTATATACACAGACAATGGAAGAATTGAATATTTTTTCAAATTTCTAACACATTTAGACTATATCTTAGATTCTAGATGTAATCTAGATCTAGTTTTGTATTCCTGTATATGCACTGAACTAAAAGCATTCTTTTTTTATGAATTTATACACATGAATTTGCTGAGACTGAAAGAGGGGGCACTAGATCATGCCTACTCCACTTGTTGACTGGTAAATATCCCACACCTTTTCAGATCTAGATAATACCTACGCCACCCCTCTTTGACATGAGATTTTATTTTAACTACGCCACTAAAAATGCATACTTGAATAAGCTTGAAGTTGATAGGGAAACGTTCCAACATATCTATTCTTATTGACAAATGGATGGGGTTTTTTTTGTCCAACCTTAGTAACCATTAGACATTACAGCGCTATAAATTAGTATAAAAATTCAAACACAAAAAATGGCTGTGACGACATGTTTGATAAGTCAGCTTTATTCTCTAAGATGCAGATTCTAGATTTCTTGTGTAGATCTGTATCTTGATAAGAGTTCTAACGAGTATCTTTATTCTTTATATTCATCATCGTTGGATTTATATCTAGATCTAGATTCTTATACTCTAATATAGTAATATAGATCTAGATCTTGAATTTGTCTTGTCCTAGAATAACTAGATCTAGAATCTAAATCTAGTTGTAGATTTGTTATTAAATATGGATCTAGTATTTAATAAATAAAATACAATAAATCTTGTCTATATGTTTGTTAACATTATTATGAAAAATAACACAATTTCAGTATATATAATATTGATGTAGATCTACTATCTAGATCAAATAGTAAATGTGACCCAAAAAATATTCTCTCCCTTGCCATGGCTAGATCAATATAATACTGACCTTGCCAAAATAACAACAAAAAATACTGTGCCTTGTGGCAACATAGATGGAAGAATATAGTTACTTCTATCATAATCTCAATTATAGTTCATCTTGTGTAAAATTATGATTAAAAGCAATCAGATCTAGATGATTAAAATATTTGTGATTAATATATTTTGTTTGATTTGGTTTCTAAGTGATGGGTGTGCTACTGTTAGGTAAAAAAAAACTTTGATGTGTGAGACACTTATTAGATCTACCCCACCTCTTTTTGACATTAAATCTATTTTAACTCTCTTTAGTATGTGTACGAATACGTCATATTATATTTTATGTTATTGATAGATGGATGAGAAGTTTATAGATTCTAGATGTTTTTGTTTTTTTTCTGGTCTTAACATTTGTAGCTAAAATAAAAAATTAAAATGTAAAACTTAATTCAGCATGTTCGATCTCGTTGTTTTACTCTTGATCATAGAGCTGTGAAGATATTAACTTATTAAGATCTAGATCTGGACTAGATCTAGTTGTACTCTTTTACTTTTTAGTTATTGAATATTTCAAATAGTACAGAGAAGAGAAACATTGCTGCATGCCTGCATAGCTGACTCAACTATTTGAAATGCAGAGTTAATAGTAAAGTGGTAGGTTCAATCACTAGACTAGATTCTAGATAAGTTCTAGACTTTAAGGCTATGTGATTTAAATTAGGCCTTAATTTCTTCTTTTCTATGCCTATCAAAATCTTAATTTGTTTCCTTTGCCTATCAGAATAGATCTACATTAATTTTGTATTACAAGCAGTCATTTCTATATTTAATGGCTATGCCCTAGATTCCAAAGCTTAAGGATGATTGGACTTTTTAGTCTTCTTGCTCACATAGTTTTTTAAATCACTAATTTTCTAGAAATTATGGATCTAATAGATATAGATAGCATCAAGTCTACGAGTTAGTGGATTGGTAAATACCCAACACCTTTTCAGATTTAATTGGGATTAGACTCAAGCTGAGTTTGCATTTTCTGAGTGCCTGAATGCAGAAACCTTTCCCATGATACAGCTCCCCAGTCCACAAATTGGACTGGACCTGAACTATGGCATGAAATTCGTGCTATATGCTGTGGGCTTTCATCTCAATGGTCTTGGGTTCTAGCCCTGACAATCACCGTCCTAAAGGAACATCCGAAACATATAAAATATAACAAAAACTAGAGGAGTGATAAGGTCATTAAAGGGGCATTATCACTCTCTCTGTTCCTTACCTTGATTTCACATTTGTTACCGGAGAGGTGCGGATGATATTTTTGCTATTGTTTTATTAAACTGTTTTTCAATAGTATTTGTGGTTTGTTTGTCCAGTATTGGAGTCACATCTTTTGAAAATCTATTGTGAAAATAAAACTTGAACGTCATAAAAGTAATAAAAGTATTAAAATAAAATGTATAAATATGCTTTATATTTATGAAAATTTACCCCCCCCCCCCCTTTTTTTTTTCTCCGAATTCCAACCTTTCACGTATAACTTAAATGATCCACTACATTTGCTAAAAGGAAAAAAAAAATTGTTATCACCCTTACTTTCTTGAAGTGGGCAAGAAAAAAAATATTCACATTATGCTGTTTTAGTAAATCAACATTATTTTGATACAAATTTTAAAAAAAAAAAAATAAATTATATTGTACAGAATATCTTTACAAACATCTGTTGTTGTTGTTTTTTTTTCACTTTATTAAAGATAATAATAATAATTTTATTTATAAAGCGCTGTTAACAAACAAAATGTAGGCTGAACGGCTCAAAAATATGCTGTACAAAATAATGATGTAAAAGTCTTTTTTTTTTCTGACTGACGGTTTACAAGGGTGTCACGTGGCTAGCACAACAAGCAACCACATTTATACTTTCCCTAAATAATTTCAGGTACCCATTAGAGTTGGTTTTACTCTGGGGTATCCTAAAAACCCAGAAATTCAAAATCCCAGTTTTTACGGAGATTCAAACCTGTTACCCCTCGGTTGGAAGCCGCACATTATACCACCTAGCTTATTTAATTTTAAGATACAATAACTTGAGGTTAGAATTAAATAATGCTTACCGAATCCTGTTTTAACCATTGCTATAATAAGAAAGAAAAAAACATCATCTCTTTACTATAGTATAACAGTAGTAGTTTGCTGTGCAAAACATTTAGACTTTTCAACAAGATATATTCATACAATAAAAATAATACAGATTATTATTATTGTTATCATAGCCTGTTGTTTATAATGTTCTGATGTCTAGTATATATTTAGCTGCCTCTGGTAACTATGTATGATTCTCTAATTGGTGAATGATTCATATGACATTCTAATTAACTTTTTTTTCTATCTATTAGTCAATATCTACTAGAATCCCCATCCACTTATTATGGCCTGAAGTCTTATTTATAGGTGTATAGCACATATCCCCATGTGTGCAAACATGTTATTCAGTGTAATCATTGCTGTTACACTGTTGTTTTTTTTTACAGTATTGTGCAGTATTGTATTATATTGCTTATGCACTTAGAGACTAATGCTGCTATATTACAACAGTATTTTTTTTTTTTTTTTACAAAGCTCATATCAACTCACTCTATTTGTCTTGCCAATTTTTATAATCATTATTTGTCCCACGAGGCCATTTTCGAATCAAGTTTGAACTTTTTTGTTTGTTTGGTTGTTTAATTAAATGATGTCCTTGAGAAACTTTGAAGGTTGTGTTCAATTCTTGTTTCTGCTGACACTTGTGTCTATAGCACTGGATCCAGCCAACCAGTTTTATTCATGTGTTTGTTTGGGATTGAGCTTGCTTAACTGAGCAGACAGCAGAGGGCATAGCATCTTATAAGTAGACCATATTTTTATTTGTTTAACAACTTTTTTGCCCATGACTCAAGATTTTTTGAAGACATTTGTACTATGACTCAAGATTTTGAAGACATTTGTACTATGACTCAACATTTTGAAGACATTTGTACCATGAATCAACATTTTGAAAACATTTGTACCATGACTCAAGATTTTTTGAAGACATTTGTAGAGTCCACAAAGAGATGAGGGGAAAACATATATTGTTAATAATAGCCGTTCTATTATAGTGTAAGAAACATAAGCATTAGAATTGGGGGGGAGGCGGATAAAGTAGTTAAACATTTTATGTTTTTATTAAAACTGTTTCTAAAATTTTAAACTTAGTGGTGGTAGACTAGTAAGAAGTAACAACTCTGCCTCTCAGTTTTTATTTGTTTAAGCCAGTGTTTCCCAAACTGTGTCCCGCGAAACCCTAGAGGCCGCGAACTATTGGAATAAGTAGATCTAACGAGTAGGCCACTACGTGAATTATTCTCTCTAAAAAAAATTATGGAAAGTGTTCCGCGAAATACTCAGAATGTGCTAAGTGTTCCGTTACGGAAAAAGTTAGGGAAACAGTGGTTTAAGCAACATAGTTGAATCAGTTTAGTTAAAATTAGTATTAAAAACAGCAACTATGTCAACTCACATTAGATGATTGGTTGGCGAAGTCTCAGTCGAGCCTATATCTGAAGGTGTCATTGTGATAACCCTCAAGTTCAAAGGTCACCTGGAAAGTAAAGGCGATTATTCGTAAAATTGATCATTCAGTACCATCGAAAAGGTTTGCTTCGGAAACTCTAGACCCACGTAATTTGAACCTAGTCTATTAAATCTGGACGCTACTCCGGACCCAGCTGAATGTAACATACTTTTAAATTAAAAAAAAAAATTTTCTGGTGAGGGTGGGGGCGTTGCTAGAATACGTTTGAGGACTACTAGGCCTACTGAATAGATTCCTACCTAGATATGGCTATGTGCAAGCACTTCCTACACCGTTATGACATGTGGAAAAAGGCTATCTCTACATATATTACATTTTGCAAGAATAAAGAAGGCAGACAACTATGGATATAAAAAGTACTTACATGTTGGCTAACTTCAGCTGTATATAGCA
This sequence comes from Biomphalaria pfeifferi, assembly GCA_030265305.1. Taxonomy (NCBI): domain Eukaryota; kingdom Metazoa; phylum Mollusca; class Gastropoda; family Planorbidae; genus Biomphalaria; species Biomphalaria pfeifferi. Next base: position 71,575 of record JASAOG010000334.1, on the reverse strand, counting down.
GGGACCTAGTGAGGAGGCAGGCATGTATTGTTATCTACTTGTACACCCTGAAATAAAAGAGTCAACATAAAAAAATAAAGAGCGCAGTTCATTCACATGGCTACCTTTACACACTCACTAAAGAAACGCTATACAAAGTCATGCACCATGTTGTGCAATATGCTAAGCACTGTCACTGACTTTGAACTTGTAACCTTGAGATGACCGAAAAAAACTTTTAATTGATTTTCGTTTTTCAACTACCTAGCTGAACGAGGCCATTGCTTCGGATTCGTCTTATTTCTTAGTATTCTTATTTCTTATTATTCTTATTTCCGTTCCTTGTTTTTTCTACGTTTATTGTCCTGGTTATTGTTCGTGGTGATTGCATGTATACACATCGGTTGCTCGAAGTATCCCATAGAGCCTTCTTTCAGCATGATGTAAGTTTATTTCTCCCGAGCTTACTGTGTGAGTGCCTCCCTATACATTACTTCCCCCCCCCCCCCCCCATGGGCTCACTTTGTCCTCATCTTTGAATGATGCTCTTCCAAGACATCTTTTTATTATAACTGATACCTCGTAGGCCTTGGCTACAAGCTATCCCCTCACATCCGCCACTTAGGTCACAATAATGATTTTGTTTTCTTATATGTGATTCAGTTCTTCTCATAACAACAACAAAAAGATGTGCACAGAAATCTCGTTTACCTTTGAGTTCTATTTTTTAATTCATTTTGGTCGCGACACTGATATTGCTGTAATTTCATACCTTTTCATAAAATGCTGGCCATTGAGTGTCCCCCCCCCTCCCCCCCCCCCAAAAAAAAAAAACAACTTCCATTTAAGTTTCGCTATTTTAAAATATTTCGTTCTTTTGTGTTTACAATTATGTGTTTAGTTTTATTTGGTGGGTCTAATATTACGCTACACTTTTTGATTATGCGATTTTGTTATGGTTTTCTACTGTTCCAACGAATGATGTATGACTACCTGCTCGCTCCTGATCCCTGACTAAACTCCAGAAACTTGACTATCCCTCTATTGGGATGTATCTTATTGTCACTTCAATTCTGGCTGTCTATTGAATGCAAGTTAAATACGTGGTAGGCGTATAAACGAGCAGCAGATGGGCAGCCTAACCATTATATTGACAGTTTTACAGGGCTAACAACTTATCCTAAAGAAAGGAACATTGTGAACAAAATATAGGTCTATGTATTAATAACAAAAAAAAAAAAAACCCAACTGTTTCTCTGTTAGCAAAAAAAATGGCCGTAGGCAATGGGTGGCCTCACGATGTTAAACGAATTACACACAATACATCTGTTGGTATTTTGGACAGTTCTACGTACACCAGGCCGCTCTCACATACTTTTAAACACAATTTTACACTTTCTTATTAGATACACTTATTCTAACACCGTAACAGCTTGGCCAACTGGTTCATGGCGAATCCCAGCTCCGAGATGAATTTCAGTTTGGCACTGCTGTGTCTGTGTAAGAAACTGGCGCCCCCTATAGTGTGCCGCATAGCACAAGCTTGAACTATTAGCGATCTTGAAATGGGCCCCCCTTTGTGCGACCATTGCTCTGACTTCACTTTTGATACTGACTTTTCCGAAATGCGAGACATTCATGTATTGGTCTTAGCATCCCTAACCTGTGTAAATTGTTTCATTGTAGGCCTATTTGGCTATCCTTGATTTTCACTAATTTTCTACATGACACCAGTGGAGCGTGTGAGGTCAAGCAAACCCTTATATATTAAATCTAGCATCCAATTTGGGTCGTTTTTTTTTAAATGAATCGCTGAGTGTGAGAATAGATTTAAAGTTTTGTAGGAATGTAGTGTATATTTTACAGGAAAAGTACAAAATATGGTTTATATTTTTAGAATTCTAAGATTTTAGAACTTGTATTAAAAAGTTAACAACTGCGCTAATTTTAGATTGATGCTCGGGTTTGCCATCTAATAATGATTAAAGGGCTTTTCTGGGTGCGAAGATTGTGCAATATTTTACTGGATTACTGCATTGAAGTGTAGGGACTTACTTTAAATTTATGCTAGCGTTACAGTTTGGACGTTATTAATGTTATCATCAAGACTCGGCCCAGCTGCTAATATTTGAATGCTGGCATTGAAGGAGAGCCTATAAAAACTGAGTCCTATGTATCCATCCCAATCATTATGCATGTCAGTTGTTTAATTAGAGGAATAAATAAATCTAGGGGTAAGTAGCCTACTGTAAATAACATAGGTCTAATCAGTAATGTTTAGTCAAGCGAACTTAATGTAATACTAAGCAAAATAGTTTAGTTCAAAATGGATATTTTGTTTGTCTGTCTTGCTTAAAAAATGAAAATTATATTTTGCCTAGATGGTAGTTAAACATGCATTCAGCATCATCTCACGCAAAGCTCAAACAGCTTTTCTTCTGGTGACTTCGCCTGCGTCTTCCCTACGTATGTGCCCCAAAGGAAAATTTTGGTCTCTAAACCTTCGAAGATACGACGTCTTGAAACAGAACTTGGTGCATGTGGGGGTCTTGCCCTGTACGGAGACAGGCAAACCCTTCAGAACACTACCAGATACCTGGGCCGTGCTGTAAGGGATTAGTCTCAGCAAGGACCCTTAGTGAATGGAGGCTTACACATTTTCATTTAACCTTGTCTGATAGTGTGCTCCGAACTAACCTGGTTTCAGACGTTTGTCAGTAATAAGACATGCTGCTGCTTGCCATACACTCCTCTTCAATGTCTATCTTTAGACCAGCCATCTTCGAAAGCAATTTTTGTACACCATGCATCAACAAACAGGTCTAGGAAATCGACTGTACACTTTGGATGTATTGTCTCATCAGCCTTATTGAATCTTGAAACATGTTACCGTCTTTGATAACGTCGCTTGTCGGCATCATCGTGTGTACATGGACATTATTTACCCACCCCCCATCTGTGCGCGTCCCATTTTACATACTTTATGGTTAGATCTTGATCTATAGTATAGTTAGACCACTGATAATCCTTTTTTTTTCGGCGTGGGTGGGGGCTATATAAATTTCAGACACGCGTCACTGGAAAATGCTTTACATTTTTAAAACATTTTGCACAGTGTGTAGATATTTCTAGGGGCAGGATATGGCAGCCGATCGCATCACTGAGTTAGACCGAAAACTTAACTTCAGATCTAGATAAAAAAAATGTCTTCAAATTCATATTATTGACCCACCACCACAAAAAAATGTACACAGTATAGGCCTACATATACTGTATCACATCTTGACCTTAGAGTAACGACCTTCGGCGTAATATATTTCATGTTTCGGCGCAGCGCGGAACCCAAGCCGTGTTATTATCTTATCAGCAATTTTTAACTTCTGTTTTTGTTTTTCATTTGTTGTTTGTTGGCTGAAGTCTGGAAAAGATAAAAATGTCAAGACCTTGTCTTGATAGTCATAAAAAAAACAGAACAAAAAACAAAACAAAAAAACAGAACAAAAAACGCGAAGTCGGATTATTCAATGCTATTTGCTGTAATTGTTCGTATGTAAGGTGTAATACAGCGCACACGGCTAACATCTCGTCTGCTACATTGTTATGAGAAATGGGCGCAAGGTCAAGAACGTCTTCTGCTCTACCAGATTTGAATCTTAGCTTTTTTCTTTTAATTCAAAAGAGTTTGCGTAGATTCTATTAAATGCATCCCATCCTTTTTGTTTTTTGTTGGTTTTTTTTGCCACATTAGTTTTCTTTTATCCTTGAGGTGGTCGATGAAACTATTTTCAAACGTTTATAGAGAACACGGTTTGCTAAGGTCTGTAAGGCGCCATTTATTGCTTTTAACTTTATGTTGTCTCCTTTTCGGAACATTTTATTCCGCTTTCTCAGCTTGTAGCCCTTAGGCCTTTTGAAAATGTCAACAATTTAAAAAAAAAAAAAACAATATCGCTGTGACGTGTTGCAATCCACTTTGAAACAGTTCGTTGGGGAAATCTGTTGACTTTGAGAAGGATTTCTCCAAGCAGACAGACGTGGACCGGAAGCTATTCACCCCTAGTCCTGTCTGAAGGTGCCACAATGCTTGTGGCCATGACTAGGTCAGGTCGTATTTATTTGTATATACGTTGCTCGGACCGGAGCCCGCTATTGTGGGACCGCCACGTATACCGCGAAGAGACCGCCACTCCAGCTGACGGGATTATGATGACGGCCTCCGCGTGGAGCGGTGTGGGCGGCTTGGACTGGGCAGCTGGGCTACGGGGATGTTGAATTCCTACCCCCGAGACTCCAGAAACCGTGCTTTGTATGCCTTGATTCCCAGTGTCAATCCACTAGCAAGAGCACTGCCCCCCCCCCCCCCACCTCCACACAAAAGAAATAACACGAATAATAATAATGTGGTACTGAAATTGACGTTTAAGCTTCTACAAAGACATATGCTTTGGATGCTTCCCTCTTCCCATTTATTCCCCCTTAAAAATGTGTATAACACTCGCTATTAAATCCGAAAGCGGATATAAAACTTACTTCATGTGGGCGTCTAATGTTCCCTTACTTACTTTCTTGAGTAGTTATTATTGCACATTATTAAATATTACGTTGGGTAGAATTTAGTTCAAGCGCTCTGTTCTTTCTTTTTTCGTCAAACTTTTGTGAAGGAGGCTAATAAGCTAGGTATGGGCTAGAGGTCGAGAGAGCGGTCATCTCCACACCGAGTAAGACTTGTAACTAATTTGTAACATTAACATATCATTGAATAAGGCGTCACATTTTGTTTTCTCGGGCTGCACGTAGACTAGTCTCAGTCCCCCCCCCCCCCCCCCCCCCCCCCCCAAACCAAGACTGGTAGAAGCTCCTGAAATCCCCCACGTACAGACGAATTGCAAAGTATGCAACGATTGTTTCCCCTGTTCATAATTTATCATTATAATTTAATTTGATATTATGATATATATATATATATATTTACTTTAGATATTTGAGATTTTTATGATGAATTAAATAATGTCAAGTTCGCTAAATTGAACTCCACCGTCGCCAATTAAATAAAAAAGGATCAAGCTCTAATTTTAACCCTATCTTAATTCGTGACAGTTGATTTTCGTATCACATCTCCATTATTACCGCTAGTTATTTAACCCGTTTTTTTTTAAAATAAGTTTTAAGACATAGATCGAAATTTAACACCTGCTACCTGTGGGAATTATTTTGTGCTACAAATAGAATGGCTTAGAAAATTGGTTTCTGTGGTGCACAGCAGATTATCCTATACCTTTATTAACGCTTCCGTTATTGTTTTTTTTTTTTTAGTTTTACACCGGATACACCAAAAAGCTAGCCATTTATGAAAATCCCGTGTTTTTTTTTCTTTTTTACTACATTTCCCTGCAGAATTCTGTAAAAGGATTTCTTTTTTATGTCTTTGTGAAACATCTCGTCATATCGGACTGGAGATGGTAGCAGATCTCATCGTGCGTTATAAAGAAGTGGGATTTTTAGTATCATAAACTTTTTTTTTTCCTTTTACTAGACCAAGTTTTATACACCTTTAATAGTTTTCATTCAATTGAAACCATTCCTTCTTTTATCTTTATAATTTATTTTAATTACTCTCTTGTGTATTTGTAGCTTCATACCACATCTTGGGAGCACAATCTAGACTTGAAAGTGGATATGTGGATATTTAGGTAAAATTTAACGCTGATCTATGGGGGCAGATGATGTAAAGCTCCATCCGTTTCTGTGGCTGACGGTTAACTATGGTGTCATGTGGCTAGCACAACGACCGACCGTCTTTACTTTTCCCCAACCAATGTCAGCTTAGAACTGGGTGGACTCAGAGGCACTCTTAAGATCCTTAAATGAAAAATCCCAGTCTTCACCAGGATTCGAACTTAAGACCCCTCACTTCGGAAGCCAAGCACTTTACCACTCAGCCACCCTACTCCTTTTCCTGTCATATTCACATACTATTTAAGCATCATATCCACATACTATTTAAGCATCATATTCACATACTATTTAAGCATCATATTCACATACTATTTAAGCATCACATTCACATACTATTTAAGCAGATCATTGGCTTCAATAGAAGTGAAATGAACTGTAACCTCTCTTTTAGGCTTTACTTCTTTTCAAAGTTGTCAAGCCAAGTGATTAACGGACTCAGCTACCACGCCCCCCTTGTACTAGCCCAAATTTGCCATGGCGGCGAGCAGGTTTCGAACTCGGGACCATTGTAATGGCAGTCGGAAGGACATTGCACTCGACCAGGCCTACGTCTATCATCTGTTACATTGTATTTGTCACCACTTCTCTGCCTACATTTTGAAGTAGGTGAAATGCAATTCTGTTAACATGACCAGTAACATGCACAGCCGTGTGCCAGTTATGGCCAGTTGTAACCTTATCTTGTTCATAAAGAGCTCGGTCTCAAATCGGTTCATTCAAATCTCTCATTACCTTTGCTGACATAGGGCTCGCTTGGTTCAGAGATCTAGACATGGGAGACTTATTGACTTTGTTCTTGATAAGACACGACCTGCATGTCATACTGGGGGAATAAAAAAAAAAAATATTTTGGAGCCAACAAAGGCGGCTTTGCGGTGTGGTGGATCTAGTATATAGTAAAGTTAGAAGATTGAAACTCGGGTCGACGGGATGAGAAGCGTAAGCTCAGCTTACAAAAGTAAACTAAGTGCTCCTACTTCCTTTATGTACATTTACATATCAGCAAGTAGGATCTAGATCTAGCTTTGTCGACTACTAGCCGCACTTGCAAATTTACAGACTTTGAATAGACAGTCTGGTTGATAGAAAATATAGATAAAAGAAAAACAATTTAAAAATTTTAAACTTAAGTGTAATTGTAGTTTGGATCAGTCATGTGATTAGATTAACTATAGATATTTTCTATATTTTTACCAACTGTTTTTGTTTAGCACAATTTCACGTTTTTAGCTTTCTCAATGCGCCATGATCCCATGATCGTAACACTTGTCTGGAAAAAAAAAGGGGGCGGGGGATCTGCGAATGTTACCGTGATCCCTTTTTTTTTTCAATGCACAATGAAGGGAACTAATTCAACTTATACCACCTCATTTGTCAAGTATGATTTCTTTCCCATGTTAGATACCAAACAAAATAATTAATTCCTAATAGTTTGGTTAATATTTTTGTTGATTCATGAGGTACAAGAAATAATTGTTCAAAATTCCCACTTGATCCGAGATTGATTGTGGGAGAAATAACGTGTACTAACTTTTTACCTAACAGACAAACAGAGTGAGTTGTTGATTTAAGCTTTGTAAAAAAAAAAAAAATGGACATTTGACAAACATTTGACCAGAAAAATAAAATATTGCTCAATGCCAACACCTGGAACTGTGAGATGCAATGCCTTGACTTCAGAAATGACTAGCTTGAGGAGAACATTTATTTTCATATGTATCCTTCACGTTATCCATATCAATAGTATGTGAACCCCGCCTGGTGTAGTGAACTCTAGGTCCGTGGTTGAAGACTAACCCAGCTTGGCCTTTTTGTAGGGCGGATATTGAACGGAAAAACAAAACAAGCAAGAGAAAAAAAAACAAAGCTTGTTTGATGGGAAATAACCGCTAATTACTGCCATTTATCTTAAAATTACAGGGTTTCGTTCATATTCTGTCATATAAAACGAAATTAATTAATTAGTGCTAAATGATTAACTAACTTGGTAATTTTCTTAGATTGATTTGTGTATTGTTATCGACTATGAATAATTATACGGAATTTCAAGTTGATCCGAGACTAGAAAGTTGGAGAAAAAAACAACATGTCCAAATGTAATAAGGGGACTACATTAATACATCTAAATCTATCTATCCATCTCTCATTCACTTATTTTGAAATCCAAACAAAATCATTGATCACCAACAATTAATTGACTAATTGTTGAATTTTTTTCCGATAGATTAATGTCAATTCAGGTTCAATGAATAATTGTGCAAAGTCTTTAACTTGATCCGAGAATGGGAAATGTGAGAAAAAAACATGTTCAAACTTCTACCATACAGACGGTCAGACAGAGTGAGTTGCTAGAAGCTTTGTAAAAAAAAAACAAAAAAAACTACTTACGAAAGTTGCTAAGACTTCATAGTTGATCACACTGTTACCAGTGTAGATTTGCGTGTGTGTAGGTTCACCCACCAAGAAGGATACAGCGTGTCCCCCAGGTGCGATCTGCACATCCACATCGCCGTCTGCGTGACATACGATCGTTCTACTTTAGCCCAATATACTTCTCTGCTTCTTCTATTTTGATTTGTTCAGAAGTGACTTTATTCACCACCACCACAACCACCACCACCACCCTCACTCCTTACTTCTTCTTTACCCCGTACTTGGTCCACGTCGTAGCGCCTAGTTCGTCACATGCATTAGTAATAGAGGACCGTAGTTTGAACGGCAGTTGGCCTAAGCAAGGTCGACCTTTGGCCGTGTTAGCATTGTTTTTCGTTAATACACCGTTTTCAGTTCATTTTGGAAGGTTCCAGCCCAGAGCGGTGTTCTCATGTTGGAGCATCGGGAGAACTTTTTGTGTTTCATTTGATTTCGTGGCTTCTTGTTTGGGTGTATTTGATCCTTGGCTAAAGGACCATCGTAGATCAAGGTGTTCTGCTTTGTCGGATATATATATATATATATATAGTTTGCTGAACTTCCCCCCCCCCCCCCCCCCCCCCCCCCCCATTGATTGAACAGAAGTTCATTACAGAAGATTTCTCAATGGATCCCTTCGCCGTAAGGTCAATCACTCAGGTAGGTCAAGGGTCATTAAATGTAACAAAACGATAGCCATTTTCTAAAATTACCCCTACAAAAAAATAAAAATATATTTTCAAAAGCAATATTTTTATCATGAAACTGTACACTATGCAATAATAGTTGTGTACTAGTACATGTATAATATAAACCATTTTCACTATAATGGATTACAACATATTCCTGATAATCCATACTTACTGCTATTTGCATGTGCTCATCTGTTATCCTACGAATTTTGTATTATGTACCACACACGTATGTACGTACATAAAAGCAAAACGTCTGGAATATTGTGGAAAGAAATCATTGTACTTTTGTCTAGATTGTAAACTAAAGCTCACTATTGTTCCCGTTTCAAGAACAAATGTGCACACTTTTTTTAGCAGTCCATCTTTCACGGACATTGAAAAATAGATACGGCCTTGAATAAAGTCGATAATCTAAATCGAATTTTACCACAATTACTAATTAGTTTTCAAATAAACAACACACACACACACACAGCAACCATAATGATACTAGCTTTCTTTGTGGGTAGCTGGCTGGTCGTATGGTATGCGCTCTGATCTATCATCACGGTAGTCTTGGGTTCGTACCCTGACCGCCCACTGCCGTCCTGCGGGATGTATGGGCTCTAGGACGTAATAGATTTTTTTTCCTCTTCAAAGGAACGTCTGCAACATCTACGGGTCTATGTGTCAAGTATCTCCACCCCCATCCCCTCACACGGATTTACCAATCTTCATTGGTCGCCCCCTCCCCCCAAACCCCCACAGGCTATGTCATATTTTTGTAGTCGTAAAAAAAAAATCTATATTTTATGAGCGACAACAAAAGCTGTTAATGCTGTGCGAACAGTCGTCTGTCCTCCCTCCGCCCACCTGTCACGCTAAAATGCATACACTTATTTTATACGAGCTACCAAGTGTACACAGTCATTGGTTTTTTGTTTTTTTTTTGCTCGCATTGATATATTTTATTAGTTTCTATAGATCCGTTTTCAATAGTAGGCCTAGTGTTGGGTTTGTTATGTGTGTAACGCTATGGGGAATATCTCCATCCATTGTCCTAGTCATCACACCCTTACTCCCGCTGTCATTCCTCTCCTCACTTCGTGTTACTGTTTAAGCTTTGGATCTTTTTGAATATATTCGAAACTCATTGTTTCCAACGCTGCTATTAGTCCGGTCATTTCACTTTTCACTCTCTGCCTCTACCTTCTACGAATGTCAGTGAAATAAGTTTGAACTCATCCCATCCTATTGGTTGTCATCTTTTTTTTTTTTTTTTTTCTTCTCATTCCTTGTATCCCCCATTCACTTGTTTGCATCGCCCTTCTAGCCTTCTGTCTGTCCAACAAGTGGTGTTCATACCCGTTCAACCTTGCGGCGGACGAAGAGAAGACATTTTTAAATAAAGCAAAACGATAGTTGTGGGATTTGGGTTGGGGTCAAATTGGAAAACGTATTTGCAAACTTTTTCATATAATGAAAACCAAAATTAAAACATATAGATTTATATTGAAATATGAAATATGTGTCAGTGTTCTATATATAGTAGTATTACACTGGCAAAGTTCTCTCAATTTGAGAAGAGTATGTTCAAATTAGGGGCGGCCTAAATGCGCCTGAGGGAGACCGCGATACGAGATTCTTTTTGGAAACTTAAACCGTTCTCACAAAAGTTTTACTCTATATTTTGGAATTCCTTCCATGCATCTATATTATATCTATTGACATGAAAGCTCTCAACATATTTTTATTATGGTGATCACCCTGACAGTCACTTTATTGGGGGCATGGTCATACCTTTGCTCATGTCTTAAGGCTGTCCACAGCTGAGTCCCTTATCTAAGGTTCTAAAGTCTATTTCAGCGCCCCACCTTCAACAATGTCAGACACTTCCTCGTTAGAGTGTAGATGGTAAGCAAGAGAACAGCAATAACACGCTTGTATTCGTTTTCAAACGCATTCATGCGCCTCGATGTGTTACTGGGTGCGTTCACTTCAGTAATCTTAGACTGGAGTTCAAAACGCTTTATACAGTGGAGGGATACTTCACAATAGTAAAACTAGCGTGATTAACATGTATGTCAGTCACACACAGTCCATTAAAATATAACCTTAAAAAAAAAGAGGAGGAGGTTTATAAAAGCCAATCTAAGCGTCGCTTGTACATTTAAAAAAAATATTTGTACAGTTTCCGATAGTTGTTTTTTTTTAATCAAACCATGGAAAGCACTACAATTCAGAAATACTGAAATGTACTAAAACTAATACTGAATCTAATAGCACATGAGTTTTGTATTATTTAGTCTTAATGTATTTTGCAAAGTTGGGTTAGGGTGAAGAAGACAATAAATTTGGGTATGACTTGAACACGAAAACTAAGGTTGAGATTCGAGTGTCTACCAAACTAAAATCAGGAAAGTCTACATTTCGACTGATAGTTGCATGGGTCGTGTTGTATTGGGGATAACAAACTAGAGAGCGGATGAAAAGAAAGCAACAGTTCAAAAGACAATCTGTTTATCACATTAGAATCTAATGACGAAAATGGGGGCAATTTATTTGATCATGACAACATTTGTTTTCTAGGGCTGGATGTAGAGGCGTAGTGAGCAAAACGTGCGCTCGGGGCAAGGTACATTGTTGGCGCCCCCTCCCCCATTTTCCATGAATATCGCATAGAAACATAGGCTGTTATTGACGCCCCCCTGAAAGTGGCGCCCGGGGCATCGTGCTCACTTGCCTCCCCCCCCCCCCACCACTACACCTCTGGCTTCTTCTTCTTCTTCCTCCTGCGCAGTGGTTTCCAAATCAGGGAGCTCTCCATATAGGTTTCTTTCTATTGGGGTGTTTTGGGGCCAGTGTCTTGTACGGGCCTCTTGGTAAAGAGAGCAGTTTTGGAGGACGTGGTCAGCATTCTTTGGTGACACTCCACATGGGCAGATTTCACTGGTTCCCATTTTGAGCTTCGGTACATATGTTGTCTCATTCTGTTGTGTCCGGTCCTGAGTCGCAAGATTAGATATTGATCTTGTCGGGATAGCTTATAATAAGAATAATCTTTCATATGATTCGGATGAGAGCTTGTCCATTTCTCATTTATTTTATTTAGGCCTTTCTACTATTAGTTTCTTCATTTCTTCTGGATAGAGTGTTATGTGCCTCTGGATAGAGTGTTATGTGCCTCTGGCTGGATTTCAACATTACTTTTGAATGGCTGCAATATTTGTGACCTCTGAACGTCATCAAAGGGACGATTGGCTTTTTTTAGTGATTTTTTTTTAGTTAAACAAAGGTGGGGGGCGGAGGAGTCTAACATAGAGTTTAGAGCTGACAGATCGTTTGACAAGTCTAACATAGAATTTAGAGCTGACAGATCGTTTGACAAGTTGCGGGTATTTCTAAGACTAAGACTGTTTTATTGATCCTTACGGAAATTTGTTGTGATTACAAGGACTCTTTTCTCATATAAAGACAACACAACAGAAAAATACACACAAATACAACAGACAATATAAAGAGTTCATTCAGCGACTACACACAGGTATTCTTGGTGCATTTCATGTTCCCTGATCAATGAGTGGCGGTGATAGAGTCTGACCGAGTGAGGTACGAACGAGTTTTTGTACCGCTCTGTTCTTGTTTTGATTGACAGCAGTCGCCCACTTCGCGACGACCTGTCGTAGTTCTGATGGAGCGGGTGGCCGTTGTCTTCCAAGATTTTTTCGATTTTTCTTAGGCACTTTTGTTCAAAAAGCTCCTTTAAACGTGGCAATGTTGTAAGTGTTATTTTAGATGCTTTTTTAATGACTTTTTCTAGACGTCGCAACAGTTTAGATGAGGCGTTGCCTTGCCAACAAGTTATTCCGTATGTTAGCAGACTCTGCATAGTCGCGCGGTAAAATGTCTCAAGGATCTTCTTGCTTAGTTTAAAGCTATTGAGTTTGTATAGAAAAAAGAGTCGCTGGGCTGCCTTCTTTGTCAGAGTTCCAAGGTGGTCTTCCCATGAAAGCTTGTTGTTGATGATAACACCTAGATATTTATATGCCTTTACTTGTTCTATAGATGTAGTGTTTATTTGCAGTTCACGTATAGTATGTTTTTTCTTTCTAAAATCTATTATAAGTTCTTTAGTTTTGTTACATTCAGTTCTAGAAAGCTGTCGGTGCACCAGTTTGTAAACTCTTCTATCGAGCTTCGATACTGAGTTTCGTCTCCTGAAATAAGACCGACTATGGCAGTATCATCAGCGAATTTAATGAGTTTAACTGAGTCATAGATGCTTCTTATGTCAATAGTGTAAAGAGTGTATAGTACAGGAGAAAGTACACAACCTTGTGGAGCACCCGTACATAGTACTCGAGTTGACGATTTGGTGTTGTTGACTTTAACATACTGGGGCTGTTGGGTTAAAAAGTTTAGAACCCATGCTTGTAAGTAAGGGCTTACATTTAAGCTACTCAGTTTGTTTATCATTAGATGTGGCTGTATGGTATTGGTATTCTATGTAAGATGCTGAAAAATGTACATAGGGATTACATTTTGCCCCGACTTAGGTAATCTGGTGTTGAGAAATAGATTTCAAAATATCAGCACTCACGAAATCGTTCCGGAAATTCTATAAATAGGTACATTATGTGACTTTGCCTAATAATTATTGCATCTTTTTCTTAAAACCGTCGCTATGTCTCTACCTAAATAGGATTTTTTTTAATTTCCAGAAGTGCTAAACATTTTCCTACGTGAAGCTAAATAAAATTTTTATTGTGAAATATAAACTGTATATTTTGCATTCAACTGATTAGGTTACACTATTCTCTTGGCCCTCTTCCTGCTAACAAAGAGACACATATAGGCTCTTTCACATCTTACCTGCCTCGTCTACAAGACTGGCATCTTATGTCATGCTTTAGTTACAATGAGGTAGATCATACAATAGCCAGTGTAATATCTTCTGATCACGATGTCACAGATACTTGGTATTATGTTTCGAATCAGGAAGTTCTGGTTTACGTTCGTATTTTTTACCAGTAATGAATGTTTTCAAATAGACTCGGTGCAGTCCTATACTTGTGACATTACAGCTTGAGGCTAAAGTAGGAAAACAAAGATTGAAGGCTTTTGTTTGTGCTTGATGTGTGTAGTTTAAAGTAAACGAACTTCCCTTTCACAGCGAGATGTTTGTGTCACGCTCCAGGAGGCATCTAGACGATAGTAGGTTAGGTCCACTCAGATCGCAGACTCGAAGGATGTATTTGTCAGAGTCAGGCTAACAGTCAAACCACATTAGGACAAACTCTAGCCAGATAGCCCAAGAGGCACCTAGATCCACTCAGATCGCAGACTCGAAGAATGCATTTGTCAGAGTCAGACCAACAGTCAAACCACATTAGAACAAACTCTAGCCAGATAGTGTAACATCTAACGTGTCTCTGTCTGTGCATTGCTTGTTTTGCTCAACATCGAGCTGTTTCTCGTACAAGTTTCGAATATTCCTTCAGAATTGAATATTATTACATCCTAGCCTAAACCTATCGCAGGACTGCAGGGTTCAACCCCGGGACCCTTCGAGACGACAGCCCAGAGCGCATACCACACGACCAGGCAACCATCTTTCGGTGCAGTTCTTTAGTTGAACTTAATATTCATTCAATCACCTTTGTTAATCAAAAGCTGATGAATGAGAGATAATTATGCACAATGGTTTAATTCCTGCATGATGCTAAACGAGTTTGTGTCAAGTCGCACTCCGCCCTAGAAGTGTTCTCGCCCCCCCCCCCCCCGGTCTGTGCAACTGTTAGCTTCTACTTCCGCCATGCTGTCAGTGATAACACAAAGATGAAGCCTGATCTCAAGAGGAAGAAATCGTGTGATCGCGTAAGGAGTTCATCACGTTTGCCCCCAGCCCAAAGGAAAGAAGATGTGGCGATCTAATGATTCTGATGTGGCCATCTAATGATTCTGATGTGGCGATCTAATGATTCTGATGTGGCGATCTAATGATTCTGATGTGGCGATCTAATGATTCTGATATGGCGATCTAAAGATTCTGATGTGGCGATCTATAGATTCTGATGTGGCGATCTATAGATTCTGTTTGTACGAAATGCTGTGTGAATCTCCAGTTGTAACCTTTATTTCTCACACACAACAACATCAGATCAAAGTATTTTTTTGAGATGGTCTATTTGACTTCTTTACTTTTTTTGTTCGTAGTCATAAGAGACGGGGAGTCAAGTTTTTGCTCGCAAAGATTTTGTTGACACAAGCAGACGTTGTTTGTTTGTTTTTTAAACTGCTTCCTGGTGTGCTGTTTTACAGGACACTGTTTCTCCATACAATGAGAACCACTGCAGAGACATGAAGGGCGTTGAACTTGAAATGCTGTTCGTTTTATTTAATTGAGTATTTGCTGGTCAGGCTGCACTTCATATACTACGCTACTTTCACCTAAATAGCATTACTCTCACTTTTGTCGACTTTTTCGCAATATTTTTAGAGTTGTATGACCTCCTGTTTGACTTTATTTTGAAGTCTCAGACTTTCCTTCTACGGTGAAGAGGATTAAGTCATAGCCCAAACGTCCTACAGAATGTCAGGGCATGGCGATTGGGGTTCAAACCGGGGGCCTTCATAACGAGAGTTTACCACACGATCAGTTGGTGTAAATCATGTAATATTGTTATGATATCTGTATTAATTAGTCCAAAAAAGATTCTCCCCCCCCCCCCTTTTTTTTTTGTTCAATGTAGAGTTGCAATGTTTTCAGTGGGGTTCATACGTCATCGCTGTCATAAATGACGTCATAGCCTAGCGAAACCAATCTCAACTCAACTCATTGTAAACTCTTCATTGTTAACCCAGCAGAGGTTACTTACATTCGTTTTAACTAGAGCTGACCACTTGTTTGAAATGATGATCTCAAAAAAGTCTTTAAAAAAAGTGACTCTAAGGCTACATTTTATATAGAAATTGATGAAAAGCTGTAAAAAAAAAAAAAAAAAGTGCCGCTAATCTTAAGACTCCATGTGTGTGCTACTAGAGTGCTTCCATTCACCGGTAGTCTTACATGTGGGAGTGTGTACGTCTGCTTTCATTCAAGTCCTACAGCTAGACTCACGTTTTGCCATGAGCACACGTGTGTATGATGATAAGACCAGTGCCCTGGTGTTGACTCCACGTGACATTGTTTCACCTCCCCCCCCCCCCCCCCCACCCCTTTCACTTTCCCACCGAGAAAACAGCGTCCCCTTGTAAATAATCAGTTGCATATGTCCACATTCGGCCCCTTCTAAAATAATTGAAAACATTCAAGACGGCCTACTTTGTAGTCAAGGGAATAACATATAGGCCATAAAGGGAAAGGCAATAGTGCAGTAAGACACAATCTCATCTCCTTTGGAACGCTGCTAACTACACTTTGTCACCGCCGCCACAAAATTGACCGTCAGCAAAATAAATCTTTGATAAACCATTTAATCAGTTTTAGTTTCGCACCAACGTGTGAATGTTAGCTCTTGACATTATATGACGTCATGTTTTGGAGTCTACCGCGAATTGTTGTGGTTTATCTTATCTTATCTAATAAGATAAGACGTTACTTCAAAAAAGGAGATGATTACGTCCTATGCGTCATGCATTTAGTCATGCATGTTAACCAATGACCTACATTCTGCAAAGTCACTGGGTTTTCCTGGCTAGCTCAGGCAACCCATTCCATGCTCTAATAGGCTACTAATAGCACTAGGGAAGAAGGATCATTTGTACAAATGTGCCCTAGCCTATGGAATGAGGAATGTGGCTTGACCTTTGTGTCTTCCATAGTATTTTATCAGATTTTGTTTTTGTATTTGTTCTCTTACGTAGGGCCTTTATGATCATCTAATGAAGTAGCCTATAGGTTAGAGTGAGGATGGGGGGACAACACTATTTTATTAATCTACTTAAAGACGTCTTCAGATGATCTTATCCACTTGCTTCCTTATCTCCCTCAAGGCTTACACATCGGTACTTAATGAATTAGAATAGCTCTACATTGCCACCAGCTTACATGCCTGTACCATGATACTATCAGGCTACATGAGTATAGTGATGGACACGTGGTTCGATTGATACAGTTGTGCTTCTTCAAATAGATCCATTGTCGGTCAAACTGTGTTCTGTGTGCATTCAGGAAAGCCTTTGTTGAATACAATAGTGTTCATCTCAACATTGGTACAACAGTCAGGTGCAGTGAGAGGCAGGACCGTGTTTGCTTGAATAACGATCTGTGGCCGGTGGGAAATTACTCTTTAATAGACTCTCTCATGAAGAGGAGATAACTTTTCAATTAAAGGGGCGACAATGGTATATCTCTTTAACAATACATGTGCTTCATTTATAACAGTATTCTGAAACCTTTGCCTGGTTTAAGTCTATTCTTTGACCATCTGTCATTGGATACCCACAAGTGTAGTGTTTTTTTTCCTTTAAGTGGTACTAAGTTGTTGTTTTTTTTAATATGTGAGGGTGTATTGGTTAAAAAACAAGGGGGGGGGGGATCACCTGGTGTTAATTTTATATCTTGGATATCAAGTGTGTAAGGGTAATGCAGTAATCTTCATTTAATCATGGCCAGATAGCCTGAGATTGCATTCAGTTGATTCCATTGTTTAAAAAATCCTTTCAAAATGTTTTATAATTACTTACATAATGCAGCCAGAGGGCGCGGTGGCTGAGTGGTAAAGCACTAACTGGGGGTTCAGGGTTCAAATCCTGCTAAAGACTGGTATTTTTAATTTCGGGATTTTCTGGCACCTCTGAGTCCACCCAGCTCTAATGGGTACTTGACATTAGTTGGGGAAAAGTAAAGTCGGCTGGTCACTGTGCTGGCACACCCTCGTTAACTGCAGGCCACAGAAACAGATGACCTTTACATCATCTGCCCAATAGACCACAAGGTCTGAAAGGAGAACTTTACTTTATATAATGCAGCCAACTTATTGGACCTTTTACAAATCTTTTCCCTAGTAGAAAAACAAAAAGCTGATAGGACGAACAACATAATTGTGAATTCAGTGCGCAGTCTGTCACAGCATCTCTTCATCTATTGATTAGCTTTCTGCTCTCCTATTGAACATAAATAAAAAATAAAATAGATGTTATCGCAGGTGTTGACATCTTCAAATTAAAAAAAAACAAAAAGTCATCTTCAAGGTTATCAAGGTTAGGTAAATATATCTAGTGTATGCTGACTAAAGGATCTTAATTATACATTTTAAATTCTTGTGTTCACACTTTATCTTGATGGTAAATCTGTGGCCTTTCAGCTCAAGGTGACTCACATCTTATACCTGGTTTTGATTGGTTTCCTTTATGTTGTTGTTTTTTACAAAGCTTATATCTACTCACTCTGTCTGTCTGGTAAAAAGTGTGTACAAATTATTTCTCCCATAACTCTTCTCAGATTAAGTTGAAACTTCGCACAATTATTCATTGGAATAGACAAGACATGAATCAATAAAATAAAAAGTAACCAATTTGTCAATTAATTACTGGTTATTAATTATTTTATTTGATAACAACAAGGGAAAGTAATCCTTCAGTATTTACAGATTTGGCTAAATCTGTTAGGTTTAGTCCCCTTAAATAATTGTTCTTGCTATTTCTTCCTCGTGCATTTTCCAATCAAGTTGACACAATTATTTATTGTATTGTTACGTATCTAGGCATTTTTTTTTTCTTTCTTTGACCTGTTGCGGTCGAGAGACGGGGAGGTTGTCTGCCCCTTGTGTAATAAGTTTTTTTTTCTTTTTTATTCGTCAAGCCACACAGACAGTGACCGGTCCTTGACCTGTGTGTGTACCTCTGGTTGAAAGGAGGGTGTTTTTTTTTCTGTCTCTTTGAAGAGCGTTCTAGATCTGGGAAATTGATGACGTATTTGGTTCGAGAAATTCCTAGATTTGTCTTGAGATCGACGCGCGGTAGATTATATAAAGACCGCCCGCGTGACGTTGACGGACAGACATACGGAGACAGCCGTGAGACAGAATAGCGGAGACATTGCGTGACCCGTGCGTGGTATACCGATCGATCGTGTAAGTTAAGATTTTTTTTTCTTTTTCAAGGCCTTGCTTGTATTTGTAATTATATTTTCAAACTCTTGTATTGTAATATTTTTACATGCCATTTTTGTAAAAGGGTTTTGGTCAACCCTTCCATTTTGTATTGAGTTATATTATGATTAAACATTAAGTTGATATTTTACCTTCCGATTTCTTGTGTCATTTTTTTTTATTCATTGTAAGTCTTTGATTAAATCCAGACTTTAGATAAGTGACACAACTACCTTTTTCTATTGTCACGTTCCCCTAGGCAAGCCATTTAAAAGTATAATTCAATTTGTAATACGTGACAAAAGAAGTTTGAGGGCTTTCGTCCCGGATATTTTTCTGAACCTATTTTCGTCTTACTTGAGTAATTTTGTAAAGGCGAAGTTGACTTTAACAAAATTTTTTTTTCTGTGTCAAAGAGTCGGAAGTAAAGTATCAATAGTATTGACCAAACTCTCTTAAGGTTTTTTTTGTTGTACTGATTTTGTACTGTATATTTACATTGTATACATATTTTTTGCTTGTAATAGTTGTTAGTTAGTCATGGATATTCAGGTTTTTCTTGCAAATCCCTCTGTGGAAGAGCTTGATGCTTGTACTAGGAAGGAACTGGTCCTTATTTCTAAACAGTTAGGGTTAAAAATAAAATCAAATGCCCTTAAACAAGAAATCAGAGATAACATTGTAATCCATTATGTAGACGAGGAAGTGTTTTCTGAAGACCTTTTAGAAACCCTTAGACCCGATGAGGGTAAATCAGATTTAGAACTTCAGATAAAATTAAAACAGATGGAAATAGAAGCCCAGAAAGAAATTAAACAAAAAGAATTAGAGCTTGCAGCGGCTAGAGAGCAGAGAGAAATTAAACAAAAAGAATTAGAGCTTGCAGCGGCTCAGAAAGAAATGGAAATGAAATTACAAATAGAGTTAAAAAAATTAGAGTTAGCTGCTAATGTAAGACCAGATTCTTCCCCTGCCAGTCATACTGCTGAAGCAACAAAATTTTTGAAAATAATTCCACGCTTTAATGAAGCCACAATTGACAATTATTTTCCACAATTTGAACTTTGTGTGAAAAATTTTAATGTACCTGAAACTTTGTGGCCCACTTTGCTATTAACAGTTTTGACTGGTAGAGCTGCAGAGGTATTTTGTTCTTTGACCATTGAACAACAAAAAGATTATAATGTTGTTAAGGCCTTAATTCTTAAGGCATATGAACTTGTTCCGGAAGCTTACCGAAAGCAGTTCAGGGATTGTCGCAAATCGGATGGCCAAACCCATGTAGAATTCCTGCGGGAAAAGGAGCGACGCTTTGAGAAATGGCTCACTTCCAGGGAAATCGGCACCGACTTTGCCAAATTCAAGAACCTAATGCTGATGGAAGAGTTCAAGAGTTGTGTGCGGCTGGACGTCCGTACGCATATAGCTGATCGTGGCGAGGAAGATGTGCACAAGGCTGCAGTGTTGGCAGACGATTATATAATATCACATCAATTTGCCAAGTATACGACGGATGTCAAGCCAAAACAAGTCAAACAGCCTGAGTCCACTGCTAGCAACTCCATCAAGAACAGCAGTACAAATGACAGAAAACCTACTACAAGTAAAGCTACTTGTTCCTACTGCAAACGAGAAGGCCATAAAGTTGACGATTGTTGGAAATTGAGGAAGAGAAACGAAAAAGCTCCTTCAAAAGTCAGCGCTTGCACAGTACAGTGGTCGTCGAGGTTTACTCCCTCATCATCAAGCCATATCAAGAATACCTCGACACCACCTGTTTCAAATGTATTGACTGTACAAGACTCTCCGAAAATGTCTCCACGGTGTTCAAATGACTCAACAGCGAGTTCTTCAAATTCATCTTTACGATGTTCCAATGACTCAACCAAGAGTTTTTCAAATACATCAAGCCGATGTTCCAATGACTCAACCAAGAGTTTTTCAAATACATCAAGCCGATGTTCCAATGACTCAAACAAGAGTTTTTCAAATACATCAAGCCGATGTTCCAATGACTCAAACAAGAGTTTTTCAAATACATCAAGCCGATGTTCCCATGACTCTATCCAGAGTTCCCACAATACATCATCCCGATGTTCCCATGACTCTATCAAGAGTTCCCATAAGACATCACCCCGATGTTTCAATGACTCTATCCAGAGTTCCCATAATACATCACCCCGATGTTCCCATGACTCTATCCAGAGTTCCCATAAGACATCACCCCGATGTTCCAATGACTCCATCAAGAGTTCTCCAAATACATCCACAAGATGTTCTACTGACTCAAGAAAGAGTTTCTCCACTGCGTCTCCTAGAGATGTCAATGACTCCAGCGAGAGTTCGACCCAAGTCCAGTCTGCATCAACCAAAATTGATGTTTTATTAGAGGATTTTAAGCCTTTCATTTCGGAAGGATTTGTATCACTACCCGGTGATTCTACAAGTCTACGACCTATCACCATTTTGAGAGACACAGGTGCCTCACAATCGTTACTTTTAGAGGGTATCTTGCCCTTGTCTAAATCATCATCGACTGGGAAGAGCATCCTGTTACGAGGCGTAGAGCTTGGATGTATAGATGTGCCTCTACATCTAATCGACATAAAGTCAAATCTCATTACTGGACCGGTTGTTGTAGGTGTCCGACCAACATTACCATTGGAAGGCATCTCGTTGCTGTTAGGCAATGACTTAGCAGGTGGAAAGGTGATAGCCGAACCCATCGTCACTCAAACACCCGACTTATCTGCCACACCCGAGGAAGACCTAGAGTTATATCCAGCGTGTGCAGTAACAAGGGCAATGAGGTTGAAAGCATCTCAAGAAGAGAACGTCGTCAAGGCCAACAGTAACCAAGATGATGTGGACTTGAGCACCACATTCTTTGCTTCTCTTGAAGAAGAACCAACGCCAAATTCTGAAAAGCCGGCATCAACTCGAAAACAGTTGATTGAGGACCAAAAGAAGGATCCAGAGCTCGCCAAACTCCGAGAAACCGCAATGACATCACAAGAGGCAGAGCTAGCATCAACGTGCTACTACATCCAAGATGATATGCTCTTCAGGAAATGGAAACCTCCAGACGCATCCAACGAAGAAGAATGGAGAATATGCCATCAAATCGTGTTACCAGAAAGATACCGAGCGTACATCATGAATCTGGCTCATGACACACCAATGTCAGGTCATCTCGGCATCCACAAGACATACCACAAGATTATGTCACACTTCTTCTGGCCACGTTTGAAGAAAGATGTCATCCAGTACTGCCGATCCTGTCATGCCTGTCAGATGGTTGGCAAGCCAAATCAAAAGATCCCTGTTGCTCCTCTGAAGCCGATTCCAGCCTTTGAAGAACCTTTCAGCAGAGTACTTATTGACTGTGTTGGTCCTCTCCCAAGGACAAAAGCTGGCAACCAATACCTGTTGACCATTATGTGTGCTTCAACTCGTTTTCCTGAGGCTATTCCTCTAAGGAACATAAAAGCATCAAACATTGTAAAGGCCTTAATCAAGTTCTTTACTCTATTTGGTCTACCAAAGTCCATCCAATCGGACCAAGGAACGAATTTCACGGCCAATCTTTTCAAGCAAGTCATGACTCAGTTGGGCATCAAACACTGCATGTCGAGTGCGTATCATGCCGAGTCGCAAGGCGCTCTTGAGCGATTCCATCAGACTCTCAAGAACATGATCCGAACCTATTGCTTTGAGCACGAAAAAGACTGGGACGAAGGAATCCACATGCTACTGTTTGCAACCCGTGAATCCGTCCAGGAATCGTTGGGATTCAGCCCTTTTGACTTAGTCTTTGGACATTCGGTGCGCGGTCCCTTGAAATGTATAAAAGAGACTTTGTTGTCACCAACAGCCACTGAAGGACTTTTAGACTATGTAAGTAAGTTTAAAACTAGACTTTATGATGCTTGTGTTCTGGCCAAAAATAACTTACAAAACACCCAATCCAGCATGAAACGCTGGTATGATAGAAAGGCCCGTGTTAGAGAATTTTCTCCCGGGGATAAGGTGCTTGTGTTTTTGCCCATACCAGGTCAACCCTTGCAAGCCAGATATTTTGGTCCATATGAAATTGAGACCAAAATTAGTGACCTCAATTACACAATCAAAACTCCTGACCGTAGGAAAAAGACTCAGCTATGTCATATAAACATGCTGAAGCCTTATGTATCTCGGCCAGATCACTCAGAGAAGAATAATTGTGTTTTAAATACAGTCAAAAGTTGTTCAAATAGCCATGTTTCTCCTATTGATGATGATATTGTAAAGGAGAAATTTGGACAATACAAAATACCTAATTCTTTTGTATTACAGAATTTGGATGTAAAACTGTCTCATCTGTCTTCGACAGAAAGGCCAGTTATCATGAAACTCATTAATGAATTTAATGACCTTTTTTCTGATGTAACAAAACAGACTAATGTTATAATGCATGATGTAGATGTTGGCGAGGCTACTCCAGTCAAGCAGCATCCTTACAGGGTTAACCCTGAAAAACTTGCCATACTTAGGTCAGAAATCAAGTATATGCTTGAAAATGACCTCATTGAACCAAGTTCCAGTAGCTGGAGCTCCCCATGTGTCTTGATACCTAAACAGGACAAGACTTATCGTTTTTGTACAGACTACCGTAAGGTAAATGCTGTAACAAAGACCGATTCGTTTCCTATCCCTAGGATGGACGATCTCATAGATCGTATTGGTGAAGCTAAGTACATCACCAAAATAGACCTACTTTCAGGTTATTGGCAGGTTCCCCTGACTGATAGGGCAAAGGAAATCTCCGCCTTTGTCACCCCTGATGGTCTGTACCAATACAAAGTGATGCCATTTGGCATGAAGAATGCTCCTGCCACTTTCCAGAGAATGATAAATGCCCTGCTTGCTGACATGGAGAATTGCCACGCATACATAGACGATGTAGTAATTTTTAGTCAAGATTTTTCTAGCCATTGTAAACAACTGCATTGTCTTTTTACTAAACTTTTACATGCAAAAATTACTGTAAACCTGAGTAAGAGTGATTTTTGCCAGGCTTCCATCCAATACTTAGGCCATATTGTAGGACAAGGCCAGGTGAAACCTGTAATGGCCAAAGTAGAAGCTATCCAAGCTTTCCCTATCCCTGCTGATCGGAAACAACTCCGAAGATTTTTGGGAATGTCTGGATATTATAGAAAATTTTGCGAAAATTTTTCTGTCATTGCCAGTCCTTTAACAAACCTCCTGAGAAAGAACGTCCGATTTACTTGGACGGATGAATGTCAGAAAGCCTTTAACCAAATTAAGCAGATATTATCTAGCTCCCCCATTTTGATGGCTCCTGATTTCGGAAAACCTTTTAGGTTAGCTATTGACGCCAGTGACACAGGTGTTGGGTCAGTCCTTTACCAAGAAGATAATTTCCAAGTAGAGCATCCTATTTGTTTCTTTTCCAAGAAATTTAATAGACATCAAAGAAATTATTCTACTGTGGAAAAAGAATGTCTTGGGTTGATTCTTTCTATACAACACTTTGATTTTTATATCAGTGGGTCTAGATGGCCACTGGTTGTATTTACTGACCACAATCCCCTTACATTTATCCACAAAATGTCTGGCAAGAACCAACGACTTCTCAGGTGGAGTTTATTTTTACAAGAGTACAACCTAGATCTTAAACACATAAAAGGCAGCGAAAATGTTATCGCCGATGCCTTATCTAGATTGTAAAAAGTATTTTGATGTATATTTTTTTTTATATATATCATGATAAATACATTCTGTAATGTAAATATCATTTTTGTAATTATTTTAAAAAGATTTCCATTTCGTGGAAATGTAAACTTTTTATTTTTAGGAGGGAGGTGTTACGTATCTAGGCATTTTTTTTTTCTTTCTTTGACCTGTTGCGGTCGAGAGACGGGGAGGTTGTCTGCCCCTTGTGTAATAAGTTTTTTTTTCTTTTTTATTCGTCAAGCCACACAGACAGTGACCGGTCCTTGACCTGTGTGTGTACCTCTGGTTGAAAGGAGGGTGTTTTTTTTTCTGTCTCTTTGAAGAGCGTTCTAGATCTGGGAAATTGATGACGTATTTGGTTCGAGAAATTCCTAGATTTGTCTTGAGATCGACGCGCGGTAGATTATATAAAGACCGCCCGCGTGACGTTGACGGACAGACATACGGAGACAGCCGTGAGACAGAATAGCGGAGACATTGCGTGACCCGTGCGTGGTATACCGATCGATCGTGTAAGTTAAGATTTTTTTTTCTTTTTCAAGGCCTTGCTTGTATTTGTAATTATATTTTCAAACTCTTGTATTGTAATATTTTTACATGCCATTTTTGTAAAAGGGTTTTGGTCAACCCTTCCATTTTGTATTGAGTTATATTATGATTAAACATTAAGTTGATATTTTACCTTCCGATTTCTTGTGTCATTTTTTTTTATTCATTGTAAGTCTTTGATTAAATCCAGACTTTAGATAAGTGACACAACTACCTTTTTCTATTGTCACGTTCCCCTAGGCAAGCCATTTAAAAGTATAATTCAATTTGTAATACGTGACAGTATCTAACAAAACAAGATTCAGTAAAAAAAAAAAATTTGCAATCAGTCAATTAATTATTGGTAATTATTAATTATTTTGTTTGATATTGAATAAGGAAAGTAACCTGTACATTATTGATAGATATAGTTTTAAGGGTGGAGTTCTTCCCCTGGCCTTTAGATAAGCTTTGTTGTTTTTTTTAAGTATTTTGTATATTTTGCTTGTTAATGCACATCAAGTGTGTTTATTGGCACTTTAACATGCTTTCAGTATTTAGTTCTTTGTCATTCTTAAAAAGAGAAAGTGCCCCCTTTGTGTTCAAAGTTATCCACTTATCAGAATAGTGTTTCAATCACTACAAGAAAACAACAACAAACCTTCTATTTCTTTCTTTGCTATACTATTTAAAATACTACCAGCATTACCCACTGCATACACCTGTTAATTCATTCCCAGGCTCTGTGTTGTTTATTTTAGCCAGTAAATTCTTGTATCACATTTCAGAAAAAACTTTACGTAAAACTTCCCAACATATTATAGGCCCCTCAATTCTAGTATTTATGATACTCTTGCTTCACTGTGTTGGATGGCTGTTTATTTTGTCTGAAACCCCCCCCCTCCCCCCCCCCCCCCCCCCCCCCCCCCCCCCCCCCCCGTCCTTTTTTTTTTGTGGAACTTAATTGTTTGTAAAATGTTTTACATGTTTCGGATGTTCCTTCAGAGTTGAACATAATCTACTTCCTAGTCCAAACTTCCTGCATGATAATGGGGATGGCAGTGGGCAGGATATGAACCTCAGAACATTGGGATGACCGAACGACAGTCCAGCTGGAATATAGCAACCCAATCCATGTTCTAATTTCACAATGGACAAAGGGGCACTTTTACTTTAGTTGCCCATTGAAAATCTTTAGGGTCCAAAATATGCCAATGTCAATGTTTTGGTCTAAATAAATATTTTTTTTGTTCCTCTCTTCTTGTTCAAATTAGAAGTAACCAAACACCATTAAAAAGCAACCCCATTGAAAGTATAGACAAAGTAATTACATGGCTTAACTTGAATACATTATAGCATCAATAAAGCAGCCCAGCCTCTCCCCTCACATCTGTGTTGTTTTGTGGTCCAGTTGATAGTCTTTATTTTGTAAATCAATAGAGTGAAACATGAAATATTTTATGGTAATTTAAGATAAAGGAGAACAGCTTGTTACAATTTTATCACAGCTCCTTAAGACTGTAGCTGTTGTTTCTTTGCCATTAAATCCTGTGGCTGTTTCGCAGGGCTTTCAAAAAGATGGGGGAGTTGAGAAGAATTTACCATGCATTGTTTCTTGATGACGTAAGGCCTTACGATGGGTTCATGCCCTTGTAAATTAGTACAATTTTTTGTTTTTGGTGAGCTGTGGATATGTTATTTCTCTATAATGAAAAGCAGTTATTTTATCTTCACACATCATATATGTGTTTAAGTCTCTTGTTTGGTGCAAACCGATAGTAATGATATTCTGAGTTGTATATAGATAATGTTAAGGGAATTAGCTCATCACTCTGGTAGGCAACTTAAATGTCATCACATTATGTTATGTCTTTTTTATTTTACTGCTCAGTTTTAGTTTAAACATAAAAATTTCTTTTCAGCTTTGTTAAAGCATTGCAGTTTTTTTTTAATGTTTTATACGAGTCTTTAGCATGTGGTTAAAATATTGCAGTGTTGGCGAGCTTGTGGTAAAAATAATATTTTGTGTTTAGTGAAATCAAAGCAGCTTTCTTCTTGACCGTTAAATCTTTAATCACTTATTCATAATATACAGGTATAAACTTGATCAAACACTGGCAGTAGTCTAATAGTTGAAGGCTACCTGGTCATGTGGTATGCACACTGGACTGTCCTTTGGATGGTCTTATACCCTGCCCGCTGCCATCCCCCATTGACCTGTGGGATGTTTTGGTTAATATGAAATTCTTCAAATTTGAAGGAACTTCCAAAACATGTATAATATTTTACAGTTTTTAAACCTAACTAGATTGAGTAGCAGAATGAAAAAAACAAAACAATTTTCGTGCCATTAACGAAACGTTGTTTTTTTATACATAAAACTTTCTTTTAGTCAGATAAAGCTCTCTTATGAAATTACAACAGGACCATTAGGAATTAGGAAAAATTGTTAAACAATTTTTAATGACTTACTCTGT
The DNA here is from genome assembly GCA_030265305.1 of Biomphalaria pfeifferi. NCBI lineage: Eukaryota > Metazoa > Mollusca > Gastropoda > Planorbidae > Biomphalaria > Biomphalaria pfeifferi. The sequence goes on along the minus strand of JASAOG010000334.1, from coordinate 43,936 downwards.
TTTTATCATTGACTGACAGCAATTTTAACATATTTGCATTGCTTGCAGCTTTTAACTACTTATCAGTGATTTTTTTTCTTATTTTAATGCATGCAAATAAAAAATGTGATGTAATATAAAAATTATGCTAAAATAAAATAATAGGTTGATATTTGAGTTAGTTGCTGAAACATTGTAAAAGTAATTATTATGTAATTCAACAAAACATTTTATTTGTTTCTTGGAAAAATGAATAAGTAGAGTAGTGCCCTTTCAGACATTGCGATTTATAGGGCAGATGATGTAAAGGTCAGCTATTTCTATGACCCATTGTTAATGAGTCATGTGGCCAGTGTGTCCACCAGCCACCTTTAATTTTCCCCAACTAATATCAGGTACCCTCTAGAATTGGGTGGACTCAAGGGTTCCCCTAAACATCTTGAAATTCAAAATCATAGTCTTCAACAGGAATGGAACCCCAGACTTCTTGGCCCAGAAGGCAAGTGCTTTATTACTTAGCCATCACACCCTCAAAAAAATTAATGGAAAAAAGAAAAATGTTCGAGTTGTTGAATGTGTCTTTTAAAACTAGTTCTCCCAAGCAAAACAAAAACTTCAATGTCTAGTTTGCTTAGATATACAGTTCATATCTATTTTGTTTAGATATTATACAGTTTATGTCTATTTTGTTTAGATATTACACAGTTAAATTTAATTAATAAAAAAAACTGCCAAGCACTCTTGCACAGGACAAATAGTGATATTGAAATAAGCAGTCAGGTGATCAATAACCATAACATTATTCACAAGATTTATTCATCTTGTATGCATTGTGCACAATGGTCATAAAGAATCTAATTATTTGTAATGCCTGTTTGTAATGTCACTACCCACCATGCTCTTGATCATCTCAATTATTCATCAACATATAAAAAAATAAATAAATGTAACAACATCAACATAAAATGTAGTATACATCTGTAAACATCTAAAAGATATATGTATGTTTGTGCTTGAATATACGAGGTAATGAACATTTGAAACCTTTGACCTGTTGGTTTTGAAACTCTTTGGTTGAAAGCTAATGAAATTATACACAAAACTGAACATTGTTCTGAATAACAATAATAATCTATTCATTGGTGTTGAAATTATTTGACAATATCTGTTGACTAGATTGTATAATTACCCATATTGATCTATTAAGGCACTGGTTTACTGAGAAAATCAATAGTAAATATGACTAATTCCAAAAATCTTCTCAAATTTGTTTTTTACTACCTGTCAAAGGCATTTCTCCTAAGGGGGAAAATTCATTAAGCTTTGCATCAATTTCACTTACTAACCTATTGTCATGTCTTGTACACTAAAACTTTTTATTGAGGGCAGTGTGTTGGAATGTTTCAAGGCTCAGCTACCTACCTACCTGGAGATGTAAAATGTTTGACATGTTTTGGACATTACTTCAGAGTTGAAGATCATCTACTCCCTAGTCCAAACCTAGTGCAGGACGATGGAGGATGGGAGCTGGCAGGGTATGAATCTGGGATCATCAAGATGATTGACAGAGAGTCCAGTGCATATACCGCAAAACCAGGCAGCCATCCTTGAAGATCTTGAATTTTTAGTTCTGACAAGGACACTGAGACTGTAGGAATGGCACTGAGACCATCGAGGTTTATATGTCTGGGCTAGGGAAAGTAAAAGAAGATCATATTTCTGGCAACACATCAACTTCAAAGTTTTTATCAACCCACTCTGTCTGCTAAAAAGTTTTGAACATGTTATTTCTCCCACACCCATTCTCGGATCAAGTTGAAACTTTGCACAATTACTCATTGGCATAGACAATATATGAATTTTTTTATTTTTTTTTTAAATAACTTATACATATAAGTCAATTAATTACTGGTAATTGATTATTTTGTTTGATATGGACAAGTGATACTAATCCTTTAGTATTCACAGATATGTTGAAGTAGGCTGGGTTTTTTCCCCCTTTGATAATTGTGCCTGTTATTTCTCATACACAGATTCTGGGATGAAGTTGAAACTTTCAACAATTATTTATTGTACCTAAAAAAGTATGAATCAATTTTTAAAAATAACTAATTGGTCAATTTATTATTGTGTTTGATATTTAAAAAAGAAATAACTTCTACATTATTGAGAGATGGTTGTAAGTGTCGAATTGTTTTCCTTAGTTTAGCAATGTTGTTTGTTTTTTTTAAGCATATTTTTCTATTTTGCTTGTTTACCCTTGTTTAGAAAGAATTATCTGAAGTGAAACCTTTTTATTTTTTGTGAAGTGGATATTAAAGTTTGTTTATGGCTGTAGCAGGCTAATATGTATAACTTTTTGTGTCATTCCAGGCCAACTTTGTGAGGGGGCACAAGAGAACTCCTAGTGATGCAGAGTTTCGCGATGCCATGCGTAAAGATGCTCAATCAGCCATGAACAAGGAACTCAACAAGCTTCTTACAACAGCTCCGCCTGGATGGCAAGAGGTCATTATCACATGCTCACACACACACACAGAGACAGACACACAAATCATACATGCTTTCCTCCACATACACACAATAAATAGTGTCACCTTTTCATTTGTACCATGTCATGGTCAGTATGTCCATATTCATTCCAAGGACTTTTGAGCTAAATGCAGTTATTCATTTCTGGAGCTTTTTAGCTAAATACAAATTTATTTCCAGGGCTTTTTGCTAAACACAGATATCCTTTTCCAGGGCTTTTTAGCTTAATACAGATATTCATTTACAGGCCTTTTTAGCTTAATACAGATATTCATTTACAGGCCTATTTAGCTTAATACAGATATTCATTTACAGGCCTTTATAGCTAAATACAAATATTGATTTCCAAGGCTTTTTAGCTAAATACAACTCAAAATTTTATTTAGAAGTGTCTTCTATGCACTAAATCTAGTTGTCATACATATTAAAATATACACATGTAGTATGTCATTACAGAAGGTATTTAATTTTTGTTTTTGCCTTGAACAAAAAGAGATAATGTATTGTGCCTATTATTGATCATAGTTAGCAGTTTGATGTTACACTAAATATATGGTACAAAAATCAATTGACTTCAGTGAACCAATTAAAAATTTAACCCCTACCTCACACACAGCTTTTTTTTTTTTTTTTTTTTTTTTTTGCAAAAACCAATTAACAATAATCTGTTTATAGTAATGACGCTTTGATTTTTTCTCTCCAGCAAGGTCGTAAGGAGTTTGATGGCTTTGAAAACTTGTTTGGGAGATTTTTGCGTGAGACTGGCCCATCAGTTGAATGGGAAAAGTTGAAACTCTTACCACCAGAAGCTGTAAGTTTGATGAGGATAACATTTAGCTAGGTCAATGTCCTACAGCTCTAAAAGTACTTTAAGAGCTCTTTTAAAACTCCACTTACCTCCCCTGCCAAAGTAAAAAAAATTATTTGTTACTTCATTGTCTGCTTTGAATTCAGTGGGGTATTCTTGGTGATGTTTTCACAACTTCATACCATACCGTTTCATTTCAATGTTCTCATTGACTCTGTATTATTGAGTGAGTGTGTGTATCAATTATGACGTAAGAAAAAAGTGATTAGTTCATGTCTAGGTGAATGAAGCAACATAAGTGGCACTGTTGTAAGCTTGGGTTCCCTAGAATGCCAGAGTGAAAGGACACGTTTTTGTAGTGAATTAGATTTTGTTCAAGATACCATTTTGTATTATTACTTAAGTCTTCTACATTTATTTTATCTTAAGTTGAATTAGTCTATATTGTAATAAAAGTTATATTTAGTTTTGTTCACAAAAGAAGAAGTTATTCAAGCTATTTTAAGTTTCATAAGTTGAGATATATGTACACCTGCAGCGGTTTAGTTTGGTGCTACTAGTCAATGACCGCCAACAACACAAGTTATTGATCTTTCCCTTCGTACTCCTACAAAATAGCGCAAACTAAATAGCTGCTACAAAATAGTGCGAACTAAATAGCTGCTACAAAATAGCACAAACTAAATAGCTGCTACAAAATTGCGTGAACAAAATAGCACCAGCAAAATAGCGCAGAAAAAAATATATTTGTCAATTTGAAAGAAATACTTTAGATATCTTAAAACGTAAATATGCAAACAGTAAGCAAAAATTATAATAAGCTGAAATGAATAATTTCAAAATATATCACTTATTTACATTCCAAAAGTTTACTTTAAAAACAGGCAAAGATACTTGTGAGAGTTATACACACAAAGACACACAGAAACTTTCACACATTTAAATTGTAGGAAATGTCATGTTGAAATTTCATTACTGCTTGAATGGGGTCACCACATTTCAAAATCCTATTTTTAGCAATTTATTCATTTTAGACATTGGTGAAAAAGGGAAATGATATAAAATTTAAAGTACTCTCTTTCCCTGCAAATATGGCATACTTTCAGATCTATTAATATGGAAAAAGAGACATCAACAAAAATGCTGCCAGGACATTAAATTACTAATAATCCGGTATTTTTATACACATCATATGTAAGTGCACGATATTTTTTTTTTTATTTCGCACTATTTTGTCGAATCACCCTTTCCCTTCATGTGTTTCTCCTGTTCCTCTACTGTCATTCTTCTTTCTTTCTCCTTGAACTTTGCCCTCTTCTGTAGTTGTTGAAAGGCCATTTTTACTTGTGTTGTGACAATCTCAGTCAAATGTTGGTTTTGGCTTTGACAATGTTGACCAAGCTGGTTATACTCAATACTCACCCAAAATTCAAATAGATTTGTTTCAAAGTACTTTATGTGCATTATGTCAAGGAAGAAGTGTTTGCCTTATATCTAAAGAGGATTCAAACTATAAACAAACCAACAAATAACCTTCAAATGTTATGGATCCATCAGAGGCACCCACTGGGGTTAACACTTCAGCATTTCTACTTGTCTGTTTTGATAGTTCCACCTCTTCCACCAAACCCTAATGATTCTTTGATTTACATAATAAATACTTCTCATTTTGTGCTTCTTGGTTGCTAAATTCCTTAGAACCTTGCTCCAGATTAAATTAGTATTGGCTTATGATTGTGTAATGTGGCTATGTTTATGTAATGTTATTATGATTATGTTATGTGGGTCTGTAGGTTATGTGGTTACTTTTATATGATGCGATTTTGTTTATGTTATGTCTTTATGTTTATGTAATGTGGTTATGTTTATATTACGAGGGTATGTATGTGATGTGGTTATGTTATGCAATGTTATAATGTTTATGTATTGTGTTTATGTTTATGTAATGCAGTTATGGTTTTGTATTGTGGTTATGTTTATGTGATGCAGTTATGTTTTTGTATTGTGGTTATGTTTATGTAATGCGGCTATGTTTTTGTAATGTGCTTTGTTTCATTAAGTTCTTTCTACCACCTTCTTTCCAATTCCCAAATAGTGCTGGTGCGGCTACAAACCTCTTTCAAAGCTTTTTATCTCCTTGACAGATTAAAAAATACAATGAGTTAAGCTCACCGTCCCCTCAAGACACAAAAAATCTCTTGAATAACCTGGTTGTGATCAAACTTAATGGAGGTCTCGGCACAAGTATGGGTTGCACCGGACCAAAAAGTGCTATCCAAGTTCGCAATGAGCTCACTTTCCTCGACATGAATGTGCAGCAGATAGAGGTACGTTCTTGTCAATATAGTTACATGTAGCTTACATTTGGGGGCAGGGGGGGATTTAAAAATAAGTCATTTATCGGTCTGACATTAATGACAAATGTATCCATCTGGGTAATTTAAATGAATACATTTTAAAGCTTTTGTTTCGCGCAGAGACGTTCCTTCAGAAATGAAGATTATTACTTCCTAGCTCAAACCTCCTTCAGGTTAGCAGGGGGTGGCAGCTGACAGAGTTTAAAAACCCAGGAGCATCGGGTTGACAATCCAAAGCACTTTCTGCACTTTCATTCATTTAAAAAAATAAAATTCTCTTTTATTTTTATTTTGGATTATGTATTTAGCCCCCTTGCCAATGAATCCTTTGTAACAGTGTGCTCTACTCTCTCTCTGGGCAGCATCTCAACAAAACTTTTGGTGTGGATGTTCCCCTTGTTCTCATGAACTCTTTCAACACAGATGAAGACACGCAGAAGATTCTCAGGAAGTACAGTCAGATTAAAGTCAGCATAGTTACATTCAACCAGAGCAGGTAGGTCTTGTTTAGTTCTGGTCACTTCCCTAGAGTCCCCTGAGATATCCTCTGACAGTTTGTAAGTGTAATCAGCTTTTGAAAATCTTTTTTTAAAGTGATTTTGGCTGTTACCTGGAAGAGCTTTCAAATATTAACAGCACAAAATATTTAAATTAAACAATACCAAGGCCATAAAAGCTGTAAAGTCATACAGTATAATCTTGCTGCTGCTGAAAATAATGATATAAACACATCCATCATGGAAACTCTAGCTGAGGTTTAGGCAACCAATAAACCAGTGTTTCCCAGGCTGTGTTCCGCGAAACCCTAGTGTTCCACTAACTACTGGAATAATTAACTAGTAGGCCACAACGTGACTTAATCTCTGTAAAAAAAAATAAAGTGTTCTACTAAATACTCATAATGTGCGAAGTATTCAGATAGGGAAAAATTCAGGAAACACTGCACTAAACATTTCCTCTTTATAAACAAAAAGGTTTAAGTAAATTGTATAATGAGTTGCCAAGAGAAACATGCCTAGCAATATACAATGCAATAAAATGCAATTTTAAGAGTATTATTTTTTAAGAGTATTTTAGCACACAATTAATTACCTCATTAATTGTTAGAATTTTCTATTTTCTCTCTATTCAGTAGTCTTTTATCTCCCTTAGCACCAAACACTATGTCCTTTTCAAATTGCAAGCCAACACAGATTGATAAACCATTTTAACTAAAAATGTATTCCTTACAAATAAGGGTCAACTTTTATCCATTTTACTTTCTATAAATGTATCCATTCTTTAATTATCAATAACCTAAAATGCTGTGCACCCTTTCGGGTTTGAAACTTTTCTTTCTAGCAAAATTTATTCTTGCTAAGATCCTCAGTTGGAGCCTTTTGACAACACTAAATGAATTTTCTTAGGGTAAAGTGTTAATACCTACAAAAATTTGGATTCATAATTAGTATAGTTGATCTGCTGTCAAGAAAAGACAATTTGTATATCACAACACATAATCTTTCTTTTTAAGTTATTGGCATGTTAACAAATGAGTTTGTCCTCTTTCAGGTACCCCAGAATCAACAGAGATACACTCATGCCTGTCCCTAGAAGTTTTGGAGAGGATTCCATTGAAGGGTAAAGTTTATTTGACTTTAGGCTGCAACAAATCATTTTTGGCCATGTGAATATTTGAAGACAAAAATTGATGTACCTTTCCTCTTCACATTATTTGTCAAGAACTGCACCAGATTTTATGTTTGAATGAGGAATAGGGCTTAACATTTCTTAACCAATGACTTAGTATATAAGTAGAAAGATTTGCATATTGCTGTAGTTACTGGTCTAGTTATATAAATCCCAGCTATCTTTACTTAAAAAAAAAACAAAGATTTACTGCTGCAGGGGTAAAGGACTGTATAGAAAATACGAAAAACATGCATATATGTAACCCTGCCGGACCAAGTAAAACAAAGGACGTTTGGGCCACGAGGCCTTCATCAGCTACAAAACAAACAAAAAATAAAAAACAATTAACACAAAATAGTCTTAAGTTAACTTATCTGTCCGATGTTGTTCTCTATCGAGGCAGAAAAGAAATGAGCTGCGCTGGTGTAAAAGTGCGGGAAAACGGAAGGGGCAGAGATGTCAGGCAAAGATGAATGGGAAAAGGGGGTACCGTTGTGTTAGTGCCCATCGCGTATTAAATAAAAGTGTGCTGGTTGTTGATCCCTTTAGGTTGGAGGGTGCCTGACATGCAAATAAGTTTGTTTTCGATCTGCAGACGGGTGTTTTTGTCGTTGCATTGTTGTATGGCAGTGACGAGGAGGTCGGTGGTACCCCTATGATGTGTGTTATTAAAATTAATATAGACGGGCTTGGAATCCACATATTGATGAAACTATAAAAAAATCAAACAAAGCATTAGGATTTATTAAAAGAAATTTCTATAAATCAAATAAGAACATAAAACTAAAATGTTATTTAACCTTGGTTAGGCCAATAATAGAATATGCATCCTCCGTTTGGGACCCCTCAACTCAAGAGAACATTAAGAAACTGGAACAGACACAAAATAGAGCATTGAGATTCATAACAAACGAATATTCACATTTGACTAGAGTAACACCGTTAGTAAAATCGCTAAATTTAAAAAGCCTTCAGGACAGAAGACGCAAAAGTAAAGTAGCAATTATACATAAAACACTGAACCATAATCTTCCAATACAAAAACAAAATTTAATAAAATACTCTGAAAGACACAAAGATAAAGGCACATTCCTCGTCCCATATGCTAGGACAAATTTGTACAAATACTCCTTCTTCCCTAGTGCTATTAGAGCATGGAATGGGTTACCTGAGCTAGCCAGGAAAACCAGTGACTTGGCAGAATTTAAGTCATTGGTTAATATGCATGACTACATGCATGACGCGTAGGACGTAATCATCTTCTTTTTTGAAGTAACATCTGTATTGTATAAGATAAGATAAGTTTAACAAAATTTATTCAAAGTAAAAAATTCTTCATAGATTCAAACCTAGAACCTTTGGCATGGCAGCATAGCATTGTATTTTTTTTAAAATAATTCCTCAGTTTCCATTTTTCTGTTGTTTTTTTTTTCTCACAGGTGGTACCCCCCAGGTCACGGTGATGTGTACAACTCCCTGTACAACTCTGGTCTGCTAGAGAAGTTTATCAAGGATGGCAAGAAGTTTATCTTCATCTCCAACATTGACAACATGGGAGCCACTGTGGACCTCAGTATCCTTGGGCTCATTCTCAATTTGTTTTCCTATGCCTCATTCTCAATTTGTTTTCCTATGCCTCATTCTCAATTTGTTTTCCTTTGCCTCATTCTCAATTTGTTTTCCTTTGCCTCATTCTCAATTTGTTTTCCTATGCCTCATTCTCAATTTGTTTTCCTTTACCTCATTCTCAATTTGTTTTCCTTTGCCTCATTCTCAATTTGTTTTCCTATGCCTCATTCTCAATTTGTTTTCCTTTGCCTCATTCTCAATTTGTTTTCCTTTGCCACATTCTCAATTTGTTTTCCTTTGCCTCATTCTCAATTTGTATTCCTATGCATCATTCTCAATTTGTTTTCCTATGCCTCATTCTCAATTTGTTTTCCTTTGCCTCATTCTCAATTTGTTTTCCTTTGCCTCATTCTCAATTTGTTTTCCTATGCCTCATTCTCAATTTGTTTTCCTTTGCCTCATTCTAAATTTGTTTTCCTTTGCCTCATTCTCAATTTGTTTTCCTTTGCCTCATTCTCAATTTGTTTTCCTTTGCCTCATTCTCAATTTGTTTTCCTTTGCCTCATTCTCAATTTGTTTTCCTATGCCTCATTCTCAATTTGTTTTCCTTTGCCTCATTCTCAATTTGTTTTCCTTTGCCTCATTCTCAATTTGTTTTCCTATGCCTCATTCTCAATTTGTTTTACTTTGCCTCATTCTCAATTTGTTTTCCTTTGCCTCATTCTCAATTTGTTTTCCTTTGCCTCATTCTCAATTTGTTTTCCTATGCCTCATTCTCAATTTGTTTTCCTTTGCCTCATTCTAAATTTGTTTTCCTTTGCCTCATTCTCAATTTGTTTTCCTTTGCCTCATTCTCAATTTGTTTTCCTTTGCCTCATTCTCAATTTGTTTTCCTTTGCCTCATTCTCAATTTGTTTTCCTTTGCCTCATTCTCAATTTGTTTTCCTATGCCTCATTCTCAATTTGTTTTCCTTTGCCTCATTCTCAATTTGTTTTCCTTTGCCTCATTCTCAATTTGTTTTCCTATGCCTCATTCTCAATTTGTTTTACTTTGCCTCATTCTTTATTTGTTTTACTTTGCCTCATTCTCAATTTGTTTTCCTATGCCTCATTCTCAATTTGTTTTACTTTGCCTCATTCTTTATTTGTTTTACTTTGCCTCATTCTCAGTTTGTATTCCTATGCATCATTCTCTATTTGTTTTCCTTTGCCTCATTCTCAATTTGTATTCCTATGCATCATTCTCAATTTATTTTCCTTTACCTCATTCTCAATTTATTTTCCTTTACCTCATTCTCAATTTGTTTTCCTTTGCCTCATTCTCAATTTGTTTTCCTTTGCCTCATTCTCAATTTGTTTTCCTAATATAAAAAAAAGTATTTTAAACAGTCATTGTCCGGTTAAGTTTTTTTAAGGATTAGTTTCTAAAAACTGTGATTTGGAGTTTTGTTCCTTTATTGAACTTTTAAGACATTCTCAATTTCTTGGTGAACTCTCCTCAGTCAGAGGCACCAGAGTTTGTTATGGAGGTGACAGATAAAACAAGAGCTGATGTCAAGGTGAGTCAAGTCTACAACAAAATTTCATTATGCTTTTACAATGATCAAGAGAAGTCTGTAACATCACTTGAAATGATATACGTGATAAATCAGCTATATTATGTTGAAGCTAGCAGTAAAAATATTTGAAAAAAAAATTGCTGTCCAGTATGGTTTTTGTAATTTTGGTGACAAAATAAACTTGTATCTAGAATTATTAAAGTCAGATTTGATTCTGGTCTAATTTGTTCATTTTAAATTTTGCTTTCATTTATCTATAAAATATAAATTGTATATGTTTTCAGTAAGCATTTGAAACTCATCCCCTCATTTATTAGATACTAGAAAATGTATGACAATCAATGATCAGCCCCATATTTATGCCCCTAATGTGCTAACATTTGTAATCTTCTCCTGCAGGGTGGTACATTAATAGAGTATGAAGGAAAACTAAGACTGCTGGAATATGCACAAGTCCCATCAGATCATGTAAGTCTTGCCCTAGTCTGGAGATAAGTCTACCCACTAGGGTGTTGGAGAACAGTAAGCCTTGTATTTCTTGTTAGATTGATTTGAAATGTTACTTAACTGAGATAACAAAAAAACTTACAAATTTTTTTTACTTGCCAGGTCGATGAGTTTAAAAGTGTCAGTAAATTCAAGTAAGTTTGATTATTTCATCAATACATTCATACAATAGTTAATGCAGTCATTCTAGAATAAGACTTTTTATATGCAGATTGTTTCTCCCTCTGAAATATACTTTTTTCCAAGAATTACTTACAGTATCTTTGTATGTGTCTTGTAGGATATTCAATACCAACAATTTGTGGATCAGTTTGGATGCTATCAAAAGAAATGTTGAAGAAGAGACCTTACACATGGAGATCATTGTCAATCCTAAGGTTGGAAACTGTTATACTTGCCTTTTATTTATTTTTGAATTCCATTATCAATGAGAGCTCCTGTATGTCTTCTTTAACTCTAGCGATCCAGAATTATTTTCCATGTTTTGATGGAATTACCTATTTGTCATGCTGTTTAACTTCAATAACTTTTTTTTCTTTATCAGAAAATGTTAAATTTAGTTTAGAATTGAAGGGATATGCATGTGTGTTATACATGTTTAGAATGTTCCTTCAGATTCTGAAGCACAAACCTCCCACAGGGAGACATGGGATGGCAGCAGGAAGGGTTCCAACCTGGGACCATTGAGCATAATATGTGACCATAGCCATGTTTGTAGGAACAAATGTGGTTTTAAGTTTGAATTTTGAAATTAAAAATGTAAACTCACCCAGATTCAAACACATAGTAATTGATAAAAAACAAATGGTTAAACTATGCAAAGATTAGGTTTTAAACAACTGTAAGCAAATACGTGAGAGAAAACAACAAAAAAATGCTTTTTAAAGCATTAGCAATGGCATCGTCAATCCATGGAGAAATGGCCGTTTAGAATGGACAATAAGAGCATCGTTCTGGGAGAAAGATGTTTTAAAAATGTATTTTTTTTAGTATAGTCATTGTGTATGTTTTGAACAATTTTTTTTTTTTTCTATTTTAAGGTAATAATTATTTTAAAACTAAATAAAATTAAAAGACTGAAACATTAGTCGGTATGTTATAAAAGTGAATATGTTTTCATTTGATTAATATTCTAAGTACACACAAACAAGTGAAAGAGATTACTTTGTGACTTTCAGACTTTAGACAATGGTATGAATGTCATCCAGCTAGAGACTGCAGTTGGTGCTGCTATCAAAAGTTTTGACAGAGCTGTAGGTCAGTACATGTTGGAATCTGTGTTTTATCAAACTGGTTTTCCAGGTTATGTTGATACGAGTTTAAGTGCATTGTCTACTGCAAAGTTCTCAAATTTAGGGGTCAGTAGAGGGTTACATTTGTGTAGTTTTGTGAGATACAAGCTTTAATTTATTTTCTAGAAAAAGTTGTGTGTGGTGGGGTGGGAGCTAGTGCTTTTAGTCCTAGTTCCATATGCAGTTAGCTTCTAAATATAATAGTATTTCTTTTATCTTTAAATAAACTGTTTTTTGTTAGCAATTTTAATTGTTTGCTGATCTTTTTGTAACACACATCTATCTGATGTCACATAAGAAAATTTGATGTACAAACAAACAATATGTGATAACTGAGATATACACCACTTTGCTGAGAGTAATATTCTAAATGAAAACAAAAATGTAATTTTTATACCAAATTTTGAGATAGATCTGTTGACTTGCAGATAATTTATTATGATAAGATTTGTTTTTAATAGTGTTACACACTTTCTGGACTACATATTACAAGTGATGGCCTTTCCTACTTTAAAATAAAGTCATATTTGTCAAAGTTATCAGTGCAAAGAACAGTGACTTTAAGCTCATAACATTTATTTCATGTGTACATGTAGTAACATTTGTAGCATTGTTCAATTTCAGTAACAGTTCGTTATTCAACTCTCTTTATTATAAGTGTTTGATTAACTTACAACTTTACAAAAGCCTAAATGGACTGTCTCCTGTTGCAGGCATCAATGTGCCACGTAGTCGCTTCTTGCCAGTCAAGACAACATCAGATCTGTTAATAGTGATGAGCAACTTGTATGCTATGAGGACAGGATCCCTAGAGATGTCTCCGAAAAGATCATTTCCCAGTGTGCCATTGGTGAAATTAGGTCATCAGTTCTCTAAGGTATGTGTCTCAATCTTGTCACTCATTTGGTCCACTAGATAGGTTAGTGTTAGCTACTTTTAAACTTTGAAATAAGTGCTAATCTAGGTAAACTTTACAAAAAAAAAGTGTATTTAGTCTTCTCAATGAAAGCCAAAGTTACCAAAACAGTTTTGAGGCTGGGGGGAGATTGCTGACAATACAATAATTGACTTTGTTTCTTAATTGTTTGGGGATATGAGCTATTGGATGAGACCTTAGTTATACAGGAATCACTCTCTTTGTTTATCCTAAAGAATGTCTGTTCAGCTAACCTTTTCCTCAAATTGTTTTAGGCAGTCATGTCTTTATTGTTTTAAGGTAAAAGACTTCTTAAATCGATTTGCAAGCATCCCAGACCTGCTGGAACTTGACCATCTGACAGTGGCTGGTGATGTCAACTTTGGCAAGAATGTTAGTCTGAGGGTAAGGTGACAGTTTGGACTTATATAAACTTTTTTTAAACTCTCAATTAAACTCAGTTCAGCTGTGGTTGATACTATTTCTTGTATACAATTATAAGCATATGTATTTTTATTTTGTAAAAAAGTCTCATAATGTTGTAGATTAACAATAACACATGCATGCTGTCAAAGTAGACATTTTATAAAACAATGTATGAGGTTTACATTTAAAGATATGTAGCTCATTGATTGCTTAGCTGAAATACCACATTAGAATACATTTAGTAAAATGCAAACTTTGCCAGAAATCATTCTTTATTAGGAATTATCTAACAGTTATAGAACAATAACTGCCAAACTTCAAATTTCTAGCAAAATAATTCATTCTAAAATCATGCTATTAAACAAAACCAATTCTTCAAGGGGCAAACATTGGTTCAGAGTCAAGATAGGGTTGTTTCAGGTCATACTTTTTGATGTAATCTTCACATGTAATGTTTTAGTGAAACTGTGATATGAACTCTAAATATTTTATAGGCTATTTTATAAATATTTGTTAGTCTAATGTACAGTTCAAAGACTATGTTCCTCAAAGATAATAAAGACATATAATTATATGAACTGGTACAAATATCTGAAAGTCATTGTAAACAAGAAGCTTTCTTGGGAAGACCATCTTAAAACTCTTATTTTTCCTGTACAAACTTAACAGCTTTAAACTACAAAAGAAAATCTAGGCTAATTTTTACTGTGCAACAATGCAAAATCTGCTAGCATATGCAATAAATTGTTGGCAAGGCAAAGTTTCATCTAAACTGTTGCACTGATTAGACAATCTTATAAAAAGAGCATTAAAAAAACACACGCACAACACTACTATATTTCAATGAACTTTTTAAGCAAAAATGTATCAAGTCAGAAAAATCTTAGAAGACATTCGCCAACCATTCCATTATAACTACGTCGCTAAATGGGGGACTAGAACCGAACAATACAAAAACTCATTTGTTCCCTACTCTGTCAGACTGTGTCAGCGCTGCTCGTTGACTGGGAACATGAAAAGAATCAAGACTTCTCTGTATGTTTTGTCTGTTCTATTGATGTGAATCTTGTTTATGTTGTTTTGATTTGAGGAAAGAGCCCTTGTAATCACAACAAATTTTCAATACGGATCAATAAAGCAGTCTTAGTCTTAGCAAACAGACCAGTATTTTAAACTTTTAATGTGTATCCCAAAAAAATATTTTAAAACTTTTTTTTTTTGTCTTTAGGGCACTGTCATTATAATTGCTAATCATGGAGAGAAAATTGACATTCCAATGGGCTCTATACTGGAGAACAAGATTGTATCTGGCAATTTGAGGATATTGGATCATTAGCAGCCTGTTGACATCAAGTTACTTACACTATTACTGTCACTGTTGATCACTAGTACCACAACACAGGGAACTCAATTCTCTTTGTCCCATTCAAGTTGCAGTATTATAGGGTATTTATTATTATCACAAAGGGGTTGAACATAGTAGCTGTATCAAATTTGTTAATAACATAGCATAGTAGCTGAAGTTGTTAATAGCATAATTCAATTACTTCATCTTTAATCAGACTAAATAAAACTGGAAAGAGTTTTACGAAATTGCTGCCATTTTATTTCTGTTGATGATTGGACCTTGGTAGCTGTGAGTGAATGTACTAGGGGTATGTGTGTGTATTAGATAAAGTGTTAATTTGGTATTTGTGTGTGTGTTATCTTAGATTGAATGAAAGTATTGTTCATCAACTGTATATGTTTTAAGTGAAGAACTTTCAGGTGCTAGTTGGATGCCTGGGATAGTCATGTATGTTCACATCAGTCTTGTTACTTGTTACTTGTGGCTTGGCTTGTCCAATAAATAAAAAGACAAGCAAGTTGAACAGATTCAAGATGTATCACTCAAACTGTTGATGTTTTAGTTTGTCTGAAAGTCACTTTCCTTCTGTTAGCAGACAGCTGTGAAATACTTTCAGCTGAATTGGAATATTACCAAGAAATGTTATCAAGAATTGTGTATCTTTTGCTACTTTGGTGACTTTTATTTTGGCTACTGTGTATTTCTATCTTGTTTCTTCAACACATAGACTTATCACTGTTGAGAACATGTAGCCATGTTCATTATAATATAAACAATAAAGCCTTCAACTAGTGGTTCTCTTGGCCCCTAAATATTATTCTCCAGCAAGTCTACATAGTATACATTTCTGATAAAATATTAAGAACCTTTAATTTAAACTGTGTACCTGTATGATAGAATTAATATCTACCATCTGCTTGTGATTTCAATTGGTAGTGTCCATTCACATTTGGGTGTACAGATAGAAATATATGTATATATAGAGTTTATTATACTTAACAAATATATACTGGTAGTTCTATTTTTTCATCTCTCTCTTTTGTTCATATACCTTTATGTACAGCTGGGAATGTTTAACATGGGAACTAACTACTTGGGATACTAAGGGAAGCCTGACAGTAGTGTTAAGAGTGTCACTTTATTTAATTAGTATAAATTCAGTCATTAAAAAAAAAATGGAACAAAACTTGTTTTGTCCTTTTTTTTTCCCCCTCAAAACTATTTGGATCTTATTGAAATCTTTGTTCAAACAGTTAAAAGAATTTTTTCTATGACTTCTCTAATAATATTGTTCTAATTGACACAGGAAACATAATTCTGAACAATTCTCCCTGCATCCTTAGCTGTCTGGATTGAACTCTAGTTATTTACCCCTGTTTTTTTTTTAATATACTTGTTTTTCTCAGCTTTACAGGTTTTAAAAAAACATTTATATCATGTTTTTACAGACTTTTTTTCTTTTATTTCTTAATGGTAATATAATAATTGTGATACGTTTTATTAACCATGGGAAGTTATTGTCTTGTGATTTATGATAAATTAATATACTTGTCTACTCTTGGGTTGTTTTTTTTTATTTATATAGAAATGAGTTTGTACATTCTATTTGTTGATTGCTTTCAAGAAATAAATGCATGTTCTTTCATAAACGGATTACTTAGAGGGTGTAATAACAATGATTTACTTGTATATTCCTTGTATTGTACCCCCCCCCCCCCCCCCATTCAATGGACAAGTGGCTTCCCAGGTCTATCATCATTAATCATTTCATATAATAAAGCATATTTTAACAAGAAAAAAAATAAGACTTCTAGTTTTTTTTGTTTATAACTGCATTCAGCAATAATACACAAGTAAAGCACCAAAAAATCCAGTGTAAAAATTTTAATGTAAATATCACATGAAGCAAGAATCACTGAAACATGAAGAATGAGTCAGTCACACTAGCTATTGTAACATGACATTCTACTGAGTAGCAGTTTCATAGTTTTGTTTCAAAATGTACTGTCCACATGTTCATTGACTGTGTTTATAGAGGAACAATTGGGTCTACCGTTTTTTGTTTTTTTCACAATGAAGTCACCAATTCATTTCTTCCTAGTGTTTTTTATAGCAGAGTAGAACTTAACTGTATCAAATACCAGTAGTTTCTGATTTTAAAGCAATGGAACTAGACTGAATAGAGACAAGACATTTTTGTTTTTATTTAAAAACTTAAGAAAATATTTGTATTGTGTTGTAAAGTAGAAACACACGTTCACATTTAGTTTATTTGATTTTCTAACCAAATAAATAGGCGAAGACAATTTTTTAAATCTAGGAATGGAGTCAATTTAGTGATGGTATTACAATGTCAGTGGAATAAAATACAACCATCAGTTCTGCATATTACATTATTTTATAAACAAAACAGGTCAACAACAATTTTGGATCTGGATACACTTTTAGGAATGCTTGACATTTTTGTAACCCTCACATTGGAGAACATTCTGAACTGTAGAATTTGTTAACAAACTAAGAAAAAAGGCATTTATGTAAAAAAGTGTAATTTAAAATTCAAGCCCTCACATCAATACTGTGCATATACAAAACTCAACACTCTAGCAAATAGCAAAGAACATAGAGCTTTAAATATTTTTCTTTTCTGAAATACTGAATTGTACGATTGGATCAGGTGAATGATTCAATCAGGAGCAGAAACAAGAAGTTTCCAAGGTTTTCAATACATCACATCATAGTAGTAGCCTATAGATTCTGTTTCGTTTGTCCTACTTGAGAGAGATGCCATTAAACTGAATACAGTATCTTTGTTTCAAGAATTTGTGCTACTGATAGACATAATACATTATAATAACAAGACAATCTTTGAATTGAACAAAACAAGCAAGACATTGGAGGGGAAAAATACCATTTCATATTTACAATTCCATTGGACAGAACCATTTGAAATAAATACTGACATCCAATGAGAATTCACACTTATTAAACTCCCCTAGCCAATCAAATGAAACTCTACAAGAATCCCTCAAGAAATACTTAATGGCTATCAAAATTTTCAGAGAACTGAAGGACATCCCACTTCCAATGATACTTCTGCCATGGCTAATCAACTTATATGTTTCTTTGAAATCATATTTAATTGTCAAAATATTGTGAACCATAAATTTGACTTGTTTGATTCCTTGCACTTGATGAGCCAAATCAATTTTGTCTTTCACACACGGAATCCATTTAAAACTCACATTTTGACATCTTCAGCAAGATTTTGAAGGAAATTTCTAATTGGCAACAAAAAAATGCTTTCTATTATTAGATAAAAATAAAATGACCAAACTTTCTGCACATAGGCACAAATAACCTCAATAAATTAAAACTGTATACAATAAGGAATAAGCTACGTTGAGAAAAACAAAAATCTGTGTGAATTATTGGTCAAGTCCCCTTATATAGATTCTACCTACAATGGTAGTTTCCACAACATTGGTCAATCGGTTATAAATGAACTAAGTTCACATATTGCACTTGAAACAAGAAAATATACAACAATTGCCATAAGTAAAAACCTATTGGAACAGCAAGCATCTTTGAGTCAAAGCACTTTTGGTACTTAGAAGTACTTTTTTTTTGTTTTGCTTGACAGCTTGTTTTGTAGATCAAATTATGCCATGCCAGAGATTAAGTGTTGAACTGTGTTAGATCAAATTATTGCAAAATACATCCATCAGTACAAGTTGCCTACTGGGAGTGTGGGTGCAACAAAGCATATTACAATTAGCTCAGGATTTTAAGTGACATGGTAGCCTAACAAGATCATGCTTGACTGTTAGGTTCTGGGTTTGAGTCTAGGATTTTTACTTCAGCATTGATATCTAAGGGTCAAGCTAACTGAATAACCAGGAACCCTTAGAGGAAAATGATAGTTGATAAAGTCCATACTGGCCATATAATCGAGTGAAAGTCACAGAAATAAGTGGACTGGCCTCCTGTCCAAATAATTGTATAGAGACCTAAATGGGTTGACAGAAAATTATCCACTCCTAGGAAGCATAATGAGGTTGATTTAATTGAGGTCTGGCTGTGCATGCCATAAAACTACTGACCATGAAGACAAAGAAGCACATATGAACATGATTCTGCATGCTAGTATCCAACATGTAATGAGTAGCCTTAATATGAACAACACAGCATTATGTTATGTGATGGCGGTGTGACTGTGATGTGAAGATGCTGTCACTCAATCCAGCAGTTGCCCAGTCAAACTCCTCTTGCTGCCTAATCCTTTCTTCCTGTCATGTATGAGGCTGCTAATGAAAGATGTCACCTGACATCCCAGACTGCGTTCGTGCTGGTCACAAGGTTCTCCAGTCCTTTGAGCGTGTTGAAACTTCCAGAGTAGAAGGTCAAGTCAGATATCACAAGCCTGGGGGAGGGAGAAAGAATCCAATAATAACAACAATAAAACCCTGTCTTGAGCTACACTTCATAACACTTTTATAGAACCAAATAATTGCAAACAAATGTCAACCAAGCAAAGAACAGGAGAGCATTCTACTTGGCAAGCACAAATACATTTATTGTTTATAAACATACATATTTTATATTATATTATCATTAAACTCTGAGTGTGGGCCTGAGAATCCAATCTTCTCTTGCAAAAGCTCTTAACAGCAACCCTGTATAATGCATGCATGTCACTTATACAGGTCAAGAAACTTCTTCCCAGAGAAGGAAATCAGAAAGTCTAGAGCAGTCAAAAAGAATATGTGACAGTTTCCTCTTCATCCCTACAAAGAAGGCATCATGGGTCAAAAGTTTGGCCTGAACCATTTGAAATATAAAATAACTGGACAGTGGCTTGTCCTGCACTATGCTAAAATAGTTTGATCAGGGCTGGGAAACCACAACAGGGAAGGGTGGTTAGGGTGCCTTATGTGCTTCACAACACCACTGGGTTTTTGGAGCTTGTCCCTTTATTTTCATTGCTATCGATTGGATTGTTGCTAGAGTAGGATAAGCTATTAATAGAGTTAACATTTTGATGTGCAGTTGATATTGAAGAAAGACTAACTACTCAGTAAATATGAGATATAAAAAAAAATGTGACTATTTTAATGTAGCATGATGTAAAAAAGAGTTGGCAGTAAGATATAAGAGACCACCATAAGTTGCGCCCTGAGAACTAGTCAACTTTATTCAACATAAATGGGGTTTTATCTTAGTAGTGCTCCTGAATGTTAGGAGAAAAGAAGACACAGTGTATGTACTTGGTTTGGAAATGGTATCAAATTTTCTATTTGTGATTTTTAGGTCCCTAATTATCATCCAGGTTTGATGGATACCTGACCTTGGTTGGGAAATAAAAAGGTGCTTGCTTATTAATGACATCTTTATAATTCACTATCCACAAAAACAGATTTCTAGGCCAAATAAAAAGTTATATCTATTGTGACCTTATAAGTAAAGTAAAGTTCCCCTTTCAGACCTTGCGATCTATGGGGCAGATGATGTAAACGTCATCTGTTTCTGTGGCCCACGGTTAACGAGGGTGTCATGCACAATGACCAACCACCTTTACTTTTCCCCAACTAATGTCAGGTACCCATTAGAGCTGGGTGGAGAGGTGCCCTAAATATATCCTGAAAGTAAAACTCCCAAGCTTCACCAAGATTTCAACCAGGGACCTTCAGTTCGGAATACAAGTGCTTTACCACTCAGCCATTGAGCCTCCTAATGACCTCATGCACTGTAATAAATCAATCCAGTCTATCCTACTAGGTAAAAAAGTGATAGGGTACTTACCCACATTGTGGTCCACCATCGTTGGTCACTTTTAATGCAGCTAGCCGCTTGCCAAGAAGGTGCATGAAAGACTGGTTGATCCTTTGAAATAATTCCTGAAAGTATGAAATCATATTGCAACATTAGTGTTAATGTCTTTCTACAAGCTGAGTTATCCTATGAGCTAGGTGTATCCATTAGTTTCCTTCTATGTACTCACTCTAATCTGAGATAAAGGCAATGTCCCGACTAAAGCTTCATGAAGCTTGGCCAGTTGTTTACATATAGTTCTAAAACATTGGGAAGGCATTGGGGCTTTCACTTCATACTGGAATAAAGACCAAAAAAAAAATGAAATCTTCTAGTCATTTGGAGCTTAGGTTAGAATGGAATGAGTTGCTATTGCTCCTTATAAATAGTCTAAAAAGAAAATGGTCTAGCAAGAAAAAGAGTGGCAAGCAAACCTTAGTTAGCTGTGATTCAGTCATATTCTCAGAGATGCTGATTAACTTCAGGTTGATTTCTTCAATGTGGTCATCATAATCCTAGGAACAAACAGGATGGTTTAGAACTTTTTTTGCACTTCAGGTGTTTTTTGCATTTTGTTTTAGCTTTGCTGCAGTGTTTATGTAAAAAGCATAATCATAAATAATAAGAATATTCATAATTATATTCAGATTCTTAGTATAAATCATAAATATTCTTAGCAGTGTCTCTTGAGGAATTTTCTGATGATCAAGTAGTCCCGCTGCAGTACTGTCCTAACAAGAATTTTCTCATGTGACAGATAGATAGATAGTGATACTGAAATGTTTACATTATTGCAAATTTTTTTTTAAAGGCTTATTGCTAAACACTTTTAAAAATTTACTTTAATTAGTTTGAAAAAAAAATAGTGTGATTTTTGCAATTCTTGATTTAATGATTTAACTACATGGTAAAACATCAAAATTTTAAGATTCCATTATTAAAGTTGTTGTTATTATTGTTGTTATTAGGAAAGCATCTTAGAAATTCATACCAAGAAAGGTGGATAAACATATATATATATATAACTTTTAATTTTAGTGGGTAAATAACTTATGAATAAAGAAAATAAAATAGTCTAATCAAGATAGGTGTCTCTTCTAACTATCTTCTGATCTGTGCTCAGGTATCTGGCCTTTGTTGTTTTTTCCCTTTATATTCTCTTGACTTTATTTCAAGGTGACTAGCCAATTATCATTTTTAAGTAACAGAATCATATTAAGTTCAGCATACCTTGGTGATTTTCCTGAAATTTTTGAGCATGTTGCTATTTTTAGCAGGTAGAGTTTGTTCAAAGTGTTCCTTAACTTGTGGTATAAAAAAGACAACAAGCTGCAGACATCTTGAAGCCAACGCTAGGTTCTTAGTGGAAATAGTTTTAAGCCCCACCAGTTGTCTGGCTCCTGCTCCTATCAGTAGCTGACAAGTGCGGGAATTGAACATCTGAAATTTTAAAATTTCCATTCACATAAAAAAGAGGTGAGGAAGCTTATCAATGTTATTTTATTTTTACGTTTTATTTTAATAACACATGACACACAAAATTAAAAAATATTACAAATCTTGTCATTATAAAAATTGTGTATTGTGATAGTATCTAGCAAGACAGACCTGAAATCCAATGTTTGTTAACTAGATCCACTTATTTTGCATCAGATTAATAAACTTAGAACAGTTGGTTACCCATTATAAGAAAACAGGCAAATACACTTATCAAATGGTGTTACTAAATATGTTGATAGCTCAATGTCATTCTTACCTTCAATAAATCTATAAGCCTAGTAAGGAGATCTGGGGTAGCAGAAGGGATGTCAACAACACACTGACAGTATTCTACCATCATTTTGACCAACATCAACACAGTGCTGGAACAGTCATTTAATTATAAGTCAAACAGATATAACACATGACAGTAAACTAGCAGAGTCATAAGTCTTGAGAAACCAATAGCTCTTCTATCATAACATTCAAAGTCATTCATGGTATAGAAATCACAAGTAACAGAGCCTAAAATACTGAAGTAAACACTGTATAGCTTTGAGAGAGGCGTATTGGTGTTCTGAATAAAGAAGTTTGATTTCCTGACTTAAAAGTCAAGACAGTGTTAATATGTTAAGATTTGCATTGTGGTTATCTCTTTTAGTTTGTTCCTTTAGTAGATGATTTAGGCTAAAAAAGCAGTGAAAATGTGTGGTTATAAAGGATGACAAATGAACTGTTTCCTTTAAGGACCCACACAAACAGTACATACCCAACAACTGCAAACTCTTCATCCCCTGCATATAAATATTGTTTAGTTGTTTGAGTGCTGCCTGGGACAAAAAAAGAACAACAGTAAAACATTCAAACGTTTATGAGAAGTATGTGTGCCATTAATCAATGAAAAGAAACCTTTAAACTTGACAAGTTGAGACATAATTTTTAGTATTCTAGATAAAAAATTTGTTTGTTTGTTCTAAATTTCTTTTTTAAATGTCACTCAGAATAAGAATACACTTCACAAAACTCTTCTATAGAACAAATCATCAAGTACTAACAAAATCAGTTTCATTGAAAACTCAAAATTAACATAACATTTTTTACTTCACAATTATTTATTTATACAAAATATTTGGGAATCAGACCTGACCTAAAAAAACAAAAAAATGATTACACATTATGTTTTCCTTTTTTTTATCACACTTGGTTTCAATTCTTTAAAACTTAATCTTCTCAATGTTATTACTGAAATGTAATTTATATCACATCTCATTTAACTGTGTCTTACCTGTGCCAGATTTTTTTTCAGGTAATGTTAAAGTACCTTCAAATGAAAAAAACAAAATTGTTAACCATAGAAATAAATGGTCAAAGGTCAAATACCTGAGTTAAGACCACGTCACATAGCAATTAAACATGTGGGAAGCGTGGTCGAGAGGCCAAGTGCGCTTGAACTTGGCTACCTAGAAGGGGGCTCGAGGTTCGACACCCAACTCGGGCAGAGTTGTGTTTACTGAGCGCATAAAGGCAGCACGGAAAACCAACTCCTAGATACCCCCTTCCCCCCACTGGTCCACAAATGAGACTGGACCAAAAGCGCTCTGAGCATGCTATAAGCATGAAAGTAGTGCTATATAAAAGCTATAATAATAATAACAATTTATCATTTCTTTTGCTAACAGACTGAGCTGAGGTGAACTGGATGTGTTCACACAAACATTAAATAAGTCTCGGAGTCATAACAAGTGGAAGACAAAAAGAAAGCAAAACATATGAATTCAAATGTAAGTCACCTGTGTTGATGACATGACTGACTAAGTCTTGAAACTCGGCAGGTACATCAGCCTGTCTCCACCTCTCATTGTCTAGGATCAGACTGAAAAGAAGATTGATAGATTTGAGGATAGAAGTAGGATGCAAGAGGAAATAGAATGTATCAGGATAGAATCAACGTATGACACAGTGAGTGTTGTGAAATGAGAAAAGTCAACAGATGTTTCACTCTTCATAAATATACCAGAAGTTGAGTCCCTGTATGTGTGAGTTTATGATGCAAACTTGATCAAAGTAGGGCGGATGTATTGGTTGCGTAGGCTGAAGAGTTTCTGATGAATCCATGAGGTGGTCTGGCATAATTCAAGTGTATAAAAAGGATGGTAATTCTGAATGAAAGCATGGATCAGCCAGCTTTTGTTATTTTTTACTGTAATCTTAAATCTAGGGTTTTCTAGATTTTTTTTATTTTAGTTGCTAAAAGATTTACTAGATCTATCATCAAGATGCAACTATTCTAGACCTAAAGCCAACATTTACACACAATATATACACACAATCAGTGCTTTATGAATTAGGCTTCAATATACTTCTCTGTGATGGTCAATGACCTTGAAGCACTATTGACCACTCCAATTACTACCTTGGCTGCATTTCAAATGCATTACTTTTAGTTCTAAACTAAACAAAATATCTATGTCTAATTGTATTATTATTTTATTATTTTGTGAATTTGACCTCTTTTCATAATTTTAAAGTATTGTTTTCAACTAAGTGTTAAAATGTTAGAATTGACTTTCTTTCATCTTCCACCCCAAGATTTTAAATATAATTTGTCCAGTGATTCAAATATTGGGCTGTGAAGTAAAATCTTTCATCTAAGATGGTGGAGTGCGTCATTTAAAAGAAAAAAATGGTTTTGTTAATTCTGTTGGGGGAGGGAGAGCAGGAGGAGTCGTGGGTGTCAGTCACCTGAGTTTATTCTTTCTCTCCTCATGGAATCGGGCTACAAACTTGTTGGCCTGGTTCTGAAGGACTCCTCTGAGTGACATGCTCTTCCTACCACACACTTGCTCAGTGTCACTGACAAAATCCTCAATACACCTTGACAGAATAACAAACTCTGACGATGACAGGCGATCTAAGAATCCATCCTTAAATATATTAAAATTAAAGAAATTGTTATAATAAAAAAAAAAAAAAAAATGGTTAGGGACATTTATTATAAAATGAATACTTTTTGAAAATAGAAAAAAAAAATGCCCTGCAAACCTTGGCTCTAGCATTCATGACCTTCACGCATCTGTCATGGCCATAGTCACTCACAGCATACAACATTTCTCTAAGGCAAACCTGGGCCTTGTCATATTCAGCTGAGGTTATCATGACATCAACATCTTCACTCCTGTCGCAAACAAAAATATCAATATTTGTGTCAGCTTCAGTTTGAAGGTAGTAGAACTGTCTAATACATAAAGTCTAAAGGATTTAGAGTTTCAATGGCATATGATTTATAAGGGTCTTACGAGTCGTAAAGGAATGTGATTTTGAGTTTCAATGGCACATAATTTACAAGGGTCTTACAAGTCGCTGTACAGACCCTATGGCATGGCATTTCCTTTCACTGAATGTAATGAGCAGCATAAAGGAAATCTGAGGCTCTTAGTGGCATAAGAGAGTGTTTCACAGTGTTTTTGACCATCAAACCTGAAACATCAAGGAATGACTTGTGAAAAAGAAAAATACTTACAAAGAAACATGGAGATATTCAGTCTCTCCAACATCCTCCCCTGAGGCAGCCATTGCAGCATCTGAGCAAGCTTTGTTTTTGCCTGCAGCCATACCCATAATATTTGTCACTAGACCATGAAATGCCTAGGAGCAAGAACAAGATTTTTCAGAAATTTCCAAAAAAAAAATAGAACACTACTAAAAGTATTGCACTAACACAAGCCAGTTAGGACTTGTATGTTAAATACTTGTTTTAATATGTCTATAATTCATCTTTGAAGCCAAACATATCAGAAGCTAATAAAGAGGAGTTTAATTTATAGTTTTTAGTATGACAGTGGACATATTTTTAAATAGAAAAATGGTCAGATATTTGTTTGCAAAAGTATTCTGCATAATGATTTTTCAACATGTTTATT
Organism: Biomphalaria pfeifferi; assembly: GCA_030265305.1. Classification (NCBI taxonomy): domain Eukaryota; kingdom Metazoa; phylum Mollusca; class Gastropoda; family Planorbidae; genus Biomphalaria; species Biomphalaria pfeifferi. Next base: position 17,765 of record JASAOG010000334.1, on the reverse strand, counting down.
TTAATAAAAAGAAATACATCAAAAATGTAAAATTAAAGATATTTTTGTTTGTTGTCTAAAATGTTTTACATGTTTCAGATGTTCCTTCATTGTTGAAGATAGTCCAAACCTCGGAGCATCAAGACAACCAAACACCAAATAGCTATAGTCCCTGACATTACTACACAATTTTAGATTTTTTTTTTAACTTTTGAAAAAAAAAATTCAGCAAAGAAAAATTGTGTCCTCGTCATTCAAAAAGCCATCAGTAAGAGAAAAACATATTGCTATCATCCAACAAAGGAAACTAAAAATCATTAACCAATTGACTTGCCTTGGTTCTATTCAACAAGACCATGACGCTAGCAAAGACTTGCTTGAGTAGCTCCATCCACTGAGGGTAGTTTAACAATCTCATTTGGTCAGCCAAACTGAAATATTATTTTTTACAATGTAACAAGTATAAATTTATTCTTTATATATTACACAACAGATTCCAGTTAATTAAATGAGTTGACAAACTTCTAAAGTAATAAAACTATATTGTAGCAGAAAAAGTTCATGCAATCACACCAGCAAGATATTTATATATAGAAGTGTGATTTTGACATTCAGCACTAGCTCTGGATCGCTCCTCACGGTGTGAAGCTGTGAGTGTAGGAGTCATGAGATATGAAGCAAGAAGAGTGGCCAGAGACAAAGAGCGCCAAACCAACAAAAAGTTGAGAGAAGAAGCAGGCTTAAATGCAATTGACCAAACCTAGTCATGCCACAAGGCAAGCTTTTTAAAGCAAGGATTGAACTTTACAGTTCATAGGATATGAGAAATGGGCTTATCTTCGATCACAAAGAGTGTTCTGATTTACCAAAATCTACAGTATTAATTACTGGCATTATTTTCTGAACACATACAACATTAAAAATAAGAAAAACTTAATTAAATAAAATAAATACAAGAAATGAAATCTTTTACAAACTTGTGTCGATAAGTTTTAAGTCATTTATCATAGACATTGGTAATTAACAGTCTTACCTGCTGGCATTATTCTCTGTATCATTACAATCTGCAATGGCAACAGCTTCAACAACAGTCTAAGGAAACAAACAGTGACCAAGTTCTTTCATGTCTTTTATATACATGATTTCATTCAAATGATAATAATAAAATAATAATTATCTTTATTATCCTTGGGAAAGTGTGCCTTAACATTAACACTACTGCAAGGCAAATAACAAAACATTATAAAGCAAAGGAATTAATATAATAGCTAATAATTTATACTCAAACTTAGACACATTATGTTCAATGATTCTATAGCTAAAGGTATTTAATGGTTCTTGGGTATATTTGTGATCAATGTCTTTTATTTTCTATGTGTCAAATTTAAAATCTTCATCCAGATTGTGTTTTTTTTATGTTTAAAATATACAAATAGAGAGCGAGAGAGAGAAGTTTTCTGAATCAAAATATCAAAAACTTTTTAAAAAAAGATTTACCTGTTTGACTGTAGCCTTGAGGGCCGTGAAGGCTTCCTCTCTGTAGACATCAATGAAGTTAAACTTGTGCTGCCTTAGCATGCCAAACAGCACAGACACTAAGTGTTCCTGAAAGTAACGAAAGTTTCAAATTTGTTTATTAAAAAAAAGACACAAAAAAAAACAGGGATAAGCTACATGTGATGGACTAGCTGTGGTATGCCAATAATAGAGCAGAGTAAGAGAATGGTGGCCAAGTCAAAAGGGTGCGGAGGGCCAAGCCTGGGACCATGATTTCTAATTGGGATTCACATTTTTTTCCTTAGTTCCTAAGGTAAAGTAAAGGTAGCTGCAAATAACTATTTTATATGATTATCACATACCCTAACCCTAACCTTTAAAAGATAGAGCTCAACTTTTATTTAAACTAAAATGTATTTATTTATAAATTATTTTGAAAGCCACATCCTAGCAAACCAAAAATATTTTACATAAAGGAAAAAAAAATTTTTATAATAATTTGATCCTGTTATTTACTAATGTACAGACAATCTTTCAAACTACTTCCATGGCAGACATTCTGTCACTGACCTCATCAGCCAAGAGAAGAGCATCTTTGACTGGTCGATTAAGTTCCATTGAAATACAGCGATTGAAATCTGCCTGTAGCATTTTGTCTATCAACTTTTCCATTTCAGCTAACTGTGAACCAAGATGTCTGTAACACAAAAAAATTAGTTTAAACAATAGAAAATAAAACTTAGATGAAAGAGTTGTGTTTTTTTGTCAATTTTATAATTCAAAACATTCACATTATCTTATTCTTATCTTTAAATATCATTTCAAAGGTTGTCTGCCTAACTGTGTGGTATGCACTCTGGAGTGTCATCTCGATAGTTAGATTCGGATTTTTGGCAAATCTGCACAATTTAGGCTATGTCATCATCTCGAGAGGTTGGGATAGGAAGGATGTAATTATCTACAATTCTGAAGGAACATCCTAAGCTTGTAAAACATGACAGTGACAGCACAGGGCCATGTGTTAGTCTTCATGTTTTTAAGTTCCCTCATCTGTAATTAGCTTGGAGGAGTAAAAGTTTTTGGTCCTCTCTTAATAGACAACCTCATGGCCATTGAAACAGGTCAACACCTTTCATAATAATCATTACATCTTCTGAGAAACTATGAAAGGCAAGATCAACTATGGAACAACCAGACAGACCTGTTAGCTACCTTACCCTGAGGTCAATGTTAGTCAACAATCACTAAGAGGAGTGGCTCAACCAATGGGCACCAGGAAACATAGGCAGAGCTATGAACAAAAGAAAGGACCTTTACAAACAAACTGGACAGCACTAGCTTCCTCCTCAACAATGAGCAATCTACAACCTTCCAACTAATAAAAGGACACACACCTCTGTTAAATAACCACCTTAACAAAATAAATCCCACACACCTACCACTTTGTAGACACTGCACCTACCCTTATAAAACTGTAAACCACATCCTCTTTGAATGCCCCTTCCTAATCCACCTTAGGCAGACCCTACTACCATTTCAGACCAACATAACCAACACTCTGTACGGCAGTGCTGAACAACTATTTTTCCTTGTTGCAGTATGCAAAAGAGCTCAGCAGCAGAAAGCTGGCTAGAAGAAGAAGCATTAGATCTTAAAAGGAGTGTAACTGTTGTTTTTTTTTTCTCTTTCTGTTCTCCACTCTTACATGAACTAAGTGTTTACCTAAAACTGTGTATTCCAACCAGATCCTTACAGAGTACATCTTGGGACGTGGAGATCAGATCTAGGGAACCAATGAACTCATTGTTGGAAAGCAGTCTCTGAATGGTAGGCTGGGTCTCATGAATGGAGGACATGATTTTGAGCTGTGGAAATGTGTACAGTGTAGCACAGTTAACAAATGGGATAAATAAAATAAAACGTTCTTAACAAATTAAATTTCTTAAAATTATTTTGTTTGTTTTAATACAAAATCATTACAAATGTTAATTTCACTCACTTAGACAATTTTTAATGAATTAGTTTTAATATAAAAATTACTAATAATGATTCCTGCTGTTCAAATTTTAAAATTAATCTGTATTCAGAACCAAAATTTATTAGAAGGGCAGAAACAAGTCTACAATTTAATAGATATAAAACCAGGACAAACCTTATTGTATAATGCTTGGTAATTGGCTTTTGTACGAGACAGTTTGATGACTTTTAGGGACTCTTTAGCAATCTTTTCATTTAAAATGTTAATATATTCCCTGAAACATTAAAAAAAGGATTGAACCTCATTTAGTTTCTACATATTTTACTCTTCTCCTACAAATGCAGTTTTTCTAGTTCCATCACCTGAGTTGTTTGATACATTGAATAGTGTGGGCAAGGTTCTCCTGAAGCTCATCGTGTGATGTCATAGCATGAAAGAAAGCTTCAGACTTTTGTGAAATCTGCCGAGCAATTTGCACCTCTACACTGTCCAAATAATGACTCAGCTGTGGATTTGACAAGTCATTACTATCACTGGCAGAATTTTTTTTATAGTGTCGACTAATGGCTACTTAGAAAAGTATGTTTTTTTTTAATTTTAAATATTACAAGAAAAAAAAACAACATTTGTTAGACAACACTCCCTGGTTTACCTTTTCCTGAAGAAGCTTTGTAGACTGTCGTTTATCTGTTTGTTGAGTAGATTTTGATTCTTCTATTTGGGACCAAGGGAACACTGCATTAAATATTTCTGGATTCTCTAGATTAAATTGGGTTGACATAAAAAGCTGTGAAGTGAGAGAGGACAAACATGAGAGCAATTCCTAACAACACCAAGCTAAATACAAGCAATTACACACACAAAGTTTATTTAATGCTCGTTAGCCAAAGACCAATGTTTCATTTCTAACTGAACAGTACATTTTAATTAAAAAAAAAGCAGCTAACACAGGTTAATCAATGTGAATAATAGTGTAAGAAAAACTAATCTTTATGGTAATTACTATTCTTAGAACTATAAGGACTTTGTCCCACTAACTTATATATAAAAGATAAAACAGCCTATTCTACCTTTATTTGGTCATAGTCTGCTCTACCTTGCTCTGAAATAAGGAAACAAAAAATAAATTGTTGGGATGTTGTTGTTTTTTTTTTGGGAGGGGTATTTTTTCTTTCCATCACAACCATAAAATAAAAACAGGAAATTATGTTTTTGTGTAATTATGTTATTGTGTAATGATTAAATAATACAGCTAAATACTAGATGCATGACGCATAGGACATAATCATCATCTTTTTTGAAGTAACGTCTGTATTATATAAGATAAAAGTGTGCTCAAAGGAAAAAGCCATCAAGCCTAACAAACTTCAAGCCCAATCTGAATATGCTTGCGAATGGAATAATTACTATGTTTTCAGCTCCACCTTCACATGAAGACAAGAAAGTTTAAAAAGGGAAAAAAAAATGGCTTACTCATTAATCTAACAAGTGCAACATCTGTTAATGGCCCAAAAACAAATGCCCTACAACATTAATCAAGCACACAGATAACAAATTACTACTTGCATATCATACTAAAGGGAACAGTTGTTTGTATCCATAGTCATTTTTTTTTAAAATACAGCAATACATATTTTAAATCATTCTATTTTACACTATTGTAGCAGTTTACAAAATATTTGCAAGAATTTAATATAACAGCAGTTATGACATTGAAGTACTTCATAGTTCTTTGAATGACTTTGAAGTACTCCATAATTCTATTGAATGACTTTGAAGTACTCCATAGGTCTTTGAATGACTTGGAAGTACTCCATAGGTCTTTGAATGACTTTGAAGTACTACATAGATCTTTTAATGACTTTGAAGTACTCCACAGTTCTATTGAATGACTATGAAGTATTCCACAGTTCTATTGAATGACTTTGAAGTACTCCACAATTCTATTGAATGACTTGGAAGTACTCCATAGCTCTTTGAATGACTTTGAAGTCCTCCATAGATCTTTTAATGACTTTGAAGTACTCCACAGTTCTATTGAATGACTATGAAGTATTCCACAGTTCTATTGATTGATTTTGAAGTACTCCACAATTCTATTGAATGACTATGAAGTACTCCATAGTTCTATTGAATGACTTCGAAGTACTCCACAGTTCTATTGAATGACTATGAAGTACTCCATAGTTCTATTGAATGACTTTGAAGTACTCCACAGTTCTATTGAATGACTATGAAGTACTCCACAGTTCTATCGAATGACTATGAAGTACTCCACAGTTCTATTGAATGACTTTGAAGTGCTTCACAATTCTATTGAATGACTTGGAAGTTCTCCATAGCTCTTTGAATGACTTTGAATTCCTCCATAGATATTTTAATGACTTTGAAGTATACCGCACTTCTATTGAATGACTTCGAAGTACTCCACATTTCTATTGAATGACTTCGAAGTATTCCACATTTCTATTGAATGACTTTGAAGTACTCCACAATTCTATTGAATGACTTGGAAGTACTCCATAGCTCTTTAAATGTCTTTGAAGTTCTCCATAGATCTTTTAATGACTTTGAAGTACTCCACAGTTCTATTGAATGACTTCGAAGTACTCCACAGTTCTATTGAATGACTATGAAGTACTCCATAGTTCTATTGAATGACTATGAAGTACTCCATAGTTCTATTGAATGACTTCGAAGTACTCGACAGTTCTATTGAATGACTATGAAGTACTCCATTGTTCTATTGAATGACCTCGAAGTACTCCACATTTCTATTGAATGACTTCGAAGTATTCCACATTTCTATTGAATGACTTTGAAGTACTCCACAATTCTATTGAATGACTTGGAAGTACTCCATAGCTCTTTAAATGACTTTGAAGTTCTCCATAGATCTTTTAATGACTTTGAAGTACTCCACAGTTCTATTGAATGACTATGAAGTACTCCATAGTTCTATTGAATGACTTCGAAGTACTCCACATTTCTATTGAATGACTTCGAAGTATTCTACATTTCTATTGAATAACTTTGAAGTACTCCACAATTCTATTGAATGACTTGGAAGTACTCCATAGCTCTTTAAATGACTTTGAAGTTCTCCATAGATCTTTTAATGACTTTGAAGTACTCCACAGTTCTATTGAATGACTATGAAGTACTCCACAGTTCTATTGAATGACTATGAAGTACTCCACAGTTCTATTGAATGACTATGAAGTACTCCACAGTTCTATTAAATCCAACTCACCTAATTGTTTGAAATGAAGGGATGGAAAAATATCTTTGCCCCCGGTGGGAGCTTCCGTCAGCTTGTCTCTATTTTTGGAATGTTTTTTCAATCTCTATGGGAAAAAAATATAATTATTTTTGTATCTTGTGCAAATTTCTGCGTTAGAAAAAAAAAATGAAAACTGTCATATTAATAATTTTTCTTTAATTACTTTTACAATGTCACAAGTCAAGATATAAAGTCCAGGCCTGTAACTAAAGTTCTCTAGGAGTGTTAGTAGAACGAATGTCAAGGCTGGAATAAGGTTTCTCTAAATAGAATAGCTTGCACTTACTAAAATTAGCCAAAAATTTCCGAATTATTTATATACAACTATTCAAAAATATCTCAAACAGAAAGATCACAGATAAATTTAGGGGGGAAAATGCAAATTTACCATAAAGAATGTTGTTAGTTTGTTTTAAAATAAATTTAATTTGATAATCTTGTATTCAGAGAAACTGCTACACCTGTTTTCTATTACATACACATTAAGTTCAAAAAATTAAAAGTGTTTAAGTGTTCAACTAGATCTACAATACATTTACACGTAATGTGGGATCAGAAAAGTCAATACATCATGATGGTACTATTTCATTGTGACAGTGACTACATTTAGCTCATATTTGTTATCTGCTTAGCATGTGTATCGGCCATGCTAGTTCATGTTTTCACCAAGACATTCATAATGTAATAAATATAAACTGGTTAACCAACAAACAGAATGTTAACTCTACAGAAAATTAACAACAACGGCAATCACAAATAACTTTTACTTACAACTGATGTTTTCCTGAGATATTTCTCAAAATGTTTTGGTCCTATTTCAGGGACATAGGGCGATGGAAGTATCTCTGCTTTCTCAAAAGACTGGCCCCAAGTTTTTGTGAAGAAATCAGTTTCTCGTTTAACCAGTCTCGGATCATTCAGCAGCGCTGGCAGGTTAACAGTGGCATTGTGTATTGTCCACTTAAACTGATCTTGCACAATGCAGGGATCAGAATTGGCAGGGGCTTGCCCTTCACTACACTGTCGCTCTTCACTTCGGATTGATCTAATTTTACTTCTGGCACCACCTGTCAATAAATCATTTATGACATTTTCAAATAAATTATTTAGTATTTGTATAAAATGCACTAAGTAAAAACAAAAATGTTTGGGCCACTAGCCCTTCATCAGCTACAAAAAACAAGAAAGACTAAACAATAAACACAAAAATGTTAACTTATCTCTCCAATGTTGTTTATCGAGGCCAAAAAGAAACAAGCTGTGCTGGCGTAAAAGTGCAGGAAATTGGAAGGGACGATGATGTTTCACAAAAAATAAATTGGTTAAAGGTTGAGTGTTTATCCTCACCTCATTTTAAATTTTAAAAAAGAGTTTGTTGTTGATCCTGTGAGGTTGGAAGGTGCACGACATGTAAATAAGTTATTTTCAATCTGCAGAAGAATATTTTTATCATTGCATTGTTGTATTGCAGTGATGAGAACAGTGTTACTCCTATGTTGTGTGCTACTGAAATGGGCTTAGTAGCAAGATTTTGAATGTCTCTAAAGGTGTTCTTGGATTCACATTTTTAAGGTCTTGCCTATGTGAAGACATCTTGAGCATATTATCCCCTCTACTATTAGAGTTAAATTTTTAACTTATATTGATAGTCATTTCAGGACAAGTGATGGTGGCTTTAGTTAGTGTGTGTTTGCAGGTCTGACAGTTAAGATGCTCACATGGCCAAGTGCAAGATTCACTTGAAATGTTATGAAGTTTAGTATCTTGAATACCACAAAAGTGGAGGCGTGGTAGCTAAGTGATAAAGCGCTTGGCTTCTGAATGGGGGGTCCTGGGTTAAAATCTCTGTGAAGAATAAGATTTTCAATTTTGGAATCTTTGAGGCCCAAAAGAAGAACTTTTACCATTACAAAAGGTGGGATAAAGCAGGTTTATAAATTAATGATGAAAACTTATTTTACAATAGGTTGTACGTTGAACTGTTTTGTTTTCTTGTTTTTAAACATTATAATGAAACTTTATAATCTAAGAATTCGTAAACGCCTGATTTTTTTTTTTTCATTAATTTTATTGAAAAGTTTGAACTATGTTTTGTCATTCCCAGTAGAAAATAACTGTAATGTGTTTATCAGGTTTAGTGTAAAAGTAAAGTTCCCCTTTCAGAACTTGCGATCTATAGGGCAGATGATCTAAAGATTATCTGTTTCTGTTTCACGGTTAATGAGGGTGATATGTAGCCAGCAAAATGACCAACCGCCTTTACTTTTCCTCAACTAATGTCAGGTACCCATTAGAGCTGGGTGGACTCAAAAGATCCCGAAATAAAAAATCCCAGTCTTTACCAACATTCAAACCAGGAACCCCCAGTTTAGAAGCCAAGTGCTTTATGCCCAGCCCCAACAACCCCCTCACCACCTGTTCAGTGTAATAGACCTCAATATGTTGTGATCTGTACAATATTATATAGAGTGGAACTTCAGCTAGCAAACACATCTGATAGCAAACATTTTGGACAATAAAAGAAATTTTTTTTTATTTGGACAGGATGCTGAGTAACATTTTTTACCAAGCATCATTTCTGCTCAGTCATTATCCTTCTTATTTAGTGATTATTATGTTTACTAAATATTTTTTAATAATTTTAAAATGTGTTCTTTTATGTTTTTATGTTTATTCAACTTTAATTATATTGTATTATAACTGTTCTGATTAAAAAAAAACATACTACCTATATTGCATTGCCTATAACTTTCATACTTATTAGCAAGTCAACAGGGTCTGGGAACCAATTAAATTTCCTTTTCATTTCTTATGGGAAATTTTATTTTCAGATACCTGTAATGAATTTTTTTGTGAGTACCAGCCAACTTTCCAGAATGGATTGTTGTTTACAGTCAAAAATCCATTTTACTCTTTTGCAGTGTTTAGTATCATATTCCATGCTTTTTTTTTTTTTGTCAAAGTATAGGCCTAAATAGAGATTCTATGTAACATGAAGAGATGTGTATAATGATAATGTGATTTCTACTCACCATGCTCAGTATGGATGTGATCCTTGATTACATGGTCATCATAATCTCTATCACTCACACCTTCTAAAGGTAGTGACGGACAGACACCGTTCATGCCGTAACGACAAACATAGGAACCACCTTCTTTAGAACAGTGAAAATCACGTAAGTGTTGGCTGAAATCTCTGGGAGACTTAAACACATTGGCATCCCGACATAGGCTACATTTTTTCCAAGGAATGTATTGGTGTGTCACCTGACTTTGTAGTGCAGTTAAAGACATCGCAAACTGATTTCTCCTTCCATCAATGTTTTTACTCTTATGAATTTGACTTCCAAAATTAGGAATCAGATGTCTGCAATTTATTAAGAAGTTTGTTTTTTATTTAATAATTTTAATGCTCAATTCAGAAATCTAAAAGAAAAAAAAGTAAAGTTTTGTCTTTTTTTTTATAAATATGCAAAATGAGTCTGATTGTAATAACCCAATAATTTTTCAATAATTTAATATAAAAAAAAAAGTGAGGTTTATTTTGTCTTTATTAGAGAAATGTTCACTAATACGATCTTCTTTAAATGATGGCTTTTTTTATGACAATATGTGGTACATTTACAAGGAGTATTTAAGTACAGATTTGACTTTAGAACTTATGGAACAAGTAAAAAGCCTTTATCTTTGTGTCTTTCTGAGTATACACACTCACAACCAGCTCTTTAAATTGATTTATAGATTCTAAAATCTAGATCTAGTGACTAGTCTAGAGTAAATATACAACTTTTGTATTAAACGAAAATGAGTATTATCATTATCATAAAATTTAGTAGATCTAAAGTAGTATGAGTATAGATTGATATTATATCTAATAGTATAATATAATATAGATTATAGACATAGTCAATTATATAGTCTCTAGTGACTCTAGTCTAGCTAACTCTATCACTAAATCTGACTATAAATTAGTATAAATCTATATTCTAGACAAGCTAAATAGATCTAGTTAATCTATTCTAGATATCTACTTCTAGAATAATCTAGATTGACTCAATCTCTCTACTTTCTAAGTTAAGTCTCTACTAGAGTCTCTAGAGTCAGAGTCAATACTATATTTATATACTATATACCCATAGGCATAGGCCATACACTAATCTAGTAGTAACTACTACTAGATTTAGATCTAGTATAGATGTAGTAAAAAATAGTTAGACTCTAATCTTGAATCTAGACTATTCTAGACTAGACCTACACTGCCGACATTGGCTAGACTAGATCTACTAAATTTTTAATTTATTTAAACTTAAACTCAAGTTAGACGAGTTGCTTGAGTTAGAGTTAGACTAAGAGTATAGAGTTCTAAACTAAAGAGAATTCACTTTATTTTAATTTCACAGTCACTCACTCACACTAACTGTGACTAACACAGTCATCACAGTGCCGACACTACACAGTCACAGTGACATTCACACACAAAAAAACAACACTTCAGTCCATTTTCATCAATAGTGATGTCAATAGAGCACATTTCAAATGAATTCCTTAATTCTTAATTAGCGAAACATTTGACACATCTGCTATGGAAACTATCGTAATTAAAATTACCAGATTGTCCAGAATTAGACTAGTTTGTACTTTATTTATATTTGAGACTTTTACTCCATTTTGACTCTCGTGATTACATTTCCGGTCGAACGTGGCTAGGCGCTCGGTGTTGCTAATGAAATTTGACCATTATAAATTGACTATCAAATCAAATATTGATTAGATCAATAGCATTATATTATCTTATATGATACAGACGTTACTTAAAAAAGATGATGATTACGTCATACGCGTCATGCATATTAGTAATCTAAGTCTAGAATTATATAGTTTCAGATATTCATATCACAATTGTAAAAAAATGAACATCTGCGCTGGTGACTGCATGGTGAGACAGCAGGCTATACATAAAACTGGTGAACTGGGAGGAAAGGGCACCTATGCCTGTGGTGTAAATTAGTTGACAGACCTTCTAACGAGAGCGACTAATCTGATTGTTATTTGTATGTTGTTGGTATTCTGCTCAATCTCTTCCACCATCACTAAGAATGTGGTGCTTGTGAGACCATATAATCCATGTATAGCGGTTGTAACCATAGTTACCATAGATTCAAATTTGTAGTAGATCTTGCATTATTAGTAGGCTGAAAATTCACACCTCTCTGCCTGGTCGTGCGGTTTGCTCGCTGGACTGTAGTTCGGATTTATCGATGGGCGAGGGTTCAAACCCTGCCCGCTCCCATCCTCCGTCGTCCTGCGGGAGGGTTGGACTAGGAAGATAAACTATCTTCAACTCTGAAGGAACATCCGAAACATGTAAAACATTTTTTTTTTACCTTGCAGCTAGATCTATGCCCAAACACGGGAAATATACTGCGAGATACAACCCTGATCGAAGTACTGACGTACGACTACCCTCTTGTAGGCCTACCGACTATCATCTTTCATTTTATATTTAATTATAAAGTGCTGTTTAAAAAATTCAATCATGTCTGCGTAGATCTTAGATCTAGAACTAAATACAAAGTTTTGCCCAAGTGAAACAAGAAGGACATAATGGGCTCTGACAACTGACTGCTTATATAAACAATAGAGAAAAAATAAACTCCTTTGCATTATCATAAGTTAACAACTGTCGTTACTAGTTACTAGGCTGTCACCTTTGACCCTAGACAACATTGGGAAGTGGTGTTTTGATAGTCGCTGAAACAGAAGTCGAACTAAGAAGTGAATGTAATCCTGAAGAATGGACTGTAGCAGCGTATCCTTGTCATAGTCATTTTGTTTATTACACATCAACTTACATGTTTACACTAATCCGTTGTAGTGCTCAGCTGCTATAGTATTCTTAACAGGCAAAATATAAATTATAAGAACACTTTATTATAATCGTAGGTTTCCGTAGTGTAGTGGTCATCACATCTGCCTAACACGCAGAAGGTCCTGGGTTCGAAACCCAGCGGAAACACTTCTCTTTTTTTTCAATTTTTTTTTTTATACATTTCATATGAATCAAGACCTTTTTTGTATAATTATGATTATTATTTATTACAAGCAGTATTCTATAGGCGATCTATTAAATGCGTGAATCGCGCAGAAAATCTTTACTATTAAATATGTTATTCTAGTACAAATTCGAACAAGTGCTCTTTCTTCCCTATTGCTAATAGGAGTATGGAATGGGTTGCCTGAATCAGTCAGGAACGCCAACGGCTAAGCAGAGTTTAAGTAAGTAATTAATATATAAGAGTAGATTGACACATGTAGTAACATCTGTAATTAATAAGATAAGATTACTAATAAGATAATACTAAAATATTATTTACAACTTCACATTCACATATTCTATCGTTTAGTCTGTTGAACCGTATGGTCATGATTTCATTTAGTGTAACAAGGGCTAGATTATTGCATGGCGGCGCTCATACCTCTCCTTGATTGACCACATCCGAGTACAATTAGGTCTTTTGCCCAGTGGTGCCTTGTTATCACCTCACATGGTTTATTCCGCCAGTTGAATAGGTTTTCAAGGGCATGGCGCTCGGAGCCAATTGTGAGAGATTCAGGGGTTGTAATGAGACCAGTGAGGCCGTCCACCCAAAGGTGCAGCATGCCGGACCATCAGAGATACTACCCCTTTCCAGTTCCCCATTATGCCCTAACTTGACAAGTTAACACTTCAAAATAATCATGAATATGCATATATGTTAAATGCTTTGATCAGAGCGATGAAATCATCGTACAAGTCCAGGTTCAGCTCCCTGCATTTTCCTGCATTTGATGTAGATTTGAGCCTACTTCACATGCATTATATGTTTTTTTTTTTTTTTTTTTATTGTTAATATTATTATTAAAGTTAGGGCTAGACTCACATAAAATACCTTCTAGGGTCCGGCGTGCTGCCCAGGCCGCCTCTGCTGGATGGTTGCCTGGTCGTGCGGTTTGCGCGCCGGACTGCTGTTTGGATTTATCGATGGTCGAGGGTTCAAACCCTGCCCGCTCCCATCCCCCGTCGTCCTGCGTGAGGTTTGGACTAGGAAGTAAACTATCTTCAACTCTGAAGGAACATCCGAAAAACATGTAAAACATTTTACAAGCTGCACGGTTTAAAAAAAATCTCTATATATAATTCTCTTCGTGGCCCAACCATGCTGGACACTGCGATGAAAAAATCACGGAAAGATAACTCTTTTATTTCGGCAGTCGGACTAGAGTTACCCCACGTAACTTTCGCCGTAAAAAAGGTGGCGGGGGGGGGGTATGCTACGCCGCGGGTCTGCTCGTATTCTTCATTTAATGAACGCCCCGATTCTCCGTATGAAAGTAAATTCGACTCAACAACTGAACGCAAATATTGGTCGTTATTGTTATTTTCGACAGTGGCACCTTGCCACAAGGACATTAGTGCGCGTACGTTTGGGAAATAGGCCTACATTTCCAGCCACTTTTGGGATATATTCCACTAAATACAAAACTGTTCAGAACCTGCATTATTCAACTGCTTGATGTGTATTTATAAAAAAAAAAAATATTGTTATAACCCTATTCGCGACGCATAAGGGTTAACAGGTGTGTGATCAGCTGACATATGTGTCACTGGCCAGTAATGCAGTTTATCGTGCTATATTGAAAGGGAAGGGACAGTACTGGCATGAACTTTGCACGTGAATAGCGCCCGTGTTAGGGTCATCTGATCATAAGCCTGCGCAGACCAGACACAGTGTGTAGGAAAGCGGCAGTTCAAGACCGGAGAGCGTTGAGACCGGGACTGTTGGTCAGCCATGAAGTCGGTCCTGGTGCAGTCCTCCAGTGAAACGTACGAGTCCAGAAAGAGTTATGAGTTTAGTACAGTGATATACGGTCTAACGTTGTATCAGTTGATTGTGTTGCCAATGGTGTCGTATTGGCAGTTTGATTTGACCATTATTAAAGTACCAGATTATTTGGAGCATTGTTGTCAAGTTCTTGATGTGTTGTGTTGTGTTTAGAAGTGTTTACAGAAGGCCTGAGTAGGAGAGAATCGTAACAATATTTTTTAAAATGTTTCCGCTGGGTTTTGAACGTGTTAGGCAGATGCGGTGACCACTACACTATACGGAAACTCACACAGATAGTATTTTTTTAAATTGTGAGATATATAGGCTAGTTCTTATCTCATTCTTTTTCTGAAACTGGTGTGGACAAAATAAAAAGGAGGGTGTCGGGAAATTTAAAAGTGACTAGCAGTCGCTTTATTTATTTTACTTTAACTTGCGATGTCTTCAAATCTAGATCTAGGTCCATGTGATTGTCACAGATAATGTTTTCAGGGACCAAGTGGCGTACAGCAAGGTATCCGTGGGCCATGGTTCAAGAAATTGATATCCAGACCCCCCCCCCCCCCCCCCCCCCCCGCAAACTAAGAAACTAAAAGTTTGAGAGTGATTTTTTTAAAAATCGTTTCATCGTGTAGGGGCGAAAGACTTTCTAGTGTAAGTATCGACTTTTAAAGGATTAGCGTCATGACACTAAATTCAATAAGCCTAATGACTTCTTTCAAATAATAGTGGGTATCTCTACACATTACTGAGTAACAACTTTCAAATAATAGTGGGTATCTCTACACATTACTGAGTAACAACTTTCAAATAATAGTGGGTATCTCTACACATTACTGAGTAACAACTTTCAAATAATAGTGGGTATCTCTACACATTACTGAGTAACAACTTTCAAATAATAGTGGGTATCTCTACACATTACTGAGTAACAACTTTCAAATAATAGTGGGTATCTCTACACATTACTGAGTAACAACTTTCAAATAATAGTGGGTATCTCTACACATTACTGAGTAACAACTTTCAAATAATAGTGGGTATCTACACATTACTTACAACTTTCAAATAATAGTGGGTATCTACACATTACTTACAACTTTCAAATAATGTATCACATTACGCTTTTACGTAACCTCAAATAATTGTGTTGTGATACTAAAATCAGTAACAATTTAACTTTCAACTAATAGTATTTTGACACCCTGCAAGTATAATGTCTTCTTGAAGAAACAAAAATACTAGTACATATCAGTAGCTAATTTTCGGCACATTTACATCATGGACCCAGGCGAAGTAAACCCCTTCGCGCCACGGAGATTCCGCTCCATTTCACTGGCGGAACCAGGTGCCCTAAAATCTGTATCTCTATGACTGTGTAATTCTAAACAGAAAAAGGCGCTCGATAACAATATACATGCTCACTAGCCCGTATCCTTAGAGAACAGAAGTAAGAGAGCATCTTGAGCTGTTTGATGAGACAAATTCATCATTGCAGCCTAAAACTATGTGCGTTTCTGTAGTGTAGTGGTCATCACATCTCCTTAACACGCAGAAGGTCCTGGGTTAGAAACCCAGCGAGAATATCTATTTCTTTTAATTATCTGAACTTTAAAATTAAAGTGTAAATACATTCTAATCAATGACTATGTATTTGTCTTTCTAATTACTATTCCTGTTGTTTTTTTTTATTATTAAAAGCGAGAAACTCAAGAAACAGTTGGTTGTAAATCGTTTGATCACACCTAAATTTGTTTTCTAGCATAAACAAAATATTGAAACACATTGCTAAGTGAACTTTTTATTAAATGTTTTCTATGAAAACAATAATTGTATGATTATCAAGAATTATTGGGGGGGGGGGGGGGGGGGGGGGGGGGGGGGGGGGGGGGGGGGGCATGGGGGGGGGGGGGGGGGGGGGGGGGTTACAAGTCTCTTTATTGCGCATGCTAAAAATTAAAAAATAAGACCATAGAAAGCAATCCCAACTTTCATTGTCTGCTTTAGAATAACAGTTTGTATTGAAACTGGAGCCAAGTCGCAGCCAAGCACAAATACATAGCTTATTCGCAGAGCCGGGTTTAAGGGAGGGAAGGCGGGGCTACAGCCCTGGGCCTCCACAAGAGAAAACAAAATATATCATAATTTCGACGGCTATTCCATTTTTGTAAAGCATACAAAAATACTCGTAGAGTAGGAACAAACAAACAAACAAAAAAAAATCTAAATAATTATAAGTTATTTTTATGATAATTTTGGCTATTGCGTTGCAAGATAATTCGATTGTCTGCTCTGTTTTGCAAGGGAAGCAACCGATGAGGCTTACGTAGCTTTTCGGAAAATCATTTCAAAATAATAGAGTTCTTCTTCTTCTTCTTTTTTTTCTTACTCTTTTGTTATTATTTGTTATAAACATAGATTTTATGAAGTTGATTAAGCACTCTAGATATGTTGCAAAAGAAAACAACAATAATACATCTCGGTTTGGAAAGTGAACATTGCTACTAACTCATTAGTGATGGTCTAAATATGATAAACAAAAATAATACTAAAATTTCGTGTTTACTTAGATTTGTATTACATTCTCCCCCCCCTCCCCCCCCCCCCCCCCCCCCCCCCCCCCCGCCGCCTATTTTTTTGTCCACACTATTTTCAAAATCAGTCAAAAAGATAAAAAAAAAAAAAAAACAAGAAAAGAAATATAGATCTCAGATTATTAACATGTGTGGGTTTCCGTAGTGTAGTGGTCATCACATCTGCCTAACACGCAGAAGGTCCTGGGTTCGAAACCCAGCGGAAACAACTGCTTTTTTATTTTTTGGTACCTGAACTTTAAAATCATGTTTTGTAAAATATATTTGGAATAATCATTAAGATCTGTAGTAATAATAAAATGATTGAAGCTTCATAGTCAAAACTGTTGGTTAGCAAAGTGTGTTTACTTTTAAGTTGTGTTTTCATTGGGGATATTGGTCTGTCATAAACGTTTCATATTGAACATTGAAATAATTCTGCACTACACCGGTGTTTATGGTACGCACATATATAAGACTATGGTGGAGATATTTAACTTGGAATGTCAGCTGAGATGGAAGATGTGTAGGCCAAGAACGTATCGGGTTGTTGTATTTGTTTGTATCTGCTGCTTGCTATTAAACACGTG